>VXAU01002414.1:686960-850551 GCA_013399695.1 Formicarius rufipectus | reverse complement strand
ATATATTTATATATATTTATATATATTTATATATATTTATACTCACTTTTATTTTTCTGATTTTCCTTTATTAAAGGGCCCTTAACTGGTGATCATCTGAAGGAGGGAGGTTTTGCCTTGCCAGAGTAGTGTGGTACTTTCTCATGCTCTTATGATGTGCCTGAATGTCAGTGTGTAAAATATCAAAACCCTTTTGGCCAGATGCATTTAGGACATTTTAGAATTAATTTGTCTTACTCTGAGCATTGATTGTCCTGTGGGGTTTTATTAAGAGTGTAAAGTTCTTAAAAATGTGAAAGTCACTGATCTAGAAATGAGAGAAATAACACATTTGGTGATATAACTAGATATAAGAAGGAGTTTTCTAATGGTATCTTGTGAATAGTCCTTAACGTGGTACTTACAGAACAGAGAGAAGAGGCCCATGAATTCCTAACCCTGGCTGGAAAACAGCAGTGCAAACCTATATAGAAACCAAATCTGCAAGCAGACATCCGCATGCACTGGCATTGAAAGCCAGTGGCACAGACTCAGGCTTGACTAATCATGTTTAAAGGATCTGACTTACAAAGGGAAAAAAGGAGTCTAATAATGAAAGCATCCAAGGATTTTGAAACCCAACACAAAACTGCTGATGCAAGGGAAAAAGTGAAATAATTTCAGCCTGGTTCTGTAAAGACGTATATTCAAAGGACCTGAACAACAACAAATGCTCTTCACACGTTCAGTGTGAGGAATAATTAGCAATATTAAATGAAAAATGGAAATTAATGCACATAAAAAATGGGCATCTGATGAAATGTCTTCCTGCTTACAAAGGGAACCTCTTTCATTGGCAGCCAAAATATGTCATCTCACAATACTTTACCAACATAATAGGTAATTTTTGGTGCTCTAAATGCTCAGATGCCTGCATAGGGGATGAAGGCACACACACAGGCTTGAACCCACAATATCTATTTCTACTTCTGTGGTTATTACCAGATTTTTAAAATATTTATATTATTGAAACTGGGAGGAATTTTTCTTTCAAAATGAGTGAAAAGCAGCTTCTCTGAAACTCAAGATCTTGAAAATTGCTGCCACCAATCAAACCCAGTGTAAACACACTAATTGTAAACTCTAAAGGTAGATGATAAAATTTTATTTAAAAAACCCTAAACCCCACTTTTTCTAATTGACACCTACCCTCCTGCCTCTAAACATTCAAGTTTATGAAGAATATCAAGCTCTGGACTATCTTTAATGGACTTTATTAATGCTGTCTTACTGGCATGGTCTTCTGTTCTACTAAAGAAGCCGGGATGTAGGAAATCCTTTCTAAAAACATGGAATTTTATCCACAAAACTGATGTAAAAAGTAATTGCTTCGCCTCATGAAAAAAAAAAAAAAAAGAAAAGGAAAAGAAGGTTTGGAGCTATCATTTTGTTTAATCTCTTGGGTTGGAAGAGAATAGTATTATGTTTGCACTTATATCTGTTACTTGTTTATGTCTGGTCATAGCAAAATGCACACCAAAGGCACAGTCTCACAGTATCTTTATTACAGAATTATAACTATTTAATTGTTTTCATTTGTGCAACTGCAGTGGCCAGAGGCAAGAACACTTTCAAGCTGGGTGCTCTCCAACCCAAGACAGAGAAGATGATCCCTTCTTCCAAAATCTTGCATCAAGGGAAAAATAAACCTGTATTATTTGGCAGGAATGACTGTAGTCACAGTGCTTCAGCAACTGTGCCTGTATCAAGGGAGTTCCTTAGGAGAACAGAGTGCCTGTGTGATCAGCCATTTACCTGACACCCGTGAGAGTCTGTGGACATTTCTAGTTCTTTTATAAAGCTCAAAATAAGACATTTTGAATCTTGAAGTTTAAAACAGCTCCTAGGGTCAAGTGAAATTACTAAGTCTGGACAAAAAAAATCACACTGTGAGGTGAACTGGGGCCCTTTATCACCCTAAAAACCCATAACTCCAAACTGTCCTTGTCAGTTGTTGTCAGTTCTGCCTGGAGAGGAGATCCAGTCACTCTCTGCGTGCAAGGTGTACTTGTGGCTGTACACACACACAACTGCCCTCTCACTTTTAGCCTTGTATTTGGACTTACAGGAGAAGACCACAAATATATAAACATTAGACTTACTCTCTCCTGTGGTTTCCACTCTCTCTGGCCAAGGGTTTTGCTGCAGAGCAAATCTGACCAGTGGAGTGGTCTATACATCCCTATAGATGGGAAATCAGAGATCACCTCTTGCTCTGTTCCAAGGAAAGTGCAACAGTGTGGTATATAATAGACCATTTTTAGCCTATAAACCCCTTCTCATGGCTTGAAACATTGGCATTCCCATATCTACCTGGAAGACCACCTTTAGCCTACTCAGGTTAAGATAAAGGTAATCAGTAACATCTGCTCTCAGGTAGAAAAATTATGAGCTTTATGAGTTTACATGGGCATATGTATAACTGGTGCATCTTTCTCCCCCTTAAATGTTTGATCTGTGTGTGAAATTCCCTTTAAAAAAAATATATATTTAAAAAATTTTTTTGCAATACTGGCTCTGAATCTTTGTGGTTGACCCCTCTTGGGGTAAGCAAAGAAAGGGTTGCTGGGTGGGTAAAGCTTTAAAACTGTCTCTCCTCACCCAGAAACAGCTTGTTTAAGTGAGAGCTCGTGGGCTTGCTTGAAATCTGCTGTGTTTTTCTGGGATATAAAGGAGCTCATGGGAGAAAGCTGTAGCTGAAGATGCAGGAGGGAGCTGAAATCACCTCCCTGTTTCAAGCTTGGTGAGAGCAGTTTGGTGAGTGTGTAGGTGAGCACTCTTCTAGAGTGGTTCCAGGAACCAAAACCAGACAGTTAAATCTGTATGTGTTTAACCATCAGACTCCAAACCGAGTTCATCCCTTGTCCTTCAGCAACCACATTCACTTTATCTCTCTTCTGTTATGAAGCTGATGTTCTCTCGAGCAAGAAGCAGAAACCCACACTGTTCTCAAATGTGATTGCAAATTAGGTGAATTATATTAATAAGCCAAGAGGTCAGGCTGATCTAACCCCTTATTTTAACTAAGTTATCTAAACTGGTCAATTAAATGACTATAAAGCAATTTAAGACTTGGCTTCCTATGGTTCTTTTAATTCTCTCGAGTGAATACATTTAGAAATAATTTATGAAATTGCAGTGCAGTGGAAAAAACATTCACCCACTTCTTTTCTCAGCTGTGCTATTTTGCAGTCTGCAGCAAGTTGGTATTAATCTTCCCTGTTGCTGCAAAACGCTCAACGAGTTCAAATGACTCTCAAATCTACCGAGACAGTTGAATTATTGCAAAAATCTGTCTAGGGCTGTAGACATGTGTTCTTTTGACTCCCCCCTCCATCCTACTGAAAAATAAACTACTGTTCTTCATGGCTTATTTTGTCTCTGTCAAGGAAACTTTCTGCTCTCATCTCAGGAGGATTGTACAATAGCAATCTGATCCTGACCTTTCTACCTCCTCCTCCAGTAACAGAAGAAAATTGGACAGTGAGAGGTGGTGTGTGCTCCATAACTTGTATCCCAGGCACAATCTAATGGCACTCTCCTTCTAGAAAAAACAATAGTTGCAGCAAAGGTTAAGGTAAACAGGTTTCACTAATTACCTCTTAATCAAATCCAGTTATAATTTACTGCTGTCCTCTGAAGCTCTGTGCCTGCTAAACCATTGACTTTGGTTGGATTAGCTTATCTCTGATAAATGCAGTGTGATTAATTTCTCCCACAGTGCAGCAGCACGTAAATATCAAATGGCAATAATATATGACCAAATAAACTCTGCTCACACACCAGCACAGAACCCCCCCAAGGGCCCTGGGTACCAGGCACTGAAACTGAGCCCCTGCTTTTTACAGAGGGTGACAGTGGGGAAGCAATCCTTTCCATGTTATTCTTTGTTCCAGGGACAAAAAGGGAAACATCAAACACCTTGGCTTTTAGGTGAAGATTGTCACTCTGCATGCATATAACGTGGGGTTTTGCAAGTCAAAATCCTTGCCACAGCTAAATCAGGTGTATACATGTGACAGAAACATGCTTTTGTCCCATTAAACCTTAAAAGTGTGGCTGTGAACAGCTTGAGTGCCTTATTTCTTGTAAGCTGTCCTTCTGAAGTATAAAATAGTTTCTCAAGGATGTGAGAGGCAATAAGGAGTGCTCAATTAAAAATCCATTTGAAGTGTTTATATGAGATTTCAGAAACTACATATACTTCTTGAGTTTATACTCTGGTTTCGAGCTCAGACTGGTTTAATCAAAACATTTGTTACTTCTTGAGCAAACTTTCGACTGTTTTTTAAAGAAGTTGCTCTGAGGTAAGGTTCTGTGTCAAAATAGTAAGGAAGCTGTAATCCCCAGAGTTTCCTTAGAAGCCCTGCGAAACGCAGCAGTTTTGATTCAGTTACAGTTTGTTTTTGTAACTTCATACAAATCCAAAACTCGAGGCAGACTGAAGAAAATGTCTGCAAGAAGTCCTTGTGCAGCAGGATGCAGCAGTGTTGGGTAGATCTCCATCTGCTGCCAATACTCCATCATCCTCAATGGGGTAGAAGCAACTTACCTGGCCTGAGTGATCTGAAACACAAAACTCACCTTGCTTTGGCATTAAATTTACTTCTGTGCCACTTACTTACTGCAGAGCAGCCGGTTGTCCAAACAATGGTATTTTCACCAAAACATTTCCCTCACTCTCAACACTGTAGGTTTATATCAGACACTAGGAAAGATTTCCTTATGGAAAAGGTTGTCAAACGTTGGGATAGGGTGCCCAGGGCAGTGGTGGAGTCACCATCCCTGTAAGTGTTCAAAAAACGCATGGATATGACACTTGAGGACATGGTTTGGTGGTGATGGGTTGATGGCTGGACTTGATGGTCTTAGAGGTGTCTTCCAATTTTAATAGTTCTGTGTCTTTTCCTAAGATCCTGGAGAGCTGTTTTATGCTTAACAAACTTAGAACATTAATTTGCACTTCTTCACTGTCAAACAGAGAGTTATTGCTTTTTTTTTTTGGTCTAGCAAAAGCTGAGACAAATTGTTTCCCAGATCTCAGCACCAGCCTACATTTGGTGTGTTGAGCAGACCTGCCTGCTGGGAAGTGTGAAGAGGAATTACTTCAAATGCAGGGCATAGAATCATAGAAAAGTTTGGACTGGGAGGGACCCTAAAGCCCATTCCACCCCGTGCCATGGGCAGGGACACCTTCCACCAGCCCAGGTTGCTCCAAGCCCCATCAAACCTGCCCTTGGACACTTTCAGTGATGGGGCAGACATAGCTTCTCTGGGCTGGTCAAGCTCTGTTGCTCTGAGCAGTGCCGTTCCACAGACACTGGGGTTCAGTGTCTGAAGGGAACTGTGAAATCCAAGCTGGACACAACAGATTTGAATGTGCTAAACAGGGAGCTAAACCCCCACCATTACTCTACAACTTAGAACAAAAAAAACCCAACAAGTTTTCACCAGTGTTGAACTGCCCAACCTGTTGAAGGAAGGTGAGATTTAAATGGGAAGAGATGAGTGTAAAAGTGCTCCTGAAGTAGCTATTGTAGAAAATTTCTTTGAAATCAATCCACATTCTTTCAAATAAATTAACAAATCCCTTCATTAGGATAGTGTTATAGTGACATACCCACTATAAACAGATGATGGGCCAAATTATAGGAGATGTCAAACTTTCCCTCTGTTGGGCAGATTTGAAGTTGTCACTGCCCTTTGATTTTCTCCCTTTTACTTATAATTTTGCAAGCTCTTCTGTTGTGTGCCTTATGAATAGAGGGCTCAGCTTCAAGGCTGTGTGAGATTTTTCTCAAGCCACTGGAGTTCCAGCAACTAAGCAAGCATCCCAGCACACAGGCCAAATTAATTCCATCATCATCAAATGGGAACAAAGTGCCTGAGACAAAGTGACTGAGAGGTCAGGGAAATCTGCAGCTGAGAATCAAACTGGGGCTGGTTGGGAATTCAATACATTAAAGGTGAACTAGGGGGCATTTGTGGAGGTTGGGGTACTCTCCAGTGATTGCACGCAATCCTTCATGCTTCTTGTGGCTTTATCTCAGATTTATTGTTGACTGATGCACAAGATGAAACAACAAGGATTATTCTGGTATGTGAATTTCCCTCTTCGAATTAATTTTGTAAGGGCTGATGTGATCACTGTATGAGGAGACTTTTTTAGAAAACGTTTTTAAACTCCACACCAGTACAGGAAAGCTTTAGTGTGTCTGACAGCTCTGGAGCTGCCCGGTCAGAAGACAGGTCAGGGTTCAACCTATTAAACTTTTGGTAGCTGCAAGATACAACATGAGCTGAATTGCCCATCCACCAACACAGACCTCATTGCTGCTCCCATTCCCTTACACAGCCAGGGACAAAGCATGAAGGAAATTAATGCACACATACTATCCCCTGCAGGGCTGACATCTTTCTGGCTGACTGATAAAAACCTTTAGATGATCAGACAGGAGAACTGTACCAGCTACACAGTCAGTATGCCTCAGAGCAGAACTGTTCTTTTAGACTCACTTCCATTCAATGGCAGGTCTGGGAAAAGAGGGAAAATCCCATAAGCTATCTTTTGGGTGAGAACAGCTGTGAGTTTTCAGTGCAATTGTAATCTTGCACCTTAAATTCATGACCCTTTAAATTTGGTGTCATGTGAACCCTGATTACTCATCCCTTGGGGGAAAGGAAGCCTATCTGAGAAGCTCTCGCACTTTCAAACTACCCCACTCTTCATGGCTTTAAGCCACATAAAAGTAATAACCCTTCCATAAGATATTGCTCAGTGGCTCTTGGAAACGCCTTGGAATAGGACTTATTCAGCAGATTTGAATAGAACTCAGTCACTTGTTTTTACAGTGTCTGTGGATTAAAGCATGAAATGTAACCATTCTGATGAGAATCTGCGCCTTCCCACAGTGCTGTTTCCTATCAAACACAGTGCTTGCCTCTTGCCCTACAATCCCCTCCAGACAACGTGTAGAGAAAATTCTACCAGGAGGGTTATTCAGTCTGTCTAAGACCTTCATCACCATCTAGGTGTGGAGGTAATTATTCTGGAAGTCTCCAGGACACAGGACACTTCAACTTTTCATTACTGCAATGTGGTCTTCTGTGTCTAGTCTAATGACCTTAGATGTCCTCCAAAATTAAGGAAGAGAAAAAACGGTGCTTTAAGGTTGTAATTAAGCTCATGACCAAAGGTAAGTATATAAATCCCCCTAAAAATTCCCAGGGGACAGTGGGATTTCAGGGTGATATAGATCTAAGGGGAACTGTGACCCCTGGCTATACTTGAGGTCCCCTCTGTGTTGAGGGGTCACGTTCTGGAGTGACTGGGTTTTAAAGTCAGGAACCTCTATTAGAATTCTGAGAGTTTCTTAGGATAAACCTGAGCAAACAGAACATTTTCTTTCAGAACAGTTCTCTGTGGGACAATTAACTCTTTTAAGCCATGCTAAGTTTATTTAAAATCCAAAATTCTTGGTGGAATCAAGACTGAGAATGGCAAGTTATTTACATTAAGTTGTTGAATCTTATTGAGCCAAGTAACTTCCTCCCCCCCTCCTCCCCTTCTCATTAATGGACAGAAATAAATACTTACTTTCCACATGGCCTAGTTGGTTTTGTTTCTAAGGTTTGGGAAGATTGTCTGCTGACTATGAAAGTGATGAATTTGGAGATATCAATAAACACAACTTGCACTAGGAGGACTGCCTCAGCTGGAAGGTCAGAAGCTCTTTTCCAGTGACACTGCCTCTGAAGAGTAAGTTCCTTTTGAAAGACTGTGGAATTCTTCTCTGGGCATCGCTAGTAAAAAGCACAGATTAAAATAAATGTGTGCTTTGCCTTACCATTATTACAGTGGGGGAATTGTCTGTCTGTATTTGTGGCAGCCCCAGCAATGAAACACAGGTCTCTGTTGTTCATTTGTCAAAAGCCACAGGCTTATTGGTCTGCAATGGTCAGGGCACTAAGAGAAGGATGGTGCTCTGAACTCATCTCATCTTGACTTGACAGACAGGTTTTATCTCATTGTGGATGATGGTCACCAGCTCCTTCTGTGTTACATGAGGGCACCAGATCCAGATCTTTGGGTTCTGGATGGAGTGAGCTGCTGAAAAGCCGATTCCAGACTCCCTTTGTGAATCCAGCCCCTTTGTAGATGCCAGCTGTGCTTGGAAATTTGGCTTAGGATCTTAAAATCACTTTGTAGGTCCAGCCCTCAGGCACCTTTGAAAATCCCTCCATAGGAAATGAGGTTTTTTTCACCATAAGTGTGAAATAGGGTATAACTCTTATGGGTTTAGTGCAGCTAAGATCATGTAGCACTTTTTATAGACTGCCAAAGGGTCTAAATATGGTCAGTAAACCAGAAGGTGTTTTAAGGAGAGTAGACAAAAAGGGGTTAGGTCTGCATGGACTCATTGACATCTGTATTTAAAGCACGAGGGCTTCAGTGATGCCTTTGGGGAGGAATGCAGCTACTTGAACCTGATTTTATTCTTGTGATTTCAGTGCCAAGTCACTGGACTTGGGGAGAGATGATTCTTTTTCTTGCTTCTGAACATTCAGGTAAGTAAATAACAAAACCTTGTATGCTGGTCCACTGTACAGAAAATTAGTTAATTGGAGAGCTTGGCCTTTCAATGACTGCTTTTATTTCAATTTAGTAATTTTATGCAGGTTTTCAGCACTCAGCCGCATCTGGGAAAAAACAAAACACTCTCATAAATTCAAGTGTGTACATGAATTTTCAGGCTAAATTGACTGTAAGCCATTGAAAGCTGCACTCTGAAGAAGTCCTGACCTCTGTATCTGAATGGATGTTTCACTGCAGTGAAGGGCTCTCACAACCAGGCTACTGTCATCTACCTTTTGGTGCCTGAGGTGAATGCTGTGGGTCTTGTGGAGACAACAATCACTTTTGTTTTGTGAAGGAAAAATGTGTAACAGTATATTTGTTTAAAAAAAATAAATAAAAAGGTATCCTCTGAAGTGGACTCCTGGGGAACTGAAATTTTACCATGCAGACCCCAGGCTTCAGCCCTTGGAAGTTGGGGATGGTTTGTGGTCTACAAATGCACTGACAAATGTGTGATTTAATGTGGAGAAACACCAGCACAATGACCCTTTCATAGACCTCTTAAAACATTATTGTTTCCTGTCTTCCAGCAGTCACTTCTGGAAACTTGAACGTAATGCTGAACCCTCCACTGGTTTTAATGTCACCTTTGCAGAACTGCTCCCTTTTGGGAGGAGATGCACAGGTGTTAATCTACTTATGTGTTTCATCTGCTTTAAGGAGGGCTGTGAGAAAGAGTTCTCTGTGTTTCACATTGACCAACTTTCTTTTCCTGGAGTTACAAGGAGGCTTTGTGAAAACATCCAGAGGGTTTTCTGTTGCCAGCTCTGGAATCTTCCAAGGAAATGCTCCTCGAGTTTTATTTTGTGCAGCAGGGCTGTGGGAAAGCAGGGTCAAAAACGTCAGCTCTTAGTTTTGCTTTGAAGTAAACTGATGTCTTCTGGAGGAATGATTTGGATACAGGGGCTAAGGACACAGCAAAATTTCTTCTTGTATTCACACCAACATCTCATTCAGTTACATCCCTCTTCCAATCCCTGGTTGCTTATCTTCTTAGATGATTCAGTATATTAAAATCAACTTTTACTAGCTACTTACACCAGAATTCACTTAGATAAAGAGCTGCCCTTGAGGTTTTGATTGAAATTTTGGTTTCAGCAGAGAGGTGCATTGAAACTTGCGGACTCTGTATTGTGAGTTTTCTTGCCACCTTTTTGTGCCATGTAAGAGGAATTTATTGTTTTAAAAGAGACATGGTTAATGTTAATGGTTGCACTTGGTGATCTTAGAGGCACTGTCCAACCTTTATGATTCCACAGGTCTGTGATCCTATGGTGCGGATACAGAAATGTGAAGTTGTTGAAGCAAATGAGCTTCATTCAGTGGAAACAAACTAATAAAACAGACATTTCTTCCCTGACAGAGGCATCATTGCAGTCTTCACCGTCCTCCCTTGCAGCAGAACAATTCATTCCCTCACAGCCTCCTCAATCAGACCCTTGGTTCTGCACCACCCCAGCCCAGAGGGAGTCAGCACACTCTGTGTAGGTGGCACTACACTGAGCACACACTCCAGCGGTGCAACCGGAAGAGCTCAGGGGGTGACACCAAATTTGCACATCCTTGGAGCACTGTGGGCTGTCCAGAGCAGGCTGAGGTGGCGTGGCATCCCTCCTGTGGGGCAGGGGCTGAGGGAGCCTCTGCCTCTATGGCACCACCATGCCAGGACCTCCCAAATCCACTGTGTTTGAGATGCTCCACTTCTGCTGCTTGCAGGTGCTGGGTCAGTGTTTGCTCCAGCTGCCTCCTTGTCCATTGTGCATTCTACCCACCAGCTTTCCTCCTCTGAGATCTGCCAGCTCTGTCCCCCATCTGCTGTCCTGCAGCCTCTCTTTCTGTAACATCTCTCTGATTCGCCAGGAACTGGGTAGATGAATGAGGTGTGAGCTCTGCTGAGCACTTCAGAGCAAAGGGGCTGTCCATGAGGTCATGCTCCAGTTTTAAGATCCTGGCAGTGGTTATCAGACCTGGACTTTCCAGGGTTGCAGTTTGATTTCAGCATATCATAACATCCTCATGATTTGTCTCTGTGGATGGTACTTGCACACACGTGGTGCTTTTAGGGTGCAAATGAAGTTGGTAACATTAAAGTCAGAGAAGAATTAAGCAAAACAAGATGCACAGTTCTTTCAGATGTTTTGATGTAAGCTTTCTATTCCTGTGCTTTCTGCTGACTCCAAAGGTTTACCTAAAAATAAACATTAAAAAAAAAAAAAGAAAAAAAAAAGTCCCCTGCTTTCCCCCAGCTCTTGATTTGTTTTGTCAGGAAAGCACAGTGGAACAGAGCCAAACCTGATACAGGGTTCATCAATGATGAATTATGACTTTGAAGTTGTGTTTGCTGAAAAACCAGGAAACCTCCATTTGAATTGCTTTAACAAATGTTTTCCTTTAATGTGTAAGTTTGGGAAGAGGATCTGAGGGTGAGGAGACCCAATCAGTTGCTTCAAAAATGAAGAAGACAGTCTATTTTGTCACTGGCAGCTGAGAAGGTCTCTTTTCTACCCCCTGTCTATGCACAGTAATTAAAAGTGGGTGTTAATTGAAGCCCAAGGTATTAACAGGCTTTAGTGCCATGTGATAGTATCAGATGTAAGTGAAAGGGTCTTCAGCCACACATGTAGAAAGAGAAGACAGGCAATGACCAAAAATAGCCTAAAATGATGGATCTTTTTTCAAGAGAGAAGGAAAAGCATCAGCATCTTGTAAAGGATGGGAAAACAATGGGGTGCAGGAATGATTACCACAGGTCAGCATGAACGTGTCTGAAGGGGAATCAAGGACACAGAAGTCTCATGTCCCAGGAAAGCATCACCCAAGTCTAAGGAGAAAAATGTTTGGGTTAATGGAGAAATGCTTTGCCAGACGTATGCAGCACCTCAGCACTGAAGGATGTAGAAGGATGTCTGACTTGGAGATCCCAGCCTGAAAGTCATGTCAGGATGACCAGGAGACCAAAGAGCAAAGGTGGGCTGAGGGAGAAGACAGAGCTTTGCTGGAGGGGGGAAGTGGACACAAGGATGCAACAAAGAGGCAGCCCAAGATGAGAAAGACCAGTTTAGATTTGTCAAATTAGGCAAAACGAGACAAATCAGAGCAGAGAATATCTACAAGGAGCCTGCATGGAGATGGCAGTTGAATTCTTGGGAATGATGGATGTTCAAGAGAGACACAGAGGTCCCTGAGCTGCAAGCAAGGGTTTTTAATGCAGGATATATATATATATATATACACACATACATATATATGTATATGAATTGTGTAATGTTCTCATGGCAAAGCTCTCCTCTTTTCCCAAAGCACATAAAAATGAGTGCTGTGGCATTAGTTGCCATGATGGAGATTTATTCTAGGTGTAAAGGAATTTTGCAGTCAACTGTGCCCGTGATTTATCAAACAGGGACTCCTTACTCATGAAATATCTCTGTACCTGACCACAGGAGAAATCACATAACTATTTTCTGACAAATAAAACAGCACAGTCTTCCCATTATTACAAATAGCTCCCAGCTGCAACTGGGAAGCCTAGGAGATAGTTAATCTTTTGTCATGTTCTGCACAAATAGAGACAAAATGGAATATATTTCCAGTATTGAATTACTTGCTCATTTATTCCAAGTTAAAGATGCTAATTGCTATCTGTATTTTCACAGCCTTATCTGATTCTATTAACCTGACAAAAGGGCAGCCAAAATTCAAGATTAAGTTTCAAGATAATGCTAATAGATTCTCTTCCCCTCATCTCTTCTGTCTATTGGCTCATTTTCCTTAGTTCACATTTATAAGGCTCCTATTAGCCTGTGGTTATTTCAACACTGTGTGCAACAGAGATGTGGAATTTGATCTTGATGTTATTCGCCACAATTTAAAATCTGACTTCAGATGTGCCTGTCGCCCAAGGAAAGCAGGAGAATGCAAATAATGATCTAAGATTCAATAAAACAAACAGGCAGAGAAGTAGGAAAGTCTGCTTTGAAAATTCCTCCTGGAAAGGAGGCGTAGAAGGACAGTGACAAGGAGTCACAGAGAGGTGTTTTACTTACTTTCAGGATGAGAGAACCAGTCAGCAACACGCTCTGAGCCTTTCCTAAAGTACCTCTGGTGTCAGTGGCCTTAATACTCTCTCTGGGATGTGTGAGCTATAAAAAGGCAGAAAAGGACAGTAGTTGTGTCAGTGTTTTCAGAATTATTGTCAGTTTGAGGATTAAAGACTCAGCTCCCAGATTTTATGCTGAGGTCAGAAACACAGTTTGTGTTAAAGGAAGAGAACATTCCCAGCCCTCCCGGCTGTGCAAACCCCAGGAATGTTTGTCTTCCAAGGCTATGACAGAAAGAAAATGCTATTTTTAATAATCTCATGGAACTCCAGCCAATGCTCTGAGGTCCTAAATTATGGGGTTTAGATGCCTAGTATTGGTGCTGGAGAAATGATGATTTTTGTCTTATTTTTTGTCAGCATTAGTGGTGATACCTGGAATCAAAGTATACTACAAAGTGATTGGATTTCCAACCACTTGGGAATTTCAACCATTCTGGATTCTCAGAATCATGAAGATGTTGATTTCCTGCAGGCACCTTCAGATCCCTGGAGTTCAGAGGCTCAATGGCACGTGTGTGTAGGTCTGAAAGGAAAGATGGAGGGGACAAAAGTGAAAACAAGGGGCAGGGAAACATCTGAGGGAAGAGCAGGAACCAGTGGCTGTCAGTGTCAGTTGTGGGAGAATGAAACTTGCTGGTAATAGATGGGGCCAGCCCAGGTTTGCCAGCTCCCTGTGGCACTTTCCACTGCTGTGTAAGTGACCAGCAGGGACTTTGTCTGTGTGTGTACAAGCCATGTGTGCACACAGAGGGGGCAAGGGGTTTTTACCTGTATGTGCCTCGTACGTGTGATCTTTCCTCAAAAGGACCCAAGCTCTGGCTTTTACTTACACTCCAGGAGAAGTTTTACAGGAAGGACGATGAAAACCCTCCTTCCTTTGCTGCTCAGACAGAGCAGGAACACCAAATGACATATCATGTCTAGTACATGTTATCTCTCAAGCACTATGTCTCAGCTGCTGTAAATGGAAAAGTGACTGAGGAAATTAATGTTTCCTATGGAAGAGCTGTAACAACTTCAGTACTCAGAAAACCTACATCTTGTCTGCTGATGGCTCATTTATCTGGCTTGCTGTCCTTCATGAAAAATATGGTGAGTCCATTCCCACAGGAAAACCCTTACACATGGTGTAACACGCAGCTCCCACCTCCTGGTATTGTCCCCTCTACCTTGCCCTGGTAGAAGAAGAGGATTCCTCCATCCCCAGGTGTACAGGTGTGGTGAGGTGAGATTCACTTCCCTAAGCCAGACTAGATGAATTTATGTCACAAGAACTGATTTCTCCCCATGGATGGGGGAGTGGTTCCAGATGGTGGGGTCAGGTGCAGGGCTTTTTAGGCTGCATCCCTCCTGTTGACCCTGCTCTCTGTTCTGGCCATGTCGACTTCCCCTCTTGGGATTGTGTTGAGTGAAGGCTGTGCTTCACTGCTGCTGGGGCTGTTCCTCTCCCTCTTCCTGAAAGTTGCATCTGTGACCACCCCTAACCCCATTTCAGACAAAAAAGAGTTTGCAAAAGAACATAGAACCCAACTTTCCTTGCCCAAAAGGCATTTTAGGGCCTGAATGAGCTGATTTTGCACGTGGGGTGTGGGAATGGGCTGGGACCCACCGAGGGGACAGTGGTGGGACACTGTGGATGGTCTGGAGTCACAGTGGATCCTGGCAGGGGAGAACCTGTGCCTGGGGCCACTGGTCAGGTCCTGCCCATGGACCACAACCTGCCCAAGACACTGGGGACAGGCTGAAATTGGTCAATTCTATTCTATATTATTTCATTTCTTGAAGGAAAACAAGGTCAGACAGAGGTTTTTGGTGTGGTTTTCACTGGTCTGGCTAGTGAAAAGGAGAAATAGCTGTTGTGGATCTTGAAATAGGAGCAGAGGAGCTGGAGCAGACAGAGTCCCCTGCATGAGACTACGTGTACTAGTTTGCTTCCCTGGCAAAAACTGGAGACAATCTGTCCTCCTTTAGATGGTCCAAAAACCTACTTAAAAAATCAAACATTGAAGCTGGTTTCAGTTCAGATTCTTTGCAGTGGATCCATTTTATATTTTCAAAAGGATTTGATGTCTTATATACATAGATATGGCTTTATACTAAATATTATATAAAAATAATGAAAACATTAGTGAAATCACCACTGAACTAATCACAGAGTTCATTAGTTTATTGAAAGTACATTTTTCATTATATTAAAAAGACCAACAATCAGAAATTGGCAACAATACATTTATTTAAATAATTTCTAAGAGTACTGATAAGGAAAGAATAAAATGAAAAACATCTATAACTCAGAGCAAATGCTTCCACAAACCAGAAATGAAGGGCCTTTTTTGGGAGAAGTATTTTTCACCTGAGCTGCTCACCTGCAAATTCTAACAATGTATGTTTTTGTCTCCAGATTTAAAAAATGTTGTCCCCCACCTAGCTAGTTTCATTCTCACTCTTCTCATTGCCACAGCTGCAGATATGTTTGCTGCTACACTCACAGTCTTGGTGCTGAAACCTCAAGATACTGTAAATCAAAATCTTCTTTTCACTCATATGTATTCCTCATGAATATTCCTGTAAGATTTTTAGCACTATCCCTTTTAATGTTGGATGTGCACAAATGTTTGGGCATCCTTGACCTAATGGCAAGGGGGAAATTACATATTTGTGTCTACATTAAGCAAATCTGCAATTTCTGTAGAGAGTCAACTTGCAAAACCATGACTGACTAAAGAAGCACCGAGTTCCTATAAATCATGACCTTGTATTTACAGGTAACATCTCTACCAATACAGGTAAATTTAAATTCTATTTTAATAGTGAAATGACATTGCAAGGCATTGATTAAGGCACCTGTGTCCAAATGCTACTCGTGCAACATCCAAAACCACCTGGCTACAGCACCAGGTACGCACTGACTGCCAAAATTCCTGCTGGGAGCTGGATAGACGCAGCACTAGAGGGCAGGCTAGACTAGAGTTCCCCCCCAAATCAGGAATGAAAGGGATTAAATTCACAAGTCTACTAAAAAATGCAGTTAAAGGAAGCCTCATATCACACCTAAAGCCTTTACCTGGAATCTAGCCACTTCACGGGGATTGCTCTGCCCTCTCTGGGACATTCTGTTTCAGAGCACAAATGATGAGTGGTTCTGCAGGGAAGCAGAGGTGAGTTGAAGTCTGGTGCAGCCACAGCTCCCTGAGGGGTGTCTGCCCTTCCCTCCCCACTGGAGAGGGTGCTGAGGGCTGTGCTCCTCCATCCTCAGAGGTGCATCACCCTGCACCTTCCCTGTGCCCTGTCTCAGATGGCTTGTACAGCAAAGAGCTGCCTCTTTGGATTTTGTTTGTTTGGTTGGGTTTTTGCTGTTAGTGGCCCAATTCTGCAAGCTTCCCTAAGTGCAAAATTGTATTTGCTTCTGGGTCACTCAGAATGGTGGGGCAGAATGGGGAGAAGACAAGGGTTTGGGGTGACTTGGCTGCAGTCTCCCAGTACCTGAAGGGAGCACAAGAAAGATGGAGAGAGACTATTTCCAAGGGATGGAGTGACAGGACAAGGGGGATGGCTTCACACTGCCAGAGAGGAGGGTTAGACGGGATATTGGGAGGGAATTGTTCCCTGTGAGGATGGAGAAGGCCCTGGCACAGGTTGGGCAGAGAAGCTGTGGCTGCCCCTGGAGCCCTGGAAGTGTCCAAGGGCAGGTTGGATGGGGCTTGGAGCAGCCTGGGCTGGTGGAAGGTCTCCCTGCCCATGGCAGGGGGTCAGATGGGATGGGCTTGAAGGTCCCTCCCAACCCAAACCATTCTGTGCTTCTATGATTCCATGCCTCAGTGTGTTGGGATGCAGAGCTGTTGTCCCCAGCCCCTCCTCTGCTGGGAGTTTCTCCATTCTGCAGAGCCCAGATTGCACCGATCCATCCTGAGGCTGCTTCTGACACCGGGATGTGATTCCCTTCCTCTTCATGCACTCAGGCATCAGAGGGCTCAGAGATGAGCAGGGTGAAGTAGCCTGGCGTGGTGGCAGAGCCACTGGCTGAGAAAAAGTACTGATGTGAATAAATGACCCCTGCAGCAGTTCACATGAGAGGTACCGAGTTTAAATTGTAGTACTTTTTTGCTCTCTTGCATTCCATTTCCCCTCCCCTTATCACTTTCAGCCCAAATTTCCAAGGAAACTTTAAAGCTTGTTAATGATAAGCTTTAAGTGTACTGTTAAAAAAGGTACACTAACTGTGAAGGTGATGTCTGAGGCAATTTTGTTTGTTCCTCAGTCAAAATATATTACTTTTTCTAGTGTGTGTCTTACCTCTTTGTCCAGTTGGAAAGTGTCTTTAATTTAAGAGTTTATTCCAGGAATTTTGAGGCCAACTATATCCCTGGTATAATGTAAATTATTGAAACCATCTGATCATTGGTTGGGGAAAAAGTGCTCGGTATTAAGAATTTTATTAGTTTCAAGGTATATTTCCTGATTTCTTATAGTGTCCTTCCCAGAATTTAGGCTAGCATAATCTCTTTATTTTAACTCAGTTATCAGTTCCCCCCTTTCCCTTTTCTAATACCAAACTGCAATAATTTACCTGGATGCCAAACAAAATTAACGAATTTGCATAAGGGCACATAGTTTGAGGAGTACATTGCTCCTCTGCATTGTCTTTTCTGACACAGTAGTGATGGACAGAATGAGATGACAGGAATTGTCAGCCTCGGCTCCTAGTTCTTGAGATTTTATTTCGTGAGCACAACAAATCCCGAGTTCCCAGGATAAGCAGGAATTTGGCTGAGCACCAGCCAAATAAAACCTCCCTTAACACCTTAGGATTGTGCCCTGACTGAACAAACATCCTGGAGGGAGTTTTCTGAAGCTTTCTGCCTTTGCTTGACCTCGTGTCATGGGAACTGAAGGAGGTTTGGTATTGATTTGGGGGGAATGGGCTTGCTCCAGTGCTGATGTCTCAGTGGCTCAGGGGGGACCTGCTGGCTCTGCAAGTCCCTGATGGATCCAGGGCAGGGGTGGGACCTTCCCCCAGGGACAGGGACAGGAGCAGAGGGAATGGGCTCAGGCTGGGACAGGGCAGGGGCGACAGCAAGAGGAATTCCTGCCTGGAAAGGGTGGGCAGGCACTGGAAGGGGCTGCCCAGGGCTGTGGTGGAGTCACTGTCCCTGGAAGAGTTCAAGAAGTGTGTAGATGTGGTGCTCAGGGACATGTCTCAGTGGTGGACCTGCCAGTGATGGGCTGCTGGTTGGACTCGATGATCTGATTTAGCTTTTCCAACCTAAAGAATTCTACAATCTCATGAGTCCAGAAAGAGACAAGAGCAGGACATTCCCTGACTCCTATGCTGCCTTCGGCCAGACCTGCACAAGTTTGAATTCAGGAGCCCAACAGGACCAGAATGCCTCTGTTTTCTGGGTCACACAGGGCTGTGCAGAACCAGAAAAAGAGGTCTTCTGTGAGCCACCTGCCTTCTGTCTCTTAGGGAATATATGCCACTATGTCTTCAGCTTCTGCACACTCACAGCTGATCTGTGTGAATTCACAGAACAGGTAGTGGTGCTTCCCTGTGCTGTTGTCCAGTCCCTCTGAAATTCCTCCACACTCAAATTTAAATGCATTATTCCCTTCCGAGGACAAATTGCAACACAACTTTTCAGCATGCGTTCAACTTGACATCTTTGATGAGATTTCACTTCATCCTTGTGCTGCTGAGCTGCAATTTAGATTATTTTCACTCTAGCATGGGTTCCATGGCTCATCAGAGAGCTTATGACCTCGAGGTTCTATTGAACAATCCCACTATTTATATAATACATAATAAATTATATATAATATATAATGTATTATATATATTGTATATAACATACATAGCATATTACATACAATATAAAATATATAATAATAGTGTATACTAGATGCTAGAGTACCATAAAGGACTACAATTTTTACAAACCAATATAATACCATAACTTTTTCATTACCTATTATACTTTTTGTATTATGTATTATATATTAATTAATTAGTAATATGCTACTAATATTACAGTATAATACTAAACATTTAGCTATTATATGCAATATTTATAGCTAGCTATATTTATATATTTATTGATTCATATTTATTTTAGATGAAATTTATCTGTAACTATACACACTATAGTAAGTGACATTTAGCATACAATACATAGTATATATCATAGTATATAGTTTATATACTACATATATAATTCATAGCTATGCAGTATAAATTATGTTATATGCATTTTACCGATGCATTTGATGTTTTGAATATTGTATCTTCAGGTGAGTTTTTCAACTATTGTCTGGCTAAGTGCCTCTAAAGGTTTCATTAAATCCTAGTTTTTACATGTTTAGAAGATTGCGTCAATATTCTTCCTCTCTCAGGAAGGAGGTGTAAGAGCAATAAGGGAATAAATGTGTGAATGAGGTTGTGGTAAATAAGTCTGGTCTGCTTTAGTTACTGTAGAGTTATTCAATTTCCTGCAGTTTGTTGTTGTTGTTGTTGTTTTCTGTTAGTTTGTTTGGGTTTTCTTTCATTGATTTTTAATTTTTTTTTTAATTTTTTATTTTATTTTTAGTCAGAATAAAAACAACTTCTGGATGAAGAAACAGGAAATCCAGAATAATGGACAGAAGTTGCATATGAATGATACTAACAGTGACCCATTCTCCTATAGAGAGCTTAATTTCCCCATTAATGAACTCAAAATGGCATGTTTGAAGTAAAAACTAATCTTGAAGTCAAACTAGGGGCCTTTTAAGCCCATTCCTTAAAACATGTATTTACATAACATCATGTTACATAGTCCATTCCTGCTATATGTGCTCTGTTTTGTGTACATTTCTATATAGGAAAGGCAGGTAATGTTCTTGCTATTTAATTGTAAGTTTGATCCTTGTTCTCAGAAACAAGCGTGAACTATGTCGCTGAATGATTTGTAGCACGTTGGGTAAATGGAATATAATCTTGTATAAATATTTAAAAAGTTTTCTGTATTTATAAGGACGGTTCCCCAGAGGAAACACAGTCTCTCAGGGCAGGAGTTAATTCAAAGCTCCAGCAGAGCAGCTGACTGCTCATATCCCCCCATGCTGCTGAGATGTTGATTGATTCAGGAGAGGGTCTGGAAAGTGATGGCGCTGACGTTGAAAAATATGGACTTGCTCACCCTCAGCAAAACACACAGAGAAGGGAACCCCACGGTGGGGTCTGATCCTGGCAGAGGGTCCGTGCAGGAGGCAGTGGTGCTGAGGAGGAGGGTGTGTGGGTGGGGTGGTGGTGGGTGGTTGTGTTGGTCCTGATCAGACAGACGGACAGACCTCCTGCTATAGAGCGTGATGTTGGGCTCCATACAGAGAGGGTCCGCTATCTCAAGGACTGCGAAGGGGTCCAGCAAGGTGAAAAAGAGTCTGGAAATACCTGAGGTCAAGGAAAGTGAGCCTTTAATGAGTCCACAGCACCCTCTTTTATAGAGGGGTCATGGAACCAACCAGAAAAAAGGTGTGGAACTTTACAAACAAGGGAAAGGGTAGGTGTGGACAAGCCAACTAGGGAGAGTATGGGTGGAGACATGAACATGTAGGGAATAAAGGGGTTGATTGAACATGAGCAAATAAGGAATAGGCGCAGTGCATCAAATAACAACCAATCAGAACAGTTCAATACAACTCTGTAGAACCGTGGAAAATACAGAAAAAACAATTTAGAAAAAGCTAAATAGAACATCTTAATAACAGTTCAATAGGAGCAATGCTATCTTTTTTATCATTCCCGCTTATTCACTAATCATCCTCATTTGTAGCGTGAACAGATCTTCTTCCATCGTTCAAAGTCCTCTTTTGACATCTCCTCGTGTTGTAAATCAGTCTCACTACCTCCGACATCCTGCTGGAGATGATGCCAGCGAGGCACAGCCCTCTCAGGGACCTGCCTGGGGTCGTGGTGTCCCCCAGGAGGGACACACTCTGGTGAAAACCTAAGGGATGAGTGATGGCACCAAGAGGAACCGCAGCTAAATGGAGCTTTGCTATCCACTCTTGGTCAATACCAAGTTTTGAGCAAGGGCAAGGTAATTTGCACCCTTTCCATCTGACACTGGCAGCCCTCCCCATGATGGCATCACAGAGGGTCAGGAACACAATTATCTTGAAGAAAGTTCAGTTTTAATCCTCCTGAACCACACTTTCACTGTTAAAAAGAAGTTTGATAATTAAAAAACCCATACAGTGTTCAAGAAACCAGCCCAAACTCTTTTATCAAAAGTACTTTTTCATTAAAAATACTCTTTTCAGAGTTTAAAATACTTAAAAAAGAAATTAGATTAAGCTGTATTTGCGATGCCCTACGGAATAGAAGGGTTAATAGTTTTTATCATAATTTTAAGAAAAAAATGTGTAAAAATTTAAAAGAATCAGTATGGTGTGACATTGTTAATATTGAGTCATGTTTTAGAATTTAAGTTTCAGAGGAAGTGAAAACACTACTTTGAAAAATATAGAAAGATAAAGTATAGGAATTCAGAAAGAAAAAATGTAGTAAGAAAAGTCATTTCCCCTCCCCATGAGAAAACAGCAAATACAAACTTTCCCTTCCACAGTTTCTAGGCAATAGTATTTGGGTCTGGCTTCTTAATGTGTTGATGGGCCTGAGTAGAAATAGCAAGAATTATCATCATTACCATAACCAAAGTGCTGCATCTTTTGAATTATCTTAATTATTTTTGAAGTGTTCTAGGCTTGTGCTTGGACGTACCTTTGCTACTCAAAATGGTGTATAAAGAGACTCCTTAGCAGAATGTTCTAAGAAGAAATCTTGCCTCAATTTTTTCATGTTTTGTTGGTTTTGTAGTGATTCAGTTTTTTAACTTTAAGCATTAAAGTCTTAAGTAGAGGAGTGGAGGCACTCCTGGTCAAACACATGAGTTCTTGTTGCATTCCTGCCTGAATGGCTCACCTGAGAAGGGAACACCAGAGTGCTGAGAACTTTGATAAAACTTTGGGCTCAGCTTTGGCCCAGTAAATCCAGTGGAAAAAAAAATCCCCTTTGCATCCCTGGTGCCAAGAACAGGTTTCACTCACAGTGAGAGAGGGTTCTTAGCTAGAAATTCCAGACATCACCACCCTTTGGCTTTGGCAAGTGGGTTAGGAAAGATCCCCAGCCACCCTTGCACACTGCAAGGCTCCAAAAGGTTCCCACCAAGACACAAACAAAGCCCAAGGACATGGCCCGTGCAACACCACAAGTCCCTTTGTCTTTTTCCAAGCCCTGGATCTCTGTTTGGAGTCTGCAGAAATGGCAGATTCCTCATTGTCTCCCCGTTGTGCTTCTGGGCAGAGGCAGAGGCTGCTGTGTGTCCCTGCTGGTACAGGGGCACACAGACACATCGACGCAGCCCTCATTTGCTGTTGGACCACTCTCCTTCCTGCAGTTTGTTGTTTGTTTGCTTGTGGTGTTTGGGGTTTACAATTTTTTTTCCCCTTTAATAATAGTCTCAGACCATAACTGCCGGCATCTTTTATCTCCTCTTTTGGAAATACCTTCTCAGTAGGAAAAGCCCAAGTTCTCAGTGTGTGTGGTGTTCTCAGTTTGTAAGGTTTTCAACACGTCTTGTATGTCAAGCCTGGATAATTCCACTGAGTGAGAAAAGTCACAGGTGGGCTTGTCTTCTGACACTTACTTGTGCTGGGGATACAGGGCTTCTAGGAGAGGAGAGGAAAAGAGAGTCAAGGTTTGCTTAAAGAAACAGCATTTATCCATTTTCCCTTCAAAGTGCCTCTTGCTGCTCCTGAGCAGCCACATTTCGGGGGAACCAGAGTGACTCCACTGCATTTATGGGTTTGGTATGGCACCTTCCATCTGAACGAAGTCATCTGGGTAGGAGATACAAACAAATCGTGTTGTTAATCAACCCTGCCCCTCTGTTCCCCTGGCAAGACCCTTTGGTGACTGAGGTAAATGCACATCTGCAGTGGGTTTGTGTGAAGAATTTCCATTAACAGTTTTGGAAGAAAGGAGAAAAGCTTTTGGGTGTGTAAGTTAACTGGCCATCTTAAGTTATTTTTAAGAAATTACACTGCTCTGCCCTACAAATGTTCTCTCATTTATAACCTCAGGGTATCACACATACCAACTAAAGCATCTTTATTCCATCTGTCCATGTTTGCAGTGTCTCATTAATTTCTCTGAGAGGCAACGGAGAACCAGTAAACTCAACATGTCATGGTGTTTGATCCATGTTCAACTAGAGAAATCAAACAGGTGAGACTAATACACTTCCACTGGTAGGATACCAAAAGCAGTCCATTTTCTCTCTTGGCTGATCTTTTTCAGATAAGCTATGTTGCATCCCATTTGTGGGACTGTGAAGTTTTAGAAGAATGGATTATTGAAAGTCCTAAAACTGCTTTTTATCACATATTATTCTGTCACCAGATTTCATATTTCATTAAGCTTCTCCACATTTCAGTTCCATCATTGTTCAGAATTGAAGGGAAAAGAGCCAGGGAAGACTGAGAAACATAAAAGGAAAATATGAACAAAAAACCATCTTAAGCCAAGTGTTGGTGGGAGGTGCTATGCATAATGGGGCAATCCCATGTTCTTACAATAAAACAATCACATGATAGAGGATAAAGAAGAGTCACAAATAATGGTGGGAAAGTCTTCTATAAAGAACTTCAAATATGATTACCAAAGGCATTATTAACTGTGAGGAAAAGCACTTTGACCAGTTTTTCCTATGATTTAGGATGTTTACCAATGGTGCACTCACAACTTGCCAGGCCAGTAAAAAGCAAAGGCTATAAAAATGTTTGTAGAGGGAGGGAGGAGCCTGCATGTTGTGCCTCCAAGGGCATTTTGGTAGTGCTGAACAACCTTCTTAATTCACCCGAGCATGATTCATTCCTGTGCCTGTAGTGACGTCTGATGTAACCTCGCCAGGCTGCACTACCAGCAACGCCCATAATATACTTTTTCTAAGGATTAAATCTGCCTATCTGCAGTGCCATGGCTCCAGCAGGAGTTTCCTCCTGGTTCCCAGCATCATAATCCACGAGAGACCCTCACAAACTGAGGTTCAGGGCTTCCTTTCACCATTTCTGCACCAAATGCCTTTGGATGTTGGAGACAAGTATTCCTGAACTATTCTGGCTGGCACAAGAAACCATGGCAAGGTCAGAGGTATTGCCCTGTGGAGATACATCCACCTTGGAATGAGAGGGCAGACTGAGCAGCCAAGTTAACCACACACTTGCATGTTGTGACCTGTGTTGATGTGATAAGGGTTATGTTAGTTGTCACCAGCCTCAGTGAGTGGAAACCTGGAAGATTTATCAGGTGTAGTTCTCCAGCTTCTCTCAAAGATAGTATTCAATCCTGATTTAAATGTATAAATTCTGTATAATATTTGAATGGAGAAGGTCAGTATTTTCACAGGTGAATTGTACAGTATAGCCTGGGAGCTGCTTCTCTGCTGAACTTCATATCCTTTTACAGGCCTGTCACAGGACTGGCTGTACAGAAAGCTCATTGTTTGCAAGTGACCAAGAGAAGCTTCCTCCTTCATAAAACAGAATGACTTTCCACTCCATGGCACGTCCTTTGGCAGAACCATGTCCTCAGAGCCAGTTTATCACTGCAAAATGGTGAGTGGACCTGGGCACTGCAAGCTGGAAAGACCCAGTTTCAATAGTTGCTGCTTATTGGGCCACAGTAGGTTGAGAAAGCCCCTTGTGGTTCCTTGCAAGGGACTCTGCCCACCAGACTGAGCTTCCAGACAGCTGCCCAGACTTTATCTCACAGAGTGCATTATTTTATCTTGCTGTGCAATCAAAGTGAGAGAAAAAGACACTCACATAACTTTACGAGCACTGAGCCCACATGAGGCACATTTGATATTTTGGCAGGGAGTTTTCTATTTTCCAGCTGTGCCAAGTCAAGAAACATGTTAGGCAAAGAAACCAGTGCATAATTAAGTCTTCCTTTTTCTTCTTCTTTTTTTTTTTTCTTTCTTTTTTTTTTTTTTTTTTCTTTCTTTTTTTTTCCTTGGAGACTTCTCAGTTGACTTTAATTATTCTCTCTTTCTCTCTTTTTGTCTCTCAGCTTGAGAATTTGCTTTTATTTTTTTTTTTAAGCGAGCTTTCTTGCCAAACAGGTTTGTTTAAGTTCTCACCATTCTACTGGTTACTAACAAAACAACTCAGCTTTCAAACACCACGCCAGAAGAAGAATTATATCGTAGGGAAAGGGAAAGAGGGATGCAGCACTAATTTTTATTTTATTACTATTGCTGTTAACGTTGTCAGTGCTGTTTAATGACTCCTGCTGTTGGTGCTGTTTCAGTTATGGGTCCTCCCTCTTTGCCTCCTACTCCTGGTTATGGTCTATGTCCTTTTCCCTGTCCCTTATGTGAGATTATCCTCCTGTCATCCTGACACTCATCTTCTTTACAACTCGATCACTGTGGTTCCCTGGACAGATGAGGGGAGTTGCTGTAAGAAAGACAAAGAAGATGTTAATAGCAGAAGTTCTTGGGCTGTGACTTGTCTTGATTGAGATATCCTTTCTAGCAAACAGTGCTGAATCCAGATCAAGGGGCATTCTGGAAAAGAATTTTAATACTAGTAAAGAAGGTTATTAGTGCAGTAACTATTAGTAAAGAAACTTCTCATGCATGACTGCAAGTGAAAAGTGAAAAGTCCAACGTAATTGTGATCTTTAAGATTCTAGTGACCCCAGCTGACCCGAGGGACGTTCCAGACCATGTCGCACCGTGCCAGTATAAAAGTGAGTGGAAAAAGGAAGACAGAGGATGGTTGGTTGGTGTTTGTCATCCCAAACAACCTTTGCATGTGAAGAAGCCCAGCACTGCTGGAGGTGGCTGAACACCTGCTGCACACAAGAAACAGTGAATTAATTCCCTGTTTTTCTTTGATTTTCTCTGTGTCTTTTTCTTTTCCTGTTAAATTGCCTTTATCTCAACCCATGAGTTTCCCAGCTTTCATCCTTCCAGTTCTCTTCCTGATCCCTCTGGTGGTGGAATGAGCCGCGTGGTACCTGGTTGGGGTTAAACCACAATAAGGATGAAAGATACACACAAATTTACACAATATTTACAGAAATAAAGCCCATGAATTATTCCTCAAGTGAGGACCATGGCACCACGTACATCTGAGCTGGACCAAGGCTGGGTCTGAGCTCAGACCTGTGCCTTGCCTGCTGTTACTGAGGTCTGTCAGTGCTGGGTTTGGGTTCAGCTCTTGGTCCAGGTGAACCTCTCTCTGTCCTTGGTGGTCCTGCACCTGCAGGAAAAAGGGTAGAAAGGCCCTTCTATCACCTGTCATGCAGAGGAGACATCAGCTGCCAGTGTGCAGATGGAGTGAAAACAGAAAGAGGGTTGCTGTGATGCAGCGCTTTGCAATACTCCTACAACAGCACCAAGAAGGCTTTAGATAAAATAATGTGAATGGTGTTAATTAACCACCACGTTTAGCCTTAGTTTAGGGATGAACCAGGGAATCTATCATTCTTCTACTCATGGGAATAGAATCATGTAATCATACACGTGCCAAAAGCTGTTTTTCACAGGATGGATTTACAGAGAAATCCAGTTGATAGTTTAACTGAAAGAAGGAATGGATTTTTACATTTTGAGATAGGTTTAAAGAATATATTTGAACTACTAAAGCATATTGTCCTTTAAAAACAAAACAAAACAAACAAAAAACCCCACAAACAATAACAAGCCTTGGTATTTGCTTATTTTCCCCCCTAAATAAGTTCAGAAAATGAAAAGAACCTCTGAATTAAGTAAAGGAGATGCCTTGTCTCAAAATGCAAAGTTTTCACAGTGCTCTTTAAAAAAAGAAACCCCCTTGAAGATCTGACTTTTCAACCTAAGAATACTTATTTCCTCTTTTAAAAAAAATTAGTTCAGCCAAAGACAAGAGCTGTTTTCCCCCCAGGTGTAATTAGGATCTCCTGTGCTGTCACTCACACTAAAAATGTCTTTATCTTATGTCTTCCTGAACACAAAGCCAAGAGATTAAAAAGAGAATCTATGCAAAACAAGTAACTGCTTTGTTGGACAAAACTATCTGATTACCAGAAAAAAAATGTGAGAGAAATTATGTTTTGAACTGTATCCTGAAAGTTGTCCAGGAGAACATTGACATTTCCTTTCTTTGCAAGATTTGACTGCAAACGTTCAGCCAATTGCTCTGTTAGTGCCTTCTGACTCCTGTCCTCATACTCAGATAAGATTTGTCTTGGGATTCCAGGAGGAAAGGGTTGCTAAACACTCAGATTTGATTTTTACAACTGCATTTAAACAGAGCTTGAGTTTTGCAGGGATGCTTGGGGGACTCAGACACATCTTTTCAAGAAAAATGAACATTAACTTGGAACTGCCAGATGAAGCTTTTGAATGGAATGAAAACATTATCTTTTTGCATGTAAAAAAGTATTAGGGAAGTGCCCCGTGCTGGTAATTAATTTTTCTTCATATATTTTATATGTTTTATACAAAGAAGAGTAATCTGAAGCTCACACCACAGACTGCGGGTACAGCTCAAGCTGACCCAGACAATGAGCAACAGTGATGCACAAAATTAGTCAGGAAGGGCATTTCTGCCCACCAGAGGAGAATTCCTCTTGTCCAGCTGTGATATCGTTTAGCAGAGACTGCATGTGTTTTCAATGCCTTGCTTGCAAGTGCTTCATGAAATAATGATTTAGGGTCACGTCCTGCTCGCTGGGTCTGCTCGTGGCTTGTGTGACCAGACAACAGCCACAGGGAAGGTGAACAGGGTTGTGTCCTCCATGGGGGAATTCCCAGTGCTCCAAACCCCCGGGCTCATCCTTGAACAGTGGGAGTTTGGGATAAACCTGCCCCATGGGTGGCCTGGGCCAGCCAGGTCTGCCTTTGAAGTGGCCACAGTGGGTGAGGAGGCATCAGTTCCTGTGTCCATGAATGCTTTGCTCCGAAAGCATCACAAATACCTTGTTAACAACATTTTACAGGAACTGCTTTGGGAATGGAAGGGGTTGGAGACATTCCCATGAACTTTGTTGCCCCTCCTTCCTCCTCCCCTCCCCCTTAAATCCCAGCCTTGGAGCAGCTAGCATGCCTCTGATGAAACCCACTGAAGTATATGCTCATCTTGCACAAAGTGAGACCTAGCTGGATATTTACATGGCTCAGGGAATGCTTGGTCTTTCTCAGGGCCAAGAAAAATAAAGTCACCAGCCACCCCCCATAATGAAAAATGAGGTGCTGCTCCCAGCCATCTGCAGCAAGCTTTACTTGCTTGTTTGTTTGTTTTATTTTTTAAAAAATAACATTCTGGGACTTGGTTCAGATTGTTTTGCTTCCAAAGCCTTTGCCCCTAAAAAAGAAAGTAGCCTTTTTCTTTTATTTCAAGGAAATATATGAACAGGGGGACATCTCCACATAATTTTTGAAGAGGATGACACAGGAGGAAGCAGATTAGTTTGGGTCAGGCTGGAACTACAGACTGACAGAAAAGAGGGATATTGTCTTTGTTAAAATTAAATGAAAGCTGGAGGAAATTTGCTCATCAAATTGAAAACAGCATCATCCAGTGAGTTGGCAGTATTAATTAAACACATATCTCTAAAATACAGTTTTTGCCTTTCATTTTAAGTCTCAGGCAAGAGAAATCAGCATATGTCTGATTCTTGCCCTGAGCATGAGCAGGTGAGGATGTGTTTGAACAAAAGATTACCTTTTATGAAAGCCTTGGACAAGAGTGAGGGGAAGGAAGAGAGAAAAAAGTAATCATCACCAAGCAAGCTTTGCTGGGGGCTCTGCCTGCAGGAGGGGAAACCCACCTGCTAAGCAACAGGATGAGCCACTGCTGGCTGTGCTCATGGGGAGGCAGATATTTCTGTGTGAGATAAAGCCATTCCTCTTTCAGCACAGTAACTCCTGACTGATATTGGCAGGATCAGAGGATTCAAGAGTAGATACGAAAGTACCTGTTGCAAACAATAATGAAAAATCACTTCTCTGAGAGATCCTCATTAAAAAGAAATATATATTTATATATATATAGGTCATATGTTATCTTTTGTCAGGAGAAAACATGCTGAAGCAAATTGTTTTCTCAGACATAAAGAGCTCATTAGAAGGGAAAAGTTCTCAATAATTTAAATGCACATTTAGAAAATCCAAGAAATGAAATTTACATTTAGAAAAGCCAAGTATTTTGCTGCAGGTTTAATCCACACCTGCACCTTTAGCTGTGGTGTTTTGGGCCAGATGTTTTCTGGCTGGACACCACAACCTATTGAATCTCAGATAATTTAAGTCCCTGTATAACAGGAAGGAAAACTGTTGTTTTGTAGGAAATATGTGCATGCAAAGGAGCCCAGGACATGAGAGACATGCCAGTTCCCATGATGACTCCAGGGATGTTCACATCATTTGTAAGGAAAGTTGACCTGGGGTCTCTGTTCCATCAATCACACACTTACAAGGATTTTAATTGTAACATTTTACTTTAAAAAGCCTCAGTGACTTGCTATAAAATAGTGCCTTTCTCCCAATATTATGCCATAGGAGGGTTAAATTTTAAATAATGATGCTCTTCTGGTTGCAAAATTAAGTTTGCTGTCAGTGATTGGCAAAGTTGGTGTAAAGTACAGATATGGGGCAGCATTGTTTTGGTACAGTATGAGCAGACCACTGTATATTATCATGTCAGATACTAAATAGATAATTTTAAGAAATTGATATAGGAGGTGATGGTAGTGGGTTGTCAAACTTCGAGCAGATGAATCCTGTCCCTGTGTTTGGTGAAGACTCCTCTAAAATGGGAGTGGAGAAAGAAAGGCAGTAGGTAGAATGTGAAGTGTGCAAAAGGCACTAAGTGATGGTATTTCCTTTATCACAGATCTGCTCATTAATATTTCATCACTTTTCTCCCTGTTATCACAAACTGGAAATTCTGAGAGCAGAGGAAAATTAGACATACCATGTGTCTGAGTGTCCTGATTAGTAATACATGGGATTAAGGACAATGAGTCTGGCTGTGTGAAATAAGAGTATAATTTCTGATGGATCACTTCAGAGACATAGGAACAGGCTGCTTGCTTTAATTGTTGTTAACAGAGTTATGAAGTGGTGAATTCCATTTTTCACTGTTCTTAATATCCTGATGGTCTGTTCACAGGAGACACAGAATGGTTTGGGTTGGAAGGGACCTTAAAGACCATCTAGTTCCAATGCAATATATGTGTAAGACAGTGAATTCTTATTCATCTGTGTGACATCTTGGCCGTGGGGGAGTTGCTGCACAACCCAGGGGTGGTGTGGGGTGGTTGGCAAAGTGCTGAGGCCCCGTTAGTGCAGCCAGGCTGCAAATGCTGCTGCACACAAAGAACAGTGTTGTAAGAGCACTGGCAGCTTCAGCCACAGCAGCAGCTGGTTGAGCCTGCTGGATTGCAGGGGAGATACCCCAGCTCTTTGCTCAGTTAACATCAGGATTTCACCTTAGACTCGTCCTTGCTAATCAGCAAAATCCATCTTTTATTTCAGGGCAATGCCAGCTGAAGGCAATTACCCAACCAGAGCCTGAGTGGACATTTGGTTGCACACAGTATGGGGTCTGCTCTACTCTTACTGTTTTTAATTCACAGCTGAGCGTGGCCTTTCCAGCAGTTTATAGAGGGAAATACTCGTGACTGTGGGTTGGTTGGCTGGTATCTCCAAGCCCCAGTTCCTGACCCAGAAACCTCTCCTCATCCTCACCCTCATTGTCACCTCTTGTCACATCCAGGTTCTGCCACAGCACCTGCCAGTTTGCAAATAAACCGGGGCATTTCTTCTCCTGTTAACCCTTCTATAACTTCCTCACCCAGAATTTTCCCAGGCCTGCTTCTTCCCCAAGTGTGAGTCTTTCATAATGGCATCCGCTGGTATGAAACGAGATAAATCCCCATTTGTGTGCAACAAGAATAATAAACGGATGTCACGTTCTGTGTAGTACTTAAGGCTTTAATTGCATCCTCTCTCCTAAAAGGGAGGGGAGGTGGTTGTGATAACAGGCTGTTTATCTTACATTTGTCAGCAATTAGCCTGGGAAGGTGCTTGTCCTGACAATTTTCTGATCGGGAGCCAGGGCGCAAGGAAAACCCTTTTGTCGGGGCGCATTTTCTCACTGCTGTTAATCCACTCCTTCTGATTGATTATTGCCCACATGGATTGTTACCGGAGGGGGATTATCCTCGGCGCTGATAGTGAAAGGCAGAGGGGATCTGGTTTATTTCCTGCTTGATTTACAGAGGAGAGCCAAGCCGGAGGGAAGGAGGAGTACGTGGGTGTGTTTTCATCATCCGCAGGCTCAGCCGCGCCCGCCGGCACCGACACACCCAGCGCAGAGCGGTCCTTGCTTCAGACACGGGAGGAAAGGCCACTGCAGAAAGGCTGACATCAGTTTTGTCCTTAAATTCCCTAGCTGTCCACTGGACTCGGCTGGCTGGGAAGCTGGCAGGATGCAGAGGGCTTTCAAAAGCAAGGGAAGGTGGAGGCAGAGAAGGTGATGTTTTGAAGATGAACTATTCTGAGCTCTCTCACGCTACTAAATCACAGGGGCATGGTGTGAGGTCTCCTCTCTCCTCTAAGTTTTAGACTGAAAGAACCTCTGATGGGTGACACCAGGTATTTTCCACTTGCTCTAAATGTCACTTGTCTGACATGGCTGAAAATATTTACAAGTCTTAGGACACGGTGTCTTAAGTCAACTTATGACTTAAGACACTCCAGGAGACAACAGTGTAAATTTGGCTTGACCATGGAGTGAGGGGAAAAAAAAAAATCGATGTGAGATTGTGTCATACTAAACTTTTGAATGAGTCAACATAAATCTGCTAGAAGTTTCAAGTGCTTTCATTCCTTCCAAAAGCAAGTCAGAAAAGAAGCTCAACGGGTCCTAAGGTTTAGGTTAACTATTTTCAAGAAAATTAACAAAAATCTTGATTAATATTCATGAAAACGCTTATGATGAGCAAATGTACTACAGAATAATATGAGAACAGATGGATAGAGTTTATTTAATATATATGTTATTTGCTTAAGGTCAGTGTTGGGTTAAAGGGTTCAGCTTTAGAAATTAGGATTCTAAAATATTGGGAATCACCATTTTGACAATGCATTTTCAGATCATAATCATTCAGGCTTAGCATTTGTTTTGTAAATTTATTCCATTGGTGTTTTATGTTTGCATGCACCAGACTCTCAAATTAAAGTTGTCACTTGGAGAGGTTTCAGTGATGCCTTCTGTCACAGGTGAGTGAGAAGCTGAAATATATGCCACCGTTTAAGGAAGACTAATTTGAAAGCTGTGTGGACAGATCAGTTGACAGAAACTTCCTACTTAATGTATGGTTTGTGCAGGGAATATCTTTTTCTTTGGTTGAATTTGTGCCAGTAACAAGGGTGAGGAAACCTATCTTTTTTTTCTCATGTAAATGCTCTTTTGTGTGAAATTTGACAGGATAACCATGCTGCAGCTCTCAGAAATTGTTACTCACTTGAATAAACCTGCAAATCTTTTAAATTTGGCTACAAATAATTTCCAAGGAAATTAGTGACTTTTTTTTTCCCCAATGTGATTACAAACTCAAAAAGGAACTGATTTTCACCTTGATTCTGTTTGCAGTGACTGCCATGAGACCTTCCTCTTTGTCAGAAATGGTAGCTTAAGGCCATTTTTATATCCCCTTATCTCTGTAATACCACCAGAAGAACTCTGTGAGTTAGAAGGTTTTTTTTTCCAGAGGCAAAAAAAAAAAGCTAATTGAATACGTACTATTCTGGGTGAAACTGGTATCTGAACACATGGATTTGAGATGCACTTGGGGAACAAAAAGTTGCTTATGTAAGGGGATAAGTAGGCATTGTGGAGTGGAAACAAGAAGTGGAGGTTTTGGGATGTGTATCAAGGAAAAAAAGCTTCCTAATGAGGTAGAATAAGCTGAAAGTAATCATTCACAGGAGGCATTGCTTAAGACAATTTAAGTTGATGGGACAAGAGAAGCCAAGAAATTACTGCATGAACTTAACTGAGCTTTTCTGTCTCTTTGCATGCATCATTGAAGAGGGTGAAGAGGGAAATGAGAGATGAAGGTTTCTGAGTGAAGACACCATAACCAGTACTTGAGCTCCCAGGGAGTCCAAGATACAGCTTCAAAAAGAGATTTGCATGCAGGCACAAGGCCTCTGGCATCCAGCATTGATGTGAAATCACAAGTTTTACATCCTTGGACTGCATATTTTAACATCATCCTGACAAGTAGACTTTGTCCAGGGGTGGAGGCTCAAACTGCTTCCTCCCTACCTGTATGGTGACTGATGGGACTGATGTTTTCCTGCATGATTTTCTGTCCCAGGGTTGCTGATCTTATCAGCAGGTGAGAGTGGGGGATGCTCCCACCCCTGGGCAGCCCCAGTGCTGGTGCAGGATCCCAGCAGGACCATCGGTGGCACGTCCTGCTGGGCATGGAATCCTTCAGCCAAGTGTGAGAGGGTTTTTTTGGGCTGGGTAGTGTTGGATTCACTGGTTAAGCTGTGCTGGGGAGTGTTATTGCATGGGCAATAAGAAGGGCCCTTGTCAGTGCTCGTGGTCCCCTGAGCTGTCCACACTGAGCAAACCCACAGAGGTTTGTGTGTCACATGAAGTTTAGCTTAAAGTTTGATTGACTGTGTGAAATGACCCGTGGAAAGGCTGATGAACAGCATTTGTTTTCAGGCCAGAAGGGAAGTGAAGAGTTTGCTGCCTTATATATATATTGATGTGCAAGTATCTGAATTTCCTGATTGACACACCTGTATCAGCATCCACAATTGATCTACCTGGGTCCAGAAGTCCCCGTGGATGTCAGGCAGTGAATCAAATGGGATTTGACCATGTCACAGCTTCCTTCCTTCACAAGTTTGAAACAATTTGCAAAAGCAAATAACTAAAAAACCCTAAAACAAATAAAAACCCCCAAACAAACCAAAAAACCCAATCCCCTCACTCTACTCAAAATCCAACCCCCCCAAAATAATAACATTAATAATAACAACCCCCTCCTATCATAAACTGATCCCTTCATCATCTTTTCTCGAGTATCCTTCACAGATACACCCTGAGCACCAGAGCCTTCCAGAGCTGCACCATGCCCAGTTTTCCCTCAATCTGTGCCCAACATTTTCAGGGACATGCATGGAAGTGCAAGGGGTGAGCAATATGCAGGTGTGAAGGTTTGATCTGCTGGGTGTTTTAACCCTCAGGCGCTGAGAAGATGAGAATAATCACAGGAGATCTTGCTAATTAGAAATCAACAACAGCAGTAACAAAAGCCAAACTCTATAATTTTCAACTAGAAAAAAACCTTGGCACTTGTTTCTCCTTCTCTGCACATTCTTCAATGAAAACTACTTTATTCTTATCAATGAATATTAATTGAAAAAGGTTCAGGGAAGCTGGTAAAAAGTGTCTTATCACAAAGTTTTAGAAGAAATTTTGGCATTTTATCAGGGTGCATATTTAACATACATTTCAGTGTCACTATTTAAAAAGGAATATTTATTTCTACCTATTGACTTTTTTTTTTTTTTTTTTTGGGTGCATGTATGAACTTCTAGGTTTGGCTAGTTTGACTCTTTTGTGAACTGGGAAAAAAACGGCCTGCACCCAAATTGTACTCATTTTTGCTTCCATAGATGTTTAGCTTCTAAGGCTCATCCACTTTAGGCATTTGTTGTTGAAAGACAGACAGAAGAGAGAAAGTGAGAGAGGCAGAAAGAAAAGATATAAGAAAGTTCATTTCTCCATCCTGAAATAATTTTAAAACCTCCCATGGGGAGGGGTGGAGCAGGAAGGGGACATGGTAGGGCATGCTCATCTTCATGTTTATATTAAGAATAAAAGATATGAGTGGAAACCAACAGCTGCTGAGAAAACAGCTGTGCAGGTAGAAGAGGTCACTCTTCTCCATGTGCCAGCATCACCTCTCCATCAGAGATTAGCAATGAAATGATTAATCAGATCTGCAACTGCTATTGCAAGGTTGTTCCTGAAATTACTTTAGAAAGTACTTATTTTTGTTATTTTTTAAAGGAATTGAGAAATTAATCATCTAATCACAGACTGTTCTGTCTTCGTGAGGCTCCTTTCCAGCAGTAATACAGAGATAATGTAAAATCAGGACCTTGGAAGAACATGTTCATTCATCCCTGTACAGACGTTTTTGACAGGAAATGTGGAGAGTTTAGTCAAACTCATTAAACACACAGAGCATAAGTTTTAAGGGTGTTAAAATTTACCATTTTCCTGTCAAATCTGGACTGAACAGTGAGCAGAGCCTGCTTTCGCAGTTCAGAATGAACTTCTATGATTGTCCCAAGCTGGACAAACAAATGATAATGAAGAGAAATAATTATTTATTCAATGGCATTGTGTAAGTTAAAAACTGCTAATAAAGAAAAGGCTAAGATTTATGAGAGCCATAGTGAAAAAATTCCTATGAACACAACACCTCTCTCTCCCATAGAATAATCACATTTTAGTAGAAGGTGAGTGGGTTTTATCCCTTTTTGATGGGAGAGAATGTGTTCAAATCTCTCATGCCTTTTGACCCTACAAACTGCCTCAACCATATTTTCTAAAAGCTCTCCTTTTTTTCCTCTCTGACTTCAGTGAATATCACACTGCAGTCATCACCGTCCCCATGCTGGGGGGACCAATCTGTTGGGTTTGACTGGAAATAGTGGGAGTGATGTTACTGTGACATCTGTAGTGACTGAAGGAGCCCCACCTACAGCGTGCTCAGATTGGGCTGGAACAGGAAACAAGATAAGCTTTTGGGATGCAAAACTAATTCTCTCATTTTGGAGGGGAAGAACAAACCACAGGACTATTGTGCCAGCCCATGGACAATAGTGTTCTTATACCTCTTCCAGAAGAGTCTCACACAGTTTCCAAGTGCTTTAGTCATTCTGTAAGAGCTTGTAAAGTTTTGGAAGAAACAGAGAAAATAAAAGAGGAATTGCCAACTTGGTGAAACTCTGTCTTGCCCGTGCTGGTAGGTGGGTGCAACCACAAATAAACAATCTGTTTGCAAAGGGCACAGGTCTCAAAACTCTGCATTTATTTGAGCTACACTGGGACCTACAGAGGGAAAGTTTTAGGAAGACCAGGACATATTATTCTGGGAAGGACACAACGATGTGTTGTCCACCTTGCTCTCCTCTGAAGCATCATCCCTGCCCAGGTTCCTTGTCAAAGGGAGAAAAGAATAAGCTGTTCTCTTCACAGGTGAAATATCCTTGAATTTTGGAATTTTCCTCACTGGCACAGAGGGAATCCTCATCTGTCCAGGTGCCACAGCAGAACCTGGTGCTTCTGGCCCATCATCCACCACCTGCATCTTTGGAAAATAATTGGGTTTGTTTTTTTTTTTTTTTTCCAAAAACAAACCTTGCTCAAAATCTGCCTTTTTCACTTACAGATGTAAACAAAAACCAAAACAACCTCTCACAGATTTAAACTGTTGGTCTTTTCCTGTGTGGGGGTGGTGGAGATGGGAATTGTGCACAGGCATGTATTACAAACTTATGTCAGAAAAGCCACACAGGAACGTTTAACTTATCAAGGCTTCATATGCTCTCTCCTGCCTGGGTTTAGTCCCAAACACAGTTTTCAGTTTGGGTGTAAGCAAATGAAGAGCAAAGCTCTTTTAAAACTCCTCTGTTTGGTATATTTCTTTGCTGACACCACAGCGAAATGTAAAAGTTGTATGAGTTTTCTGCAACTCTGCAGCTGTCCCCAGGTACTCCAGACATTTGTTTTGAGTGTACCCTGAAGGTTTCTGACCCACAGCCAGGCCTTGGTTCTGCTGCTCTGAGCTTCAGGTTTGCAACAAAAGGCAGACAGCGATGAATTTTGTTCAGTAAATGCCTAAAGAATTACTATAGCTACTGCCAGATAAAAGAATCCTGCTTTGAAGGATAAATATTCATTTGCATAACATGAATTAAGCATCTATCAGAGAAATAATTGGAAATTCCCTCTGAGATATGTTTGGAGCTTAGAAATACCTCTCCAGTTCCACTGTATTTGCTGTGCTTATAGGGAAGTTAAGACACTGGGTATCTGCTTTCAATTACCAAATTAAAATACAATTAACCAGTCCAAGTGAACAAACAATGATTTCTTTAAAATCTGATTTTCAAAAATGTAAAAATGTTTGTGGGAATCAGATTTCCATGGTTAGGATGTTTTCACTTAAGGAAATCCTGTGCACTACAACCCAGAACAAATCTCCTCTCCCTCTCCCTCCCCCTTTACAAACCTTCCCTCCTTTTCCTTTTTCAAAGTGGTGTTACAGGGCACATCCTCAGCTGGATTAAATGACCACAGAAATCAGTGTTTTTGCAGATGCCAAATAGGAGGCACCACAAAGGCAACTCTTTGACAAAATATCCACTGTATTTGTGAGTCTGAGATGGAAACTACGTTAACACAGCAATAAACCCTTCATGTTTGAGAAGTGTAAAAGTAAAGGTAATTTACAGATTAAAATATATCCCTATGTCTCTCAAAGCTGAAGCATGCTTTCCTGTCTAGGGAAGCCATGGATTTTCCTGCATTCCCAATATTTGAGCTCATGCTGGGTGACCAACACATGTGCTCTGAGCCTGGCTCGATGGGAGGTCATGGCTTCAGCTCCTGACTGCTCCTCTATGTCTTGTGTGATGCAGGATGTCAAAGAAAGCTGAAACAGAGAGCAAAAAAAAAAAAGGAAGGATCTGGGTGCCAGAAACCCCTTTGACATCCTGTGTGTAGCTGATGCAGCTGAACTGAGACTCTGGTGTGCTTTCCAGTCCCTCTGCCTCACCATCCACTGTGGTGGCCTCTGCTCCTTCTATTCCAATGCCACAGAGAACTGAGATCCCCCTTCTGTGCTCCCACCTTGTGATCAGCTGAAGATCCTTTAGGGTACTTTCCTTCCCTTTTTAAAATGTCCTTGTCTATTCCCTTGCAACAAGGATCCCTTCCAGCTTTAATATCCAATTACACTACTCCTTGTAGCCATAACAGATACTCGTGGTGTACTAATGAGCTGTTTCACTGCAGGCTTGAACTGATATTTCCATACTGTGTGTACCTCATGTGGATATTCCTATGCATATTACTTTGACAAATGGGCAATTAAACCCTCCCCCACAATTCTGGTACCAGGACCACTGCCTCTTCTTCCTTCTCTGTCCTTCTCATTATTCCCTCAAATGTGATATTTTTAAAACTTGTGTACTTTTGACCACTTTGAGGTATCAGCACTGCATGAGAACCTTAAATTGGTCTGAAATACAGAGCTGAGACCATATTAAACATTTATATGTGTCCTTCTCTTCTGAGATAATTGGTCCTTTGGAGTAGCACAAAATCACTGCTGAAAGTATTATTGACCTGTCTTATATCCTGGTTATTTTAGATTATGATGTAAAGCAGACAAGTAGTTGGGCTTTAACTCCTGGTTAAATGGCAAGGCAAATAATAATTAAGGGTTTTTTTTTCAGCCCTAAATAGGACTACACAAATTCAGGTTACTGCCAGGCATTTCAGTGTGCCAACCCATTGCAAGTGGAAAGGTTTTATCACACTCCTCTCTGCTCCCCCCATGCGATGAAGGAGAGGGTGGGGACACTATTGTGTCTCTGCTTATATTTCCTCTGATCCTCTGGAATGACACTCATGCTGTGCCCAGAGTGAATTGCTCTTCCAGCCACGGGAATTTGACCTGTGTGGAGGAACCTGACAGGGTATCATCTCTTACAATTTCTTATCCCATTTATTACTGCACTGACCCAAAAGCCTGGGCCATTTGCTTTTGAAAAGCATGCCTGCAGAGGCTGATGCAGTATGAATTTCCAGGCATCCTGTGCACTCTTCAGATGTGCATGAGTGCTGCAGACCTCACCAAGGAGGAGAACCACCACCAGACTGCCTCAGCCGCATTTATTTGAGAAGACAGTGACGCTTTACAGACACCAAGGGACACATTTTCGAGCCCTCCCTGTGGTCTGAGCTGCACGAGTCCCATCAACATCAATGGGACTCAGCTCACAGCAGCAGGGACAGCACAACCCCTTCTTCCCCCCAGGACTTCTGATCCCGTGATCCATGAAGAGAGCAGAACACACTTTGTGGCTCATTAAACCCTTCCACAGCACAGAACTGGGGGGAGCAGCCGGGGACTGGTTGGTGCTCTCTGGTCCCTGCATGAGGAGCCAGGGAAGCTCGTGCATTTAAATACCATACTGAGATTTTCCCCATTAAAAAAAAAAAAAAGACACATTAATTAACTCAAAACCCTGGTGCTTTTAAAGCATTTGCACCTTTCTCTGGAGAAATGTGCTTAATGAGCCTTTTAGCCTCCTATCTGACTGTTCCCAGGGTTTGGGATTGGTAAATTGACAAATTTCTTGCCTTCTTTCCTCAATCTGATCATTATTTGGTGGGCTGTGTAAAAGTCTCAATCCTGATTTCTACTGACACAGAAAAGCCTCAATTAAGCATGAAGTTTCCTTATAAAACATGTGTCTGCTTATCTTTTTTTGATATTTATTACCTTTAACATATTTATTATCCTGCAGGGAGTAGGAATCCTAAACTGGCATATGCGATTAACAAAGAGGTAGGAAAGGTCTTCAAAATAAAGATGAAATATAGAAAAAAAAATTAAAAAATTATTACTTTTCTCCTGTCTTCCAGTTGCTCCTATTTCTGCTTGCTACAGCTGGGAAAAGAAGTTCAACATTCAGACATGGAGTTAACATTTATCCTTGCTTCATGTCAGACCTTTCACAAGAAAGAGCATCTGTCTATCTGCTGTTATATGCCAATTTTCACTGGGATAACTTGATATCAGGTAATTCTGGAGTGTAATAGCTGTGTGTAGCTTGTCTAACAAAGCAGAGAATTGGGTTTAAAAGTTCACTTGTAAATTAACTACTACACAGCTTATTCTTGGGTATCTCTGCCTATTGTGCATTGTCACTAGTGAAAAAAACATATGTTATTTGGGCTAACATCCATAGATTTGGGGGTAGGGTGAATTATCTGAGTTTTCTAAACAGCTGGGTTTTATAAAACTGTTGTAAGCCATTCTTCTTCTTTGGGAACCTGCTGGTAAGAGGATATATGCTAGGACCTAGAGCTCGGGTTTGGAACAAGTCCATGACGAAAAAAAGAGGCATTTCCATCTGTATCTGTCTGGTTCTGGTCCAGCTTTTAATGAATAGTGATCCATATAATAAAACCCATTGCCAGAGTTGGCAGGCACAGTGGAATTGTCCCATGGTGCCTCTGCTCCCAGTGCTGAGTCAGTGTGGGGAGGGCCCTTCCCCTCCGTGTTGTCCCAAGTGGATGGACAGCTGTCAGACACCAGAACTGTGCTCTGCAGGAGGTCACCCGCAACACCTCAGCTGGACCTGCTGACCACCTCCTCTGACCCCTGGGAAGCCTGGAGGAGGAAGCAGCCTTGTAATCAATAATGGAAACTCCTGCTGGTTGGAGTCTTGAATTAATGGTTGGGATATTCACTCTTCATTTCTTTATGTTTTCACTCAGATGGAGTGAAAGGTGCATGGAGGTTATCTGTATTGGGTACCACAGCCTGTTCTGAGACTCTCTGTGCCACCAGAACTGGCACACACAGCCCTGACACACACCAGAGCCTCCAGCACGAGGGGAAATGAGGTTTCATTTGGCACTCAGTCCCAAGGACACTCCAGTCCCCTGACACACACGTAACAGGTAGGATGAAGCATATTAACAACCAGCTGAAAACTTCATTATGTTATCTTTCCCGAGATGTCTGAGACAAACAGCATCTTGTCCTGAGTTAAATGAAACAACCTCAGACGATTTGTTTTGTGACTTGTCTCCCCTGGTGTGGACAGAGCCTGTGGTCAGGATGTCTGAGCAGACACGTGGCAGCACACTCCAAGTCACTGACAGAGGCAAGGGGCACTGAAACCACGCTGCTGTCATCCCCCTTCTGCCTGTTTCCAGTGCCTGTAACACAACTAAAGCTGCCCTTCCCAGGTTTGTGCTGCTCTGTGTCCACTCCACATCTCAGATGGGAGACCCAGCAAGATCCAGCAAGGATGGGCACAGCACACCCCTCGCCCCAAAGCTGCCCCTCAAAGCCTCAGCACTGCCTGGGAACACCTTCCCAACACGTGTGTTTGCCCACAGTGAGCCAGCTGTGCCCTCTCAGCTCACGAAGGAGCTCAGCATCTGCAGTTTGCTGCCCCTCTGGAACACACCTGTGCTGGTCCCTGGGTGCCCATCTCCACATCCAGAGCGCAGGGTGGCTGTAGGTGTCTGCTGATCACAGCCCCGACACTTAGTTTACCCTATGGAATGGGGATTTGTCTGTAGTCAAAAGACCCTAGAATCTCAAGAAACCACAGTAAATAAAAAGGGAGGAAAAACATCAGTCTTTAATTAAGAGATGCTATTGTTTTTTCCACTGGAGGGAAAAAAAAAATAAAGAAATTTATCTTGTTACGTATTTTGTTTGAGACTCCTGCTTTAGGAGTCAAGACAAAAGTTTGAATTAATCTTGGGCTTTTTCTCAGTAACACCACCACTCCATTTACCAAGAAAGAATTGACCCTCTCTCTGGGGAAACAGGAAAAAATTGCTTAAAAATAAATTTCTCTACTTGACAGTTTTTATATTCACTACCTCCTGTTCTTTTAGGTGTACATTTTCAACTGCATGCATGACAATGGGGATCTCTCCATTTGTGCCAGAGACTTCCTGGGGGCCATAACATGAATCAACTCTCCAAAAGAGAGTAAAGCAAATTCCTGCACAGAAGTAGGAAGCAGAAATTAAGGGAAGTAGGTGTCAGAACTAGAGAAGAACATGCTTTCCCTTTCCTGAGAGCCAGCAGAGCACACTTCTCAGGCAGCTGTAAGCATTTGTTAGTTGAACTTTCCCATGTTCTTTATTACCCCAGTTTTCTGAAGCAACACCTAAAACTGTTTGTACATCCAGATCCAAAGCTGGAATACCCTTGCACTGCCAGCATGCTGTGACATGGGTTTATCTTTATTTAATCCCTTAGCTGCTCCCCTGTTTCCTGCAGAGAGATCAGGGCAAGGTTTCTGCTGGTGCAGGTCGAGTTACACCAACCCCGTGGGCTGTGAGGGGTCTGTGATGTCCCCCCAGTGCCACCGATGGGATTCTGCTGTCACTTTGGGTCCAAAAGGCATCACCTCTCCACCTGGCCTGGCAGCTGATGGCCAAAGTGTCTCGATCTACCTGCCCTCCTCATGCACCTCCTGCAAATTCACTGTGCAGAATTGACCTCTGGCATGAGATGCTGGAAATGTTTCTGCATTTCCTTAGCTAGAGAGTATTTCCTCAGCTGCAGGTACTGTGATTGTGAGCCCCCCTCCTGGTAGGGCCAGAGGGTATAGGTATATGAAAATAAGCAGTTGAAATAATTTAAATCTTAAATCAATGTGTTCTGTGACTTCAAATATGATACAAAAATGTACATTTAGCATCACATTTTCTCCACAATATGTACAGATCTTCCTTGGTGTCTGGTTTTTATGTCTTCCCAGACAGCAGCAAGGTCTCTGTGCACAGCACAGCACAATGGGTCTTTTCAGAGTGGATCACCTTGTGAGTCAGTCACAACACCCATATGCTGGTCTTGTGTCTCCTGGTGTTCAACCTCTGCTGATAAGAAACTATTAAATGTGGCACTTCAAAGGACTGAGAAATGTTGTTTTCTGCCTTAGTCGTCCAAGTCCTTTGTTGACAAATGTGCTTCTTTAGCTCTTTCAAAACTGATAGTATCTATAATTCAGTTTTCTCCCCACTCTGGTTCAACCCTTAGCAAATCTGTTGTCTCTTTTCCAGTTCAGAAGCCTGCCCCCTTTCATAACTATCAGCCTAGGGACTAGAATTTGGTTTATGTGGTTTATGTTATGCTCTCATTACTGTATTGTTCTCCTAAATCATATCTTGGGGTAGAATGGCTTGAGCTTCTGAAAACTCCTGCTTTTATGAGCCAACTTATTTGCAACATTATGAGCTGTGCAATTACCATGTACTGTGCAAAGAATGATGAGACAATGCAACATGCAGGCTTTGCTTCTCCATGCAAATAGAGGATGAAAATGGATGGATAGATGGATGGAAGGATAGGAAACATACGCTGCTTCAAGACAAAACAATATAAACTTCTGAATAATAATTTTACATCGATGCCACTTGGCAGAATTGACTACTTCTTGCAATCTACTACTGGAGTGTGGAACAAGAGAAAAAGGTGCAGAATGAAGCAAATCTCAGTTTTAAAACATCCAAATGTAGTATATTCTGAATTCTTTCCCTGGCAGAGGTAAATTCTTCAAATAGGAAAATATCTAAAGGGTTTTCAGTTTAAACTGATGCCCAGAAACCAGGGACAGCTGAAGGATATGGCAATTATCCAGAGGTGACAGAAGAGTGAAATGATACAGAAAGGATTGATCAGGGAGGGACTGTGAAGGGAGATAACTGGATTTGTGTTGCCATTGTTGTCACTTGGTACTGCAGCTCCTGCATCTGTCCTGGGAGTTTAAAGACACATGAAGCTCATATTTATAATGTTTCATAGACAGATTTCTGCTCTTCATTTATCCAAGACACAGTTTTAACCAGGTTAAATAAAAAGAGGGATAATTCCTTTGGCTAATTGGGGTCCTCTTTGGATGAGGTGTGAGTCTGCACCCCTTCTATGGTGCTGTGTGATGATCTGTGGCTTGAGATGCTTCTGCTTAGAGCATTCCCTTGCACTAGGCTCCCTAAAAAAGGCTTTTAAGAACTAAATGGCAAGGTTTACTTGAATTTAAAAAGGAAAAAAAGAAGGTAGCACCATCCATCTTGTTAAGAAGTGCAAACCTGGAGCAGCTGGGGAAGACAGTGTAGAAGTAAAAAGGTTTGTAAACAAGGCTGCCATCACCCTCTCAGTCTTCTGGTGAGCCTGGCTCTGAGCCAGCTCTGTGACCTTCTCAGCTGTTTTACTTCTTTCTTCCTCGTTGTCCTCCAACTGTGCTTGTAAAAGGATCTCAAACCCAACACCCTACATGCAAACCCTTGCTGTTAGATGGGAATTAGATCTTGGCATCTACCCTTCTCACACCACAGGTCATCCCACCCTGCTCGGTGTGCCAACCTCCCTGAAGGACTACAAGGGGCAGGTTTTGTACCAGATATCCTGAAATACCAGTATAAAAGGGTGAAATCCCAAGTACCTCCCATCTCTGGGGGACCAAGGGCAGGCACATGGTCAGGCACTGTGCTCAGCTCGTGGCTGTACACTGTGGCCCTCATCAGGAGCCACTCAGATACTCTTTAATAGAAGAATTCAAGAATCCCAGCATGAAGGATTTTTGTTTGTTTTTTTTTTTTTTTCCTCTCAGGCATAACAGATCCAGGACAGTTTAAATCTGTGGCTCCTGTGCAAAGTTCCATGAGCTATTGGATAACCATATGTGGTTAATACCTCAGATTTATGTGCCCTGTGAAAGATGAAACTTCCAATAGTGTATGCCCCTTCCTACAAGTAGATTTTACCATTCAAAGCACACTCAAAGAAAAAGAATATACTTCTACTGCCTCCCCTCAGCACCAAAATTTTCTTGGCGCCCCCTCTGGAATAATGTAATCCTCCAAACACACTTTGAGTACTTAAAAGCCACAAAGCAACATGAGTAAGTAAATGCCAAATGTAGAAACATAAAGGCTTAAAATTAATTCTACCTAATAGGATAATTTGTTCCCCTTAGAAGTTTTCATCACTTCTGCCTTCAGATTCGTAACAGATAATCAGACAGCCCACCATCCAAAAGGTCTCTCAGTGTAATATGGACACCAAGATATCAGAAAGATTTTTAAGTTGTTTTAAAGAACTGCACAGAGCTGTTTTTTACTAGTTGTGCTGCCTGGATAACTGCTTGGATAATTTATCTGCAGTTTTTGCCACAATGGTCCCATAACTGTCATCTTCAGTTATACTCTGTCCCCATGAGGAATTAAAAAAAAAAATTAATGATTAAGATCATTCACTTTAATCAGTGCTAGGATTTATGCTTCACACGGCGCACTAGTTTTAATATGAAACAGCACCTCTCTATAAGTGAAGTGATTTATTTGCAGGCAAGTACATTCAAAATGATGCTGGAAGTTCAAGACTTAATTTTACTCTATGGCTTCTGTGCAAGGGGACCCTCCTGGTTTTTCTTAGAAGTAATTTCCCAGTGCCTCCAGCACAGCATGCAAAGCTATTTAATGAATATGACTTTTTTCTGTCTTAGAAGGGATGTTCTGTGAGAACACAGGCTAAAAGGCAAATATCAATATGATTATGAGGCTGAAAAAGAGCAAAAGATGAATCTGCCAGAAACAGAAGCAGTTTCTCCTCACCCCTCTCTGGTATTAGAGGACTATTGGAATATGGAATATAGAAGAGAGTATTAGAATAGCTATAACTGTAGTCACTTTGTTTCTTAAAGAACTCTCCAGTAAGTTCACACTGATCTTGAACAGGAATAACTGTGGAAGGTGAGTCCTGTTCTTGACAGACCTTCCAGAGTTATCCAGGACCCCTTGCAAAACCAAGAAAGAAGTGATTCATCATAGAGCCCTCCCCAACAGCAGAGGCAACCCAGAGAGCCATCACCTAGGGAACTGAGTGAAGGTTTTGTCCTTCACTCAGTTGAAGGTTTTGTCTGAAGGTTTCCCTGAGCTGAAGGTTTTATCCCGTCTCACTGAGCCAGCATATCTGAGTGTCATGTGCTTCCTTACCCATCCTCCTCTGATGCCTTAAAATTGTATTTCCTAAATGGAAATAGAATTTCCTATGTGGAATTTGGGAAATCTCCTACAACACAATTTCTGAAACAGAGGCAATTGCCGTGCATTGGATGGAATGCCCTTTTAATGACAGAGGGACCAAATACTGAGTGACCTCAGCGTGTCAGCACTCTGCTTCCACTCCCTCCTGAGCTGTCACTGGAACAGCCCCTCCAGGAGTGTGGTCATGGCACCAACCCTGCCAGAGTTCGAGGAGCACCTGGATGGCACTCACAGTCATGTGGTTTAGTTTTGGGTGGTCCTGAGAGGAGCAGGGAGTTGGAGTGGATGGTCCTTCTGTGTCCCTTTCAACTTGAGACAGTCTGTGATTGTACAGGAGGCACCAGATCGTGCTACTGGAAAGTGATGAGCACTTCAAGATGTGGGAGGGTGGGTAACTTTAAGCATGCAGGTCATCTAACTGGCCTGGCCCAATGAACACCAGAACAAACCAGCCCTTATGGAAGGGAGTGAGTAATTTAGAAAACAAGCGTATTTTATTTTTGTTTTTTTGTTTTTTTTTAGCTCAAAATGCTGTGAAGACACTGTTTTTGATTAAATGGATATTCCCTAACTTGAAAGTAGATGTTGAACCCTCAGTCTTTTGGGATTTGGAAGTGTGAAATGTAAAAGATCTGGAAGGATCTGATTGTCTTGACATGAGGGAAAAGACACCTTCTCACAAGTCTTCAAAAAATCATTAGTTCAATTATTTTGGGATCTATAACTGCTCCTATGGGCACTGGAACAACAGCTAGCAGCTCTTGGACCAGATGCTTCATGGGTGCATAATCAGTTAACTGTCTGAAATCATGTTAAGATATGACTTGTCATTTAAGAGCAGGACATGCCACGCCAGCTGTGCTTCTGCATTTCTCTTATGTCTACTCAAGCAGCTGGAACAGCCTGAAAAAACAAGCGTTTCCCTCAGGATTTGGAGGAGCAGTTGGAAGGTTCAGGGAACTAGTTTGTACCTTTAAAATTCCCACTTTAATTCTCCAGTGTTTCAGGACTGTGGCCTCAAGCATGGATAGTCAGACAAAGCTGTGGTCTTGCAGAGTTGTGTGCACAACTGACTCAGGACAAGAAACAGGGCAGTGCGTGTGGGGTTTTAAGATTATTTTGTCAGGAGATGCTATTATGGTGTTTCCTGAACAATGACTTAACCTCTTTGTGTGCCTGAATATTGGCTATGACAGATAAACATCCTTATCCACAGTGCTATCATCTGGTTCAAGGTGTTGATGGATTGATAAAGGGATCATGAAAACCTGTCCCTTAGTGACACCTTTTTTCTGCTGCAAACTCTGGTGCCTTCAGCGTGACTCATTAGCTCTGCTGTTGTTGTGATGACCAGATCACTGAAACCTAACAATATTATATTTTAATTAGTGGTTAACGGAATGTTTTTAAAATAAATAATTAATATATTATTTATTAATAATTTGTGGCTAGTCAAGGAGATGGCCCAGTATTAACAACATGGTTGATAAAGGTTTGTGGAGGACACTCATGTTCCCAGGGCTGCAGCTTGGCACTAACTGGGATTCACAGAATGCCCATTTAGATACATAATTTTTGAATATGGTTCATTAGTGACAAGTCAAATCAAGTTTTATTGGAATTTTCCTGCTAATGACAGCTGTGAAACCAACACAACAAATGCTTGTCACTACATTTACGAGCTAATGTTTAATTCCCAGAACCCATCCCTGACTATGGAGCTTCTAAAATATCTTGTACAAAAGAGGCTTGAATAATGTAATATCAAGTGAATTAAATGAAATGATGACTAACATATTTGTGCTTTCCTCATGTGCAGAAGAGAATTGCATTGCAGTCATAATTTGGAATAATAAGGGTTTGGTTCAGATTTGCTATGGTTCACCCTGTAACATGGATTTTAGCTTCACATGGTGGGATAATTTCTTGGTCTTATCCTCAAACTTTACTGTAAATCATTTCAAAAAGCCTAGCTTGGGGTTGCATGCAGTTCTTCAGGCTGAAACCATTCCATTCTTTCACCAGGTATGTTTTTGATTAAAACCCAGTTTTATTGTTGCTGTGTATTTCCTGTTTTCCACCTATCTGAATTCCCACACGTCGCATAAGGACCCCCCTAATATGATGGATTTATGGAGAGACCTGTTAACATGGCAATAACCACAGCTACCCTCTCAGCTACTGCCTGTCAGCACACACCAACGTGAGCTCAGGGATGTCTCCCTCTCCTTGCTTTTGCACAGGGATGGCTGCGATCCATCAATCTGGTGTGGACAACCTGAGCTGTTTGCTGTGTGTGACCAGAGAGGACTGGCTGGACAGGCATTGGAGGGTGATATGAGCACAGCAAAGCAGTTTGGATGGAGCGTTTCTCTTACCTTTAGAAACCCTGGTCAGGGAAACACAGCTCTGAAAAAAAAAACAACAAAACAACTCATAAAATGAGCAGTAGTCTTCAACAGTAATATTGAGGGTAATAAAAATCAATCATTGCTTGACAGAAGTCTGTGATTTCTGTGCTGGTATTAACACAAAGGATGCTTTATATATTTAATTATTTTGGCCTTTCTAATGCATGAGCAGGGTGGATTGGATATTAGGAAAAATTTCTTCACTGAAAGAGTGGTTAAGCTTTGGAACTGGCTGCCCAGGGTAGTGGTGGAGTCATCATCCCTGGAAAACAAGTAGTCATGACACTTAGTGCTATGGTTTAGTGGGCATAGCGGTATCCAGTGAGGGGTTAGACTTGGTAATCTTGGAGTTCTCTGCCAGTCTTAATGGTTTTGTGATTCATGTGCTTGTCCTGGATGCCAACCTTTCTGAGTTCAGAATCTGCTTTGGGAGAGAATGAGGCACAAAAATTGAGACAGGACAAAATAAAACCATTCAATGTGAACTGCACGGACAGGTGATGTGGAAATAAGTAGAAAGGAGCAAGAAGAAAACCAGTGAAAATCTGTGATGGAGATCCACTGATTTAAAAAACAAAACAAAACACAACACAACAAAACCACCAAAAAAACCCCAACAAAACCCCAAACATAGGCATCAGTTTTATTTTATATAAATTTCTTGATGCACCCCTTTGCTTTTATAATGTACTGAACACGTGACTGTGTCTGGAGAAAACACTTTTAGAGAAAAACAGGTGAGATCCTGAAATTTTCTGCATGAGGTCCTGCATCCCATCTCTTTTCACACATTCAAACCAGTACGTTGAGAGAAAACATCAGTCTGTTTCGAGGTCAAACCCAGCAGAGGGCAGGTCATTAACAATCCCTCAGTACCAGTATTGTTACAAACTCTGCAATGCCTGCGACACATCACATTTCCTCACATTGATTTTGACTGGGAAAAGTAGATGAGTAATGCATCTGAGTGGTGCCTGATGTTCCCTAGCACATATTAAGCAGCATTATTCACTTTGTAGGGGATATGTAATCACCTTTCTGGAAGAGAGGTGCCCCTTGAAAAGCTGTCTTTCCCATGTCCACATTTCCCTCCTTTATACTTGTGTTATTAATAAAAAGGCCATCTTTAGAGGAAAGCTGCCAGAGGCACAGGTATGCCCATAAGAGGATAAAGGTTCTTGCAACAGGATGTGAGTTGTGAGTTTTTTTCATAATTCTTTCCTGCCCAGATTCCATCCAGATGTGGGTTTCAGGGATGCTGTTTGGAAAAGCCTTTTGTTTCTGATTCTCTGTGCTGTGGCTGTAACCTGGGATAGCTGGAGGTGGGGCAGGGTAACTTACCTCTGGGTGGCTGAGAGGCAGAGACCAGATGGGGAAGGATTTCATCACCACGTTCCTCTGGAGATAGCCTGAGCTCATTCCTCTGCAGAGGAGAGTGAATGAACAACTCCATAATGCTCCACAGTTTGGAGATTGCTTCTAGATGAATGACTTGCTTGTCTGCAAGTGTGAGCGCAGGGCTGCTCCTGCAACACAGGATAAGAATAGTGAATTTATTTTCTTCAGAAAGGATTTTTCATTTCATGATATCTGGTATATGCACACAGATTTGGGACGTGTTCTCCCCTACACCTCTGTTTCACCATTAATTAGAATTAAATCCAAAGGTACAAATTACATTCAAACATCCAGTTTTGCTCTTTATCCTATTTACAAGCAAACCTGGATGTTTCCATTTGATTGTGCTATTGTTATATTCTAACTAATGCAGCAAATTATTAATGTGTGCATGGAATAACCTGTAGCCCCTTGGCCTGTTTGATAGGTTGGTTCACCTGCAGTTCATAATTTGCTCATGGTTCTCAGTAGTTATCACTATTTCATCTGCTACTCTCTTACACCCTGTGCCCCTGTTCTCCTAGACCAGAGCAGGGGGTGCAAGCTGTACAAACCTTCCTGTGGCATCTCTTTGTCTGTCAGCACTGAACAGGCATTCCTACAGGTGCAAGCCATTGATTTGCTCTGCTCAGTGAGTGCTGCATCTCAGCCTTCCTGTACAAAATGATTAAATGTGGTAAAAAAGGAAATAAGTAGAAAGGTGCTGGGAAGGGGCTTTGAACACACACCTTCCTTTGCCTGGAAGACAGTAAAACTGTGAGACAGAGGAGGAATCCACTTTCCTGCTGTCAGAGGGGCAGTTTACACCAAAGAGTGCTAATAATAATCTTTTATCAAATATTTTATTATAATTTTTGACCTTCTATCACCAGGGAAAGGAACATGCCCTTCTGGAGGGTGCCAGTCCAGTCGAGGCTACTGAGCTCAACCAAAGCCTTGAGCTAGGATGCCCTGCAAGGGCGATGAGAGTGGCCCCTGATCTCTGAATGCTGTCTGCTGTCTGGGGATGGAGGCCTGAGTGAACAGTAGCTCACTGTTCAGAGAGGGATAACAGATGTGGACATTTGAGTGAGGTCCCCTTGGAGGATTCCTGGTCCCTCACGTGGACGTTCACTTTTGCTCATCTTGATGCTTTGCTGTGTGTATTTTTTCCATTTTTCCTTTTATTCTGTGGGCTAGTATTTGAAAGAGCTCCTAAAATTAATTGAACATCCACAATCCAAGTTTTTAATCATGCTGTAATGAATATCCCTGCTGCTAATGAAGCTGGGGGTGGCATAGGAAATACTAGGCATGCTGACCAACCTGCCCTCCGTCCACCAGCTCTGTAGCTCTGCTTGCACCACTTTCTGTGAGCCTTACCAGCTAATTAGAATGCATTAAAAATGACAGTGCCTGTTGATTGTGGGGCTGGAAACCAGAGATTATGGTGTCACACAACACCACGCAATATGTGAGTCAGGCGGCGCCCTTTGAACGCTCCTCACATCTGGCTGGCTGTGAATGGGCCCACTGTCCGAGGGGCTGCTGCTGTAGTACCTGGTTCCTTATGTACTAATTACAAGCCCTGAACACAGCAGTTAGGAGAGTCTGGGGACTTGTGGCTGGAGTTCACACGGGCTGGGGGAACAAAGGATGCCCTGTTCCTCATTATGCTCCTACACTTAATTAGGAAGTGAGTTTGTTGATCACTGGCGGTGTTAAGAATCACTCATTTATGGCAGGGCACTTTGTGATTTTTTGTGAAAGTTTATTTAAATGACATCTTACACTTTGGCCATAAGGGACATGCCTTTATTTTATCTGAGTTTAAATATGTCTCTTGTAGTCTCCCGGTCTGATGGAAAGAGAGACAGGGGTGTTTTGTTTCACGGGGAGAGGGGGGGTGGGCCAGGGGAAGCATTTCATTGCAGGGCCTGGGTGATTGTTTGGGATTGGCACTTGGCTGTGTGAGCGCCAGTAAAACCATTTAGAGCCTTGTGCCTTGAATTTAGAGAGGGCTGGCGGTGCTGGCGCTGCCACTCTCCTGCCTTCTGGTGGGGGGCTCAAGGTCAAAGCGTTTTATGGGTCTGACAAGTTGTCAGACTGAGCTGGACGTGGAGCTGAGCCAGGTTTGTGGGCTGGGGAGGCGTTTTCCCCACTGTCTTGTCCGGAGGTGGGTGAGACAGAGGTGGAGGCTGCGTGGGGGCCATTGACATTCAGGGATGTTTCGTCCTTTGAGAAGTGAATGCTGCAGCAGCCCTTTGAATGCAGCCTGTGTTGGGAGCCAGTTGCTTCCCCTTCTCTATTACAAGGGTGCCATTAATATCCAGTGCCACTGTAGGAGCTAGCAATTCTTCACTGCTTAGAGCCAGTGCAGATGAATGATGGACTGTTTCCCTCGCCCAGAAAACAGAGTTCCTGGGCTCTGACACAACAGTGGCAGGGGAGTCGCGACAAAGCAGAGTGCAGAAAAGCTTTAAGGGAGAAGCCAAGAGTGAGATATAATGGGAAAAACAGAGGCCCATCTGATTTTTCCATAGTAGCTCTAACAGGGATTAATCAGCCTTTTTATGGAAAGAAATTTACTGTCATCTCTGCTCAGATACCATATACAATTATTACTTAATTACAGATACTCACCTTGGTGCTTCTTGCTATCCACCCTGATTCCTCAAGCATAAAATGCCTCTCATCTCAAAGCTATTATGTATATTCTCTTTCTAGCTGCAAGCCTTCAGGAAAGCCACTGAGCAGTGGTGCAGGAGAGCCAGTAGGTGTTTCTTGTAGGTCTTTCTGTAAGACAACTTAGGTTTAGTGCATATGAACTCAATTCTCTAGGCTGAACACACGCTTTAGAGACTGGAGGAAGGGAAGAAACTTCATATGGGTAGAACATTTTCCCTAAATTTAACAAAATTAAACCAGGTTTCTATTGTCTTTTGTAAACGGCCCCTGACTTTCATACTCACTGGATGACAAAGACCATTTCAGCCTCACCTTTTGGAGGTGTGTATGTTTGTTCCTCCCCAACCTGAAAGAACAAAAATCAACTGATAACAGTTTCAGCAGGTAATAGTTGACCCTGAGCTTTTGCTCACATAATATTTTCCAGATGAGAGACTGAGAGCTTGCCTTGCTTAGAGAAAACCATTCATTCAGTCCACAAGGAGAGCTTGGACCCAACCCAGAAATGTGAGTGGATTCCTTGTTGTTACTGTTGTCGTTTTCAAACAGTGCTTGACTGTGAGTAAAGGAAAAATATGAGATTAAAAATGAGACCAACCATATTAGAGTGAAGGGTTTGCATGAAGGTTATTTTCAGTAATAAACCACCACAGTGCTCATGTGAACTGGGCAGGTAATAGGGTGTTTCAGGTTGTTCAGATGTATGAAGCATTTGCAGATTATCACAGTGGAGTATATGATTATGCTGCAAAAGTTGTGCTTCCAAAAAAGATTAAGTCCAGCCTGGAGTCTATAAACATGTACATGTGCATTTAACTTCATTAAATGGCAAACAGCTGTAACTTCCTTTACAGTTATCTGCTGTTCTTTCTCTTGAAAGAGCTCTTTTGATCTCTTGGGCACTTGGAGTTTAGACCTTCCTTGGGTCTGGTGCTGACTGGTAGAGAAGAGGAAGTTCTCCTTTTAGATTAAAGCATGGGAAGGGCTGGATGCTCCAAACACAAACTTGTGTGTGAGCTCCACTTAACAGCAGGTCCTGTCTCCAGTCGTAAGTCAACATAAAACACAGAAAGAAACTCAAGAAAAAGAAGAGAAATGAATCATGGTGAGTGGAAAGCCCAAATCTTTTCCCTTTACAGTTTTGCATGGTCTTTAAGGATGTAGACATATATTATTATTCTGGAATGACTGTTAACTCAAGTTGCTATGGTGAGCCATGTGCCAATGCTTCCTGAGCTTGCACATCACCCTGATGAGATTCACTGCCCTCAGGGTGTGTTGAACATTGTCCTGATCCAGCACAAACACCTCCACTGCTTTACCTGTCTGCAGAATCACAGGTGGGATCAACTACCATCCAAACCAAGAGCCATCAAACCTACAGGTCACTCTGAAATGTTTCTTAACCCAGCTGAGACATGAGACTCCTGTAACTGACTAGGGTCACAGAATCACAAATTATTTAGGTTGGAAAAGCCCTCCTACCCCATCGAGTCCAACCTGTGACCCAACCCCAGTGTGACCCAGCCCAGAGCACTGAGTGCCACGTCCAGTTTGTCCTTGGACACCTTCAGGGATGGGGTCAAATTAAGATCCTCTTTACCTGAGTCCGATATGAATGCCATTGATAAGACTGGCTCCTATCACTGTTGGTTTCCATTGGCTCTCTGTGCAAAGGAAAATTGTTTATTTTGCTTCTACTTCTGAGCTGACCAACTCAAGATACAGGCCGTTTAAAGTGGGTTTCTGCATACATAGTGCTAAAAATGACCTTAAATTAATACTGTTGCCAAGGAAACCATGCCCACAACCAAGGTTTCAGTCACAAACTCATTCTGTTTCCAGCATTTTTTCTATGCTGTTTAAAAATATGTCTTTCAAATACCTCCTTCTCAAGTGGAAGACAGTACCATTCAGCTCCCCATTCTTATTTAGTCTCTTCCATTTGATTTGACTCATTATGCCTACAAGTTTTTGTGAGGTACAACACTAAGAGAAGAACAGGCTAAAATGGAAATAGCAAGGAATTCTGGCATTTTCCTTTAAAAAGGGATCTTGAAGGACCCCTGTGAGAGTGGCCTAAGAGCCAGTTGCTGTGCTGGAGTTAATCTGTCTGACTCAGTAAAAAATACCTTGCATTCTCCTTGCATTCTTCTACAAAGAAAAATCCAACATCTGGATCACCTGTTTTCCACCAGGTCCTTGTTCTTCAGGCAGTGCCCAGATACCAAAGATCATGCAATTCTGAAATGACAGTTCTCTACATAATTTTTGATGCATGGTTCTCTATAATTCATATTTCTGGGGAAAAAAAACCCCACACCTCTGTGTGTCATGTAGGACCAAGAAGGACCATTATTCTAATTCCTCTCAGCTGCCCATGAACTCTAAGTCTTGTCTGGTGCTGGCTTTGGTGTGACTTTGCATTTTGAGTTCTGGATTTAGCAGAGGGCTCTGAGAAAAAGGGTGTGGGTAAAATCCTGTGTCACAGCAGCAGAGTTTCTATTGCATAAGAGCATTCATTGCTCTCCTGGAGGTATTTTTGGGCAACATCTTCATACACTCATCTTGTGCATGTGCTTCAGCCAAGTCTTTCTGGTGTATTTACCATGCTGGCAGTGAGTTTTGTCATCACAGAGTCAGTCTTGACATCAACATTCCTACAGGACAGCGGTGTAAAGTTGCATTCCCTCACATATGGAGCAGGAAGGAGCAGTATTTCCAAATTGTTCTGGGGCATGAACTGAGGGTGACTTCGAATGGGTGGCTGCTCTGCATGGAGCTGGGAGCAAAGCCTTCAGTGAGAAGCAGTTTCACCAGAGAAGCTTTGCCTTTCCATCTGTGCCTTGGATTTGGATTTCTCATGTTTTATTGTGTTCATATTATCATCCAGCACTATGTCTGGCATAGGTATTAAAACGTCTGGGTGTGCAGGTTCCATAATCCTACTGCTGGCTTCATCTTTCATGGGCTGCAAGACTTGGTTTGCTGCGTTTTTATTGTTACCACTGCAATTGTATTGTGAGGGCCCTTACTCCAGCTCTGGCTTGTTAAATAAACAGAACATGTCCTTGTGTCTCATGCCTCCACGTCTGGAAGGGATTTAAACCTCTTCTTTTGTCTGCGTGTTTTGGCTGAGCTAAGATTTTCTCTTGAAAGACCCTGCAAGTTTCAGGGTCTGTGTGTATTATACAGAGTTTGCTTTCATTAAGTTGTGAGTTATTACAGCTTTGTTTGTCCTTGGGGTGTTGAGAATCACGGAGGCCAGTTCCTTTTAAACACTAAAGAGTACAAATAACCCAGGAATAAGAGTCTTGATTGATGTAGCTGCTGCTGAGGCTCACATGTGGAGTGGCTCTACATTGTTGTGTTTCCTAAACAGTGGGCTTCATAGACTGTATCATCCCATGGTGGCACCTGGTAAAAGGTCAAGGAGTAGAAAAAAAACAATGAGAGTCACTTCAACACTGGGAAATAGTAAAGACTACTTCTCTAAACCTCTTGTGCTATCATTCTTCAGCCATGTTCTGTCCTGTTTTTTTTCCACAGCTCACTCAGAAATTACCTGAAAGGCTATTTTATTTATGTGAATATATCAAAAGCATTATTTCTTCCCAGAAATGCTGACAGTCAACACACAGAAGGCAATATTTCTGTGAAACTTGAATATGGAAATCACCTTGGATCTTCCAAAAGAGCTCTAACTTGTCCCTCCAGCCTCAGCAAGAAGAAGAAGGAATGTGTACTTTCTTCATAAAGTCTGAATGGGAAAAATCAACTCTCTAAACAATACTTAAACTGTTTCCAGTAACATTAGTCTAACACATTTTAACATCCTTGTGAACTAAAGATTAAGCATCATCCTTAGTCAATTTATGTTAGGGCTTGGTCAAACTACGTCTTGTTGGTTTTCCCATCACTACCCTACATTTTCCTTGACTGGATATATCTATTTTTCCTACATATAAGAGGAAAAGGTAGAGATTTACACTGATGAAGCCATTTTACTTTATTTTCTGCCACCTTCTCAGTGCAGCACCACTTCTCCCAGACTGTTCAGAAGCCTGTGCTTTGCAGACACAGCAAAGTTGTCTTCTGGGCTCAGTCTGGTTGGCTGACACATTCCCCAAACCACAAAAGTGGGCACAGTGCTTCCTCTGAGCCCTTCTCAGGGCAGAGTGGGTTTTGGGGAATTGATCCACATGTCCCATCTCTGGCAGTGCTTTTAGACATCCCTGAGTGTGTCCATCTTCCAGCAGTGAAGCACCACTGACTCCTGTCCACCCCAATTTCTGTCCACACCAGTGAGCTCCAGCCAGTGACCCCCTATCTCCTATTGATACAGTTAATTTGTTGTTTTATTCATGTAGGATGCTTTAACCTTTCATTTATATTGTTTGGTCTTCTACTTATTTCAGTCAGTCCATGTGGTTGTAGAAATCTCTTAAGATTTGAGTACTTTCTTACAAACTAGGCCAGTTACAGTCTGATATAACCTGTAAATGTAACTTGGATACTGGTTAATATAAATTATAATGCCAAATCTTGCCAAATCCCAGTCAGACTCTTCTGTAGCTGATGGTGTGCAGGTTTGTTCCTGAGCTGTAAAGCCTTTGTAAAGCCTTGAGATGAAAGAAACAAGTGACATATCATGATACAGTACCCAATTTCCATAATATAATTATGTTTAATCTATCAATATAATTTATTTATCAAACTCATCTTTCTCCAAAACATCCACATATGGTTTTTCTTTCCTTTAATTGATTTCTCTTTCCCTGTCCCAGTGTGGAGCAGCACTTTTTTTTCCCTCTGCGTGTTTTGTAGTACTGTGAAAACAATAGAGATCTTTATTTTTTTTTCCCCCTTAGCTTCACGGACTGTGTGAATTATAGATGGGGAGGAAATTTTCCAGCCTCTTAAAATGAGGAGGAACCACATGGACTGCAGATAGGTCATTCTCCAGCAGAGGAAAAGCCGCGTGCTGGAATAGATGACTACTTGTGGAGTTGTGCCCCTTCCCGAGCTCCCACTCGCACAGCAAACCCAGTAGCTCCTGTTCCATGCCCAGCCCCTGTTTTGAGGACGAGCTGGGACCTTGTGGGACCCACCTCATGGAGCACATGCTTGTGGAAATGGGGGCCAGGGAGGGTTTGTGGAGCAGAGCTGCAGGGACAGCCCCATCCGCACATGAACACACGCAGGGACAGCGTGAGTTTCACATTTCCACATTTCCACATTTGAGTTGTTTTGCTGGATGTATCTCCTGTCACAGTGATCGGTGCTCTTACAAGAGTATGAGCTTTGTCTGAGTTGCCCTGGGTGGTTTTTTTGGCTTGGCTGAAACCACAGAATTATTTGGTTTGGAAGGGACCTTCAAGCCTACCCAGTGCCCCCCCCTGCCCTGGGCAGGGACACCTCCCACCAGCCCAGGGTGCTCCAAGCCCCATCCAACCTGGCCTGGGACACTCCCAGGGATGTGGCAGCCACAGCTTCTCTGCCCACCCTGTGCCAGGCCCTGCCCACCCTCACAGGGAACAATTTCTTCTGAATATCCCATATGAATCTGCCCTCTTTCTGCTGAAATCACTTGCACATATGTATTTTTCATGTGACTTATCCTCTGGCAACCTCTGTGAAAACACACGGACTGCTGAAGGCTTATTTTAGGGCATTCACCACCCTTGTGGAGTCATGAGAATGTAAAAATTCAGTGAGGAGCACTGCTGCTTCTTCTTGCAAAACTTGTGGTCTTTTTCAGGTAGGAAGAACTCCAGTGATCAGCTGGGGTGTTTCCTTTCCTTATGTACCAGAAGGTTTTAACAGATACTTGAATTTCAATATGAACACCAATAATTTTTGAGTTGAATTTACTTAACTCTTACTGTGAGTGAAGGACCAGTCTGTAGTCATGCTCATATTACCTAAAAAACACAGTAATACTATGCCTTCATGGACTAAATGTGGTTTTGGACTGTAGATGGTGATCATTATGTTTCATTAGACAGAGAACCAGCCTGAGAAAGAGAAGGCAGTCAGAAAAACTTCATGAAAAATCTTCAAGCTTACAAGAAACCACGCATCATATTAATATGGTGACTGGGCAAATACACAGCAGTATGTGCGCTTTTTGGAGTCCTTATTTAATAGTGTCAGTGATTTCCTTCTCAGACAGAATATGCCTTTATGATGAAGCTGAAATCTGTTCTCAGTTACCAGAACAGCTCCAGATTTAACATGTGTGAGAGAGACTAGTTTGCAACCAATCTTTTCAACTCAACTTCCATTATTTCTTGTGTAGATTGTGTAGCCTTATCATCAAACATGTAATTGAAAACACTCTGCAGATAAGTGAAGCACACTTTAATATGGATCTGCAGTCCTTTAGAAATCTCCTAAAGCCCAGCAGTGATCAGTAGACAACAGTTTGGAAATGTCTTAATCTGTTTACTAAATTGCATGCTTGCCTCATTGCTTTGTGTTGTTTCCTCTGTTGTATGATGATTTTTTTCCCCAAGTAGCTCAAAAACTTCCAGATGCTTGAGTGCTTGGAAAATCTCTCTTCAGATCCCACTTCTGCAGAATTTTGAGTCTAATAAAAATACAGGTACTAAATAGACAAATTACAGTTTGAAATTTCCAAAGTTGTCTCACTTTGGCAAAGGTTTTTTTGACTGTCAGTGAAAAAAGTTCAGTATTTTAAAATACATTCAAATTCATTGAGGAAGAAAATATTTTAACTTTTTCTCCCTGACTGAAGTCTCCTGATGAACTGGGTATAAAAACATAAATTGTCTTGAGGAACTGAAAGACAGGAAAGTAACTTTTCTCAGTGCCTCTCAATGTCAGTGCTTTTCCAAGCTTTTCAGTATACTCACAAATTCTATGAAAAAGAAAGAAGTGACATAATTTGCTGATGTGCAATTTTTTTCAGGACAGCTGAATTTTTTGCAAAGAGTTTTGGAAGGTTTTTTTGAGATTAGCTAGTAGATAACATGATAAAATTCAAACTATAAAAAATTCCCTCAGGACACATACCCTAAAGACAACTGTTAATTTAGTTATTACCACTCAGATAAAAAAGCTTTGGCAATATTTTTGGGTGGTTCCCTTAAAAGCTAAGCTCATTTCTGCAGGACTTCATGGAAGACAGATGTAGAAATGAATTCCCTAAGGGCTGAGACGGACTTGTGGGATGTGTATAGTTTAAAGGCAGTTTAAGACTACAGCACCTAAACAGCTCTTACCTCAGTCCCTACAATGCTGACTGTTGGGGACAACAGAGAAAAAGCCAGCAGAAATAATGCTCAGTGCCTGATAATTTATATATATAATTTTTATATATGTACTGTTCTTCCTATTTCCTATATGTCCATGTTCCTGAGACATGCACAGCGCCCCATCCTGACCAGATCTCCAAAGGGAGAGCTGCCATTTCCCGGCTTTGTGGGCATTTTCTGGGACATCCTCCTGCCACGTGTCCCCACACTGCCCGTCCCTGCCAGGCAGTCGCAGCCACAGCTGGAGCAGAGCTGGCAGGGAGAGCGTTGTGCAATCAGATAAATTCCCATTTTGGGTCTGCCTCGGGAAATGTGACCCAAAGTGGAAGTCTGTCAAGTTTCAAACCCACTTGAATGAGAATCATCACTAACTGGGCAAATTCTACAATGACTTTGAAAGCTGTCTGAGATAATACATAAATATATTGCTTTGTCTTTCTTTCCAGCTGAGTTATACAGTGGCAATCAGGGGAAACAGAAGTTGGTGCAAATTCAAGCCCTACTGACTTTGGCTGGTTTCTTTATTTTCTGTTGGTGGTGATCAAGAATATTCTGGATTTACTCACTTTGTAAACACTGCACCCTTTGAGGTACTTTGAATGGCTTCTGTTTGCAGCGTGTTTGAAACTGAGCTGGAGGAGCTGCAGTGTATAAATGTGAACAAAATGTAATCCCTTCCAACCTAAAAATTAATGATGAACTTAACCACAATAATGCTGAATTGATTAACGAGGAAACAATATTGCTTCAGTTAGGGATAATCAAACATTCTTATGTGCCAAACATAATAGGCTGCATTATAATATGACTGTTACTGAGAAGTAATACATTATTTTTCCAAAATAGAATTAGTGCCACAAAATCCATTTCTTTTCCCCTTCTCCCTTTTACCCCATTAGTGGCACTGAGTAAAAGTGAGGGAAAGGGAATATCATAATGTGGAAATTTAGGAAACCCAAAAATTTGAAACAGAGAGCAAAAAAGGAGAAAAAGAGAGGAAGGGAAGGTTTAGGAAGGAAGGTTTAGGAAGGAAGGAAGGAAGGTTTAGGAAGGCAGGCAGGAAGGAAGGCAGGCAGGAAGGAAGGCAGGAAGGAAGGCAGGCAGGCAGGCAGGCAGGAAGGCAGGCAGGAAGGCAGGAAGGCAGGAAGGAAGGAAGGAAGGAAGGAAGGAAGGAAGGAAGGAAGGAAGGAAGGAAGGAGAGGAAGGAGAGGAAGGAGAGGAAAAGAGAGCAACAAATTTCTGGTACAACATTACTTATTAATTATTCTCTTTTGCTGAAGCTCTTGTTCACCTTTAAAATGGAAATAGTTAAACGAGCTGCAGATGGTTCAGTCTCTGCATCCTCACTTAGTTCCAACCTCCCACTGGAGAGCTGCAAACCAAGTGACTGTTTACATGGGCTTTTCCCTCCTGCAAGGAGCAGCACCAACACAGCCACTGCAGCTTTCCCAGTCTTTCCTCACACCCAGAGCAGCTTAGGGGGACTGGGAGCCTGTGATCTGTACAGGACACAGTTTGCAGACTGTGGGGCTGCCCCTCATTTCACATGGCCCTTTTGAGATCGTGTTACCAGAAATAAAGCTTTGTGTAGGGTCATGGATTACACTTCCTTCTAGGAGATCCTCCTCCTTTATTGGATAACCTGGTGGCACAGTTAAATACTGTGCTGGGTCTCTCAGTTGACTGACTCAGGAACAAAAAATTTCGGTAAAGGAAACCATAAAAGTGTTCCTCACTTTGAAGGAAGCAAAAATGATGCCTTGGACTTTACTCAAGGCTTAGTGAAGAAAATAATCTATGGACAAGGCATGAAGGAGAATATCAGAAATATGACATCCTGCACAAGTGTCAGCAAAACCTAGGCTGGTGGGTTGTGTGTCAGTCAGCTCTGTGTGTGTAGGCACGTGGATCCAGTTTTCTTGCTCTCAGACCAAGATGATGGAGGGATTACAGGATTGTTCCCAGAGGCAGGGATTGGGGAGAGGCTGGAAAACATTGGTTCCTCCCCTCTAACACCTTTGTAATACCTTTGTACCAACACAAGCCCTGATGCCTTCAACCTCTCCCATGGGGAAGGGAGCCAGGAAAGTTCTCAGATGCATTTCCTCATTGATTTAGAGTTTGCCTTTACAGCAGTTCTAAATAATGGACTCTTTAGAAGTAATAATTTCTGAATAAACTCTAATAAAAGCTTTAACTTCACTACATAGCTGTAGATCTTTCAGGTAAGACGAAATCCAGCCTTTTTTTATTTTTTATGGGGACTATGTTCTGAAATTAATTCCCATTAGTGTATGTAAGAACGACCTTTGGCTTTGGTTGACGTCCAATAGCTTGTGAAGATACAGCTGCTTTTGGTCATTTTTATGAGTGAAAATCTAAATAATGTTTTACATCTATTAGACTAAATAGAAAAGAAATTTGGAAGCAATTCGGGGATGCCAAAAAATAGAGGGATATCTGCAGGAATGTAAATTATACGCAGAGATGCTATGGTTTTAAGTGAGAGCAGCTGCTGAAGGACTGGGAAAGGGGTGCTGGGCTGTATTTGAAGGCTTAGGCCAGGTTTCTCTGGGTATGATTGACCCACATTGGAGTGATGGTGACACAGAGCTCTGGAGGGTCCTGGTAGCACCACTGGATGTGCAGCACCTGGACAACCAGCACAGCAGGGCTTTTTGGCTCAGGGGCAGAACTGTGCAAAGCTGTCTGTCCCCTTCTGGGGCTGCAGCTGGTCCTTGCACCTCCTCTCAGAGATGTGTGGGTCTCAGATTCTGAGTGCTGGGCAATGAGAAAACACCTTGACTCGATCCATGCAGGAGCCAGGAGCCCACCTGGTGCCTGGGACCTGGATTCCCTGTGGGCCACTCTGTCACCATGGGTGGGAACAGAGGAGAAGAGAAGGCTTCTGCCCAGGGCTGAAGCATCCTTGTGCTGGGTGTGTCCTGCATCCAGCCATGTACTGATGCTGCATAAGTAGACCCCAGTGTGGTTTGGCCTCTCCTCCTCATCCCAAGAACATCCAAAGGAGCTGGAGGGGAGGTGGTCCTGGGCAAAGCAGGAGCCCATGACAGAGTCTTTCTCATGTTGGATAAACACTCTTGAGTTGTTTCCATCCTGAAACCACCTGTTCTCACACAGGAGAACAGGAGTTATTACAGTAACTTCTTGGAAAGACAGCAAATGGGAAATAAAGGAGTCTAAAGCCTTCTTAGTCTATCTTTTGCCCTGTAAGAAACAACTTTTTCTGGGAAGTGTTATGTGATTTTAACTGACTTATCCAGTTTTTAGTCTTTAGTAGAATTATTTGCGATGGAGGGGAGTAAGGATGCACATTTATTAAATAACAGTTCATTGGATTAACATTTTTTTAAAATTTTATTTTAATTGAAAAATAATCCCCCTATTTGAATACTGCAAGTCTAACACAAATACTGCTGCAGCCAAAAGTCTGTCTTGACCACTTTGCCTATGGGGAACTGTGAAGTATAAAACACTTTACAAGGAACTGAGACTTCTCAGAGGACTGTATAGGAAGAGCCCTGTTTTTCAGTCTCATTGTTGTATGCTTGATCTTCCTTCCACTTTTGCTACTGCAAAATTATCTTAGCTCCAGTGTTAGCAGGGAGCTGGAGATCCGTGACTAGCAGAAAGGGTCAGAGTGTCCATCTCTGGTTGAAATAATCATTCAATTGAATTTATTGTCTATGGCATGTTTATTGCTGGTGCTGATTAACCATCAATACTTGGGAGTGAGCAGGGAGCTCACTGCTCATTTAATTGAACAGCAGTCAAATTGGTTCTACCTCTGCAGCAACCCCATGCCCCATGCATGAAGGAATGCCAGACTAAAGATCTATTTCCTCCTTTTCAGGCACATGCACTATTCCCAGTAACCCAATTATATGGCTTTCTTCACACTTTATCCATAAAATACTACTAACACATCAAAACCAAGTGAATCCTTACATCCTGCTGTTTTATAGCTCGTAAAGCCAACTTCACCCATTTTACCCAGAGGAGTGTGTAGCCAAAAACAGGACAAAGCCAGTGAAAAAAAAAAGAGAAGTGTGTGTTTGTGTCTGGCTCTGTATATGAATTATGACTATTCAAGTGAAAAAAAAAAAAATAAATTGAATGATTGCCAGAAAGCCAAGTGTGTAAAGGGACAGCTGGAGTTTTATGCTGGAGTTTACAATGCATTACTGTTCAATAAAAAAAAAGAAAAGGAGTCCTTTACAACAGCAGCTCATGCATTGCATGGGACATGAGCTACCTCCGAAGACAGAGCACCTTCTTCAAAGGAAAGGACATTTCATACTCAAATTTTTTTAAAAGGTGAACCAGCTAGAGGTTGTCATGGTGTGGAAAAGGTCTGATTGCAGGGGCTGTAATGGTGGGGTAGAGACCTACGAGCTGCACCAACCTCCTGCACTGTGTCAGCACTGGACCTTTTTCTCTTTTTGAGGGTAGTGGGGTTTAAAATGCAGGCCAAAGTTGTCAGATTTGGCAGGAGCAACGAGCTGACTGGGTGCTCACAATGAGGGAGGAGAGAGAAAGCATGAAAAGATGGGAGGAAAGCTGAGTCTTTGTCCAAAAGGAAAGCTGGCACTGGTTGTGTCCAAATTGTCTGAGAGCCTTGAGTCTTCAGAGAAAGTTTCATCCCGAACCAGGTTTTCTCTCTAAAAGCCAATTGAGCTTTGTTGGATGCTTTATAAGCAATTCCCCCCTTGTGATATTACAACTACTCATTACTTTCTTGTATTATTCATAATACTTAATTTTCTTCTGATGGTTTCATGGGTCCCTGAGCCAACTGATTACAAGTACTGCTCAGCTTTGGTATGAGTGAGAAGAACTAAATGGTGAAGAAATTCTGAACAAGTGGATTTCAGATTCTGAAGCAAGGAATGGAAAATCTCCTAAATTATAAATGTCACAGCAAAACATTGATGCAGAAACCTAGACAGAAGATGTAATATCTTTCTGAAAACAGACAGCAGTGTTGGCTAAAAGTAAATAAGTGGAATTGAAATGGGGAAGAAATGGAAAAAATATAGCCAAAAGAATAAACAAAATACTTGCAGGTGGTACTGAGGTTTTTTTACAAGCAACCTAGTGTAACACAACTCTATAAATAAAACACATAAAACAACATTGGAAGTAAAAACCTAGTTCAATAATGGTGTAAATGAGGTTTTTTGGTAAGAGATTCTATCAAGAATAAAAAGAAACTTTCTTTATGCAGCAAAAAACCCCCCAGGGAAACCAGAAAGGATAGTAACTAAAGGAGGTTAACTGGAAATCTCCATCAAAACAGAAAGAGAAAAAGGAATACACAGGTCTCAAGGAAGAACTTTTAAAGGCAAAAAAATTAATAATAATCCCTTTCTATAAACACATACATATTCCAAGTTGTCTGCAAGACCAATGGAAGATGAAAGGATAATGGAAGTGCTTGGAGAAGATAAGGACCTCCAGAAAGTTAAATTAATTGTCTGTATCCGTGCTCACAGAGGAAACACTCAGGGAGTTTCTTGCAGAGGGTGATTCACAGCAGTTTCCTTCAGTTTTGGTTCTGAGACTGTCTTGAGAGGCTCTAAATCCACTCTGCTTCCAAAGGTGGCAGTCCTGTTGCCCCCACACTGACCCTGGCCATGCCATCCCTTGTGCCAGCATTAACATCCTTGCAGCCAGATCAAGAAGCTAATCCCATTAATTATCAGGCATGGAGTTTTAAGAAAAAAGAAATTAATATTTATATGATTTTTTTTTTATTTTTTTTTTAGTGCTATAGGATGTTATGAGTATCTGTAGGACTCCAAAGGCAGCTGGTGAGTTTGTATAAAGGTCCATCCAGGGAGAACAGAATTTCCAGTCAAGGAACACCCAGGTCAATGAACTTCACTGTGCTGGTCAATATAAGGGAGATGTGCTTACTCTGCTTTTGTGCCCTTCACAAACATTTCCTATTGGCAAAGTTGACTTCTGGCCTGAAAACATGCCATTATGTCTTCATGCCACCAGAAGGAAACTAGCAGCAGCCAAAGGGCACCTCTCTTTAAATTTTATGGATTTAGGCCAGTCTCAGGAGAGATGGAGATGGAGCACTTTCCCTCTTAACACGCATTTAAATGTATCTGGTACACAAAGTAAATATGGTCTTGGTTACAGTTGATCTTTTGCAGTATAAATAGTTAACAATAGCATGTTTTGATAGCATTTTGAGGGAATCAGGAAGAAAGAAACAAGTCTTTCTTTCTTAATCCACTCTCCTCTTCCAGTGTAAAAAGAAATCAAAAAATATGTCTTTTCCTCTCTGCAAGAAGACAGAAGGATATCAGTGCACTCTTACAGGGACTACGAATAACAAGACCTGTCCTTTCCCCCTGCAAAATAAATCTTTTGATCCACACTGAGACTAAACAAAGATTTCTCTGTTTACTTTTGGAAGCACTGAACATCAAGACGTGAACACTAGGGGATAATCTATTAAAGAAACTTCCTTTGTGTTAGAAACCCAGCCTTTGTAGAAGACTTTGTCAACAAACCTTACCAAAATACTGATGTTACCTTAGTTTCCTGGTGGCAGAAGTGTGTTTGCAAATGCTCATTGGTCCTTGATCGTGTTTAAAACAAAGCAGTAAGACGTGTGACTCTTCAAGCACTGTGGTTTTTATCAGCAGCTCTCCCCAGTTAAGGACCTCAGATTTCTGTGCCTCTTGTGCCTGGTTACTACATGTTGCAAAAGCTTCATCACAGAGCACAAACACCCCAAGTGTAAGTAATTTCATTTCATGACTCACAGCTTCCACAACCAATGAAAATTTGCCATTGAGCTAAAAAATTAAGCCTGCCACACACTTCCAGGCCTGAGGCTGCATGAAGTATCAGCTGCAACCACCAGGCTAAATACTGGCATAGAAAGGAGAACACAATTGATTTCAACTCCTGGATCTCTGCAAGAGACTGAGACTTATTAGAGGGCAGAAGAATGAAAGCAGATGGGAGGTTTAAGCTGCATCAAGTGATTTAAAGATGCATGGATGAGCCTTTTATTACATGGGATGATTGATGATGCACCAGCAACTAATGCTGGCCACACTGGTAAGAATTAATTTGGAGGCCCAATTAGAGCTGAACTGTTACTTAGTGCCAGGCTGCAAAAGAAAATCCACCCATTTGTCTGGGGGTATCTGAAGTTTTTGAATTGTTTTCCAAAGAAGGAAACACGGTTATGCCTGGCTTTATTGTGCTGTTTTCAGTGTGGCTGCCTCTCCTTTGGTCTTACATGTTTACTTCTCTTCCTTTTCATTGTGAACTGCACCACCTGCCTCAGCCTGAGAAGCTCAGTAAGAGCCTGTCCCAACATCAGCTGCAGCCTTAATACTCATTTTAAGAGTGTTTTCTGACTGGACTGTAACCTGCCTCTAGATGGACAGGACAGCAGTGTGTTGATGCTGTATGTTCCTGATTATTATCAGCAGCATCAACAAATATGCTCCATTTCCCCTTGAGCCTGCACCAACAAGCCAGAAGGTTCCAGCAGTGCCTGCACTTGGGTCTCTCATTCTTATCTGCATCAGGACCTGGGGGCGAGGAATTTACTGTGTGGAAATGTGTTGGCTTGTTTTGATTAAACGTGCTAAGGAAAATCCAAATTCAGCACCTATATAGCCACTGGCAAATGGCAGCAGTATTTCCACCATGAGCAGTGTAGTTTCCTGAAGGCCTTTATTAACCATACGTGGGTTGTGTGAAAAATTAAGCAGAATGCTAGTGCACTCAATGGAAAAGTTGTCAGGACTGGTTTTGGTTCACAGACTGTGCCTGTGTCAAAGGTCCAGTGCTCTGCTGGTGAGGGCTGGACTACTTCCTCCTTCTAAGCCAGTGTGTTGAGCTGAGGTTTGTGGAATCCCATGAAACTGTGGTTTAAAGCTGTCATCCAATGACTCTGACTGAGTTTTCCTTCTGCTCTGCCTCTGAAAACTCGTAACTATTTACCACAGCTGGTGGATGATGCCTAAGGATATGTTTTTGGATGCCAGATCCTGATGAGCAGCTCCAGGAAAATGCCTTCAAGCTTTAGTGAGACATCAGCTACTTCTCCTTCTCCTCTTCTGACGACAGTCTGGGTTTGCAATTTTGATGCTGCTGATCCCCACCAGGACGTTCACAGCTGAGGCTGCCTTGGTTCATGATTCAGTCCCAAATTTGTTCCAAATGTGTGACAGCCCGACGCTGGTGATGTTTTATTTGTTGCTGTGGTTGCTCTGAGGGCTGTGGCTGGAGAAGCCACCCTGTGCATACACCCCTGCAATGCTCCACAGACCAAACCTCCCAGCCATCCCAACACCACAGAAGTTCCTGCTGTCCCCAGAGACACGCTGAAAAGTCATCCTTGGAGTGAGTTAAGGGTTTTGGAGATGCATGTGGTCCCTGGAAGTCAGCAAAACAAACACAGGGAGCGTGCAGAGAACAGCAACATGGGAGGTAACTCCTCTGAAGAGCAACGACTGCTGTTCCACGTGCATCAATTAACCAGCTTTGCATTCAGGATTGCTGCTTCAGCCCCTAGCCCTGAGCTGTGCTCTGGATCTATAGCAGACAGTCCCAGTTTTTTCTTAGTGCAGTGCTAAGATAGCTCTTCACATCTTCATGGGACAGTATTAAGAAAAATAAAAGCTTAGGAGGACAAAGGACAAGATAGATAATTATTTTGCGGAGTCAGCTCTTCACTGGTGTTTTAAAGAGGCCATGCTGCTCACATAGGCATCTGGAGGCAGGGCTGAGCACCATTTGGGCAGCTTGTTATAACCAGGTCTTGCTTCCCCACATCCCCTTCATGTCTAGTGAGCTCTTGGAGGAAAGAGGGTCAACTGAGCCAAGACTACTCATCAATCAATTGAGCCCAAGTTTCTTATGTAAGCAGAATCTTGCTTTTTGCTGGACTTATTAATGGCTGAGTGATAAACTGGGGTTTCCTTCATTTTTATTTCTTTTTTTTTTTAACTTTTTCCAGAGGCAGTGCCCGACAAGAGCTTGGAATTGACTCAATAAAGTGTTTGGTTGCAGGAGAGTTAATGTACTTTATAGCCAGGATGAAGGCATTTGAACTCATAAATAGTGAGAGTGTGCCATAAATTCTAGAAACCCCTAATGATGTTTAGGGACTTGTGTAACCAGTGTGGAAGAAAGAGGTAAATTTTTGGGTGTCTCCCACTTGCACCATACGGCTGCATCTAATAATAGCAGAGGTTCCTTGTTAGATGCATTGTCCCTCCAAAGAGTTTGTCTGTAGAGCAAACTAAACCAGCTTTGGAGGCTTTGTATCGTAAAAGTGCCCTCCTCAGAAATCTTGCAAGCTCTATTTACCAAAAAAACATTTACTGGCATGAAACACTGTGTATTTTGTTTCCACAGAACCTGAACTGAAAAACACATTTCTCTCCAAGCTTCTTGTGCTCTTCAGAGAATTTTCCTGCAAACTAAACCTCCGTGCCCCTTCCCTGCTTAAGGAGGGATGAGAGGCAGGATGAAAAGTGAGACTCATTTAAGTTTCCATATCAGGAAACCAGCGTTTAAAAATGGTAAATTTTTAAACCAACACTTCAACATTCAATGTTTGGTTTAAATGTTTGCCAGCATTATCACTGGTCAGTAAATTTGGTAGGATATAGACCAACTGCTGTGTGTGCTGTCCCAGGTGAGTGTCCCAGCTGCTCCAGGCATTGCCTTGGATGAGGTTTCAGTTTTCCAGCACGCTCCTTGATTAAAAGCTCAGAGGTGCTTCTCCTCACCCTCACCTTCTGCACCTGTTTGTGGTGACTGTTATCCCTGTTATATCTGGGTCTTATTCAGTCCTGGATGGTTACCATTTCTTAGCCCCCTTGCAGCCCAAAGAGCTGAAAGCAGTTTCATTTACCACTTTAGCATTTGAAAATCCTAAGCCTCATGTGAAATGTCAGGCGGAGACTTGTGCAAACTGTTTAACTGATTTATTTGTTCTTGTGAACATTTCACTTGTGTCCACTCTGGGGCCACAGAACCCATTGGATCTATGGGTCACTTTCTAACCAGAGCTGTAGAAATTCACTAAACCCCTTTCTCTATCAAGAGGCCTAAACTTATTCAGTGGTACTGGCCCCAGTTGCACTCTACTTTCACCTCCATGCTGAATTTCAGGGATGAAGCAAATGAGCATGTTTTGATCTTGTGTTATTGTTATATTATTTTTTAGTTCAAACAGGAGGCTCCAAGCACTTCTCCTGCTGTCTTCAGAGGAAGTTCAGGCCATTGCCTTTGTCAGGCTGCTCAGATGGACTCGTTACCCCACACAAACACAACAGAGCAGATGCTGAGTAGCATTCACAGTTCCTGAAGAAGCCTGTTATACGTACCAGGATCAGCATGAACCTGAAAGTGGATATGGACGTTTGTTTATTCTCCTTTCTCTTCTTTGATGGCAGGGGGGAAGATATTTCTTTCTTTTTTTTCCTCTCTCTTTTTTTTTTTTTATTAAGCTGTAAACAAAACAAGAGATTCACATTCACCTTAGTAAATGGACGGATGTTTCCCGTGTTGTAAAAACAAGCAGCAGTCCATGGCTAATGTGTGGCCGTAACAAGATACATCTACATGTCTCATGTGTTTTCAGACAAAAGAACAGAGAACAAAGGCCTGGTCCAAATCACAAGTTCTCAGGACATCCTTCTGCTTTCTGTCCCCAGCACCTCAACTCACATGGTGCTCCCCTTCCCAAGACACCACCGTATTTTTCACTGTGACATGCCAAACCCCGGAGAGCAGCTATGTTCTCATGTGCTGTGCCTGATTTCTGTCACAGAACCATCCTGGTCATTGTTTCCTTGCCTCTTCCCTTCTGGCACCTCTTCCAGGGCAGATTGTGGGCACAGCACATGCACTGGGTGCTGAGCGTGTGCTCTCTGGTGCTGAAATCGTGACCAAAACTCTCTGTTTCAAGTCTCACATTGGATCAGAATCCAAAGACTGCATTGCCAGCTCTTGCAGGGGAACACATGGGCACAGAGGAGGGGTGGAGTGTTTTCTCCTGTGATTTTTCTTCATGGCAGGAGAGTTTCATTACACATAAGCACGTGGTAGGGTTGTGATTGGATGGTCTTGGTGGAATTGATCTCAGTGAGCTTCAGTTGTCCAAAAGGTGAGTATCTAATGTAAAGTAAATTTATCTCTACTGTTGGTGGTGGAGAACATCATGGTCTTTCAGGAAGTGTTTCAACTTCTATATCTTAAAAGGGAATATATTATCCTTCTGTCCCCTCTGGTAACTGCTGACTATTGACTCTAGATAAGTAGTTTAGACTAGAAACTGAACTTGTAAATAGAAAATTAGGGCTAAAAAAACCCCCTAATTCAAATCCCTGGTAATCATATTGCTTGGATCTTTATCGTTGGACTTGAGAGTTTTGTTGTCAGGGACTCAAAAATTAAGTCTAAAATGAGATATTTGGGTGAATACGAGAGGCAAACACATGACAACTTGCCTTGACATTATTACTCTACGAACAGATACAAAAGAAACTGGAGTCAGCACCTTCCAAGCAACATTTATAACCTGTAATTAAAAATTGCCAATATAATTCTTTTTTTTGTATTATGAGGGTTCATATTGCTAAAGAAACCAGGAAGGAAGAAAGCTGAGCAACAGTGTTTGCAAGAGAGCAAAAACAGTGTTTTATTTTATGTCCATTATTTATTATTAATAATTGTCATTATTATTATAATCATCATTATTTTATGTTGCTCTACATTTTCCTGGTAAACAGACATCTGACAATCTCACTTTGTTATCTGAAATTCACTGAGACGTTGCCTCGATGTGTGCAGGATCCAAAGCTTCACTCCTGGTGCTGCAGCCTCCCCTTCCATGACATGCCCAGGTGGAGATGCAAACTCCTGTGTCCCACCACATGTACTGGTACCACCATGGCCTGTCAGGCAGCCCCTCCAGTGGCCACAGCCCTCTAATAACTTTGCTGTCTTTGTTTTTGATGTGGCCTGGGGGGATTAAATGGCAATTAGAGTTTTGTTTCAGGATGTGATGGAGCAGTGGGCTGGAAAGGCTTTGCAGGGTGTTCAGCTCTCTGGGTGGCAAAACCTGCCTGGTCATGGGCTGGTGCCTCGCGGTTACATCCCCTGGGCTGCATGGGGTTCATCTGTCCCAGATCCTGAGCTCTCTGGGAAGGAAGGTCAGGGCTGGCTCTGGCTTGGTGGAGCTGGGTTTCATCGGGTGATTTTGGCAGCAGGATCTCAGCAGCATCACACTCTCCCTGCTGCAGGAAGTGTCCTAAGCTTAGAATGCAATTTTCTGGTCCTTGTTCATCCATTAATTGCTTTGTTTTACTAGTGCCTTGTCATTTATTTCTTTTTCAGGTGCTCTGGCCCATCCACAAAACAAGCTAAACTTAGCTCTGAATTTCAGGCTGCATACGTTCATCACCAATGCTGTACTCATACCACCTCTGGCTGTAGATAATGCTCTTTTCCATAAGAAATAATATTGCATGACATTTCATCAGCTTGGATGCCTAATTACATTTATTGATCTAATTCATTGTTATTGTCTTTAGTATCTTGACTTCAGTCAAGGTCACATTCACAGAGTTTTCCAGTAGCTGTTCCATATTCCTTTCTTACAGTGTGTGACAACTTTCCACATTTCATAGTTTTGCATATTCCTGAGGTACTTTGTATTCAGAAGATGTTATCAGCAAATTTTATTTACTACAGAAACAGATTATTAAGGAGTCTGAGCAGATAAATTATTACTTGTGGAAAAGTCTTGACCAGAGAAACTGAGTTTGAGGAAAGGAGAGACACATGGGAAGGGAGTTAAAAATCTCCTATGTGAGTCTTGTGCTCAGGAGGCTTTGACTAAAACACTCCACAGAGGATACCTGTCTCCAGCAATGATAAACTGTATTTTCTAATCAAGAAGCTTTATGTTTAGTACTTGTTGGAGAGAGAAGCTGCTTTTAGTGTACATGGGGATCAGGTCTAGAAAGTTAAAAATCTTGGTAGATGTAGTCAGAAAAATGTCCACAGTACTAGGTAGCAAAATATTCACAGCAGCAGTGCCTTCAGATACCTGTTTTGCCTTTTGGTACATCTCTTAAAGGGGTTTACTGAGACTGCAGTGAGGAAAAAAATGCAATTTTGTTCTTGTTGTGCTCTAAATTACAATTTGCACAACTGTGGGAGTCACAGGCTTCCAGTTACCTCTTGTAACTGTGAAATTCTTGTGCCAGAGACAGCTTGGTGATGCAGAAAATATCTCAATTCCTCAAGAAAAGAGGCAAACTAAAAAAAAAAAACCAAAGCAAACCAACAAACAAAAAAACCCCCCAAAAAACCAAACCAAAGTCAAAACCAAAACACTTTCAAAAAGACGTTTTGTTAATGAGATAAGCAGAAAGGGCAAATGCTTTTCATGTTATCAATCCAACACCTTAGTTTAATAAAGAATATTGAGCATTTTTATACATAAGTCAATAAAATTATAAAATAGATGTAATGTTTTCTTTGTAAGACATGCAGTGTAGACTTCCTTTAAAAGATTGAAATGTGTGAAGTGCCCCTTTGTATTCCTCCAGCTATTTGGGGATTTTCTTAAGAAGTGAAGAGAATCTGTAGGTAACAGACCCCATAGCAAAACCCCAGAGTTTTGGGGTTTTTGGGGGTGGGCTTTGTGGATTGGTTGGTTGGTGTTTTCCATTTGTTTGGGTTTTTCCTGATTTTTTTCTTTTTTTTCAGCTCATACTAAGCTGTTGAGCAATATATTTTCAGGATTTTGGACTGTTGAATATTCAGCCTTAGGAGTATGGGTGTATTTTGTTTTATATGGCATTTCATGCCATGGTTATGACACCTTCTTCTCCCTCAATTTCTGGTATTTGCTCTCTGGCCACCCCTGTGATTATGGCTGAAAATACATTTCTGATTGTGCATATTGGTCCCTGAGCATCTGCTCTACTTGATGGACAGAACAATGGGAGGTTCCCCATTGCTTACCAACATATTCCTGAATTCTTTGCAAGACTTATAGCTGTTAGTTATGGAAAATATCTTGTTTCTGCTTGGTGATATCTCATCAAAGTCTGTGACTCTGGAGCTGTCCTCAAATGTGCAGCGTATTTTGAAGTTGGGTGGGTTGTCCCTTTCCCTTCTTATGCTCAGGAATGACCTCATCCCACAAACTGCTGTTTTGAGGTGGCTGTGGTTGTGTGCAGAGGGACCTGGATAACACAGGGAATTGCAGGGATGTCTGTGGAACACGGTGTGCTCAGGGAAGGGGAGAGGAAGCACCAGTGAAAACACTAAAAAGGCTCACAATTAACACAAAACAGGGTTTTACTGAGACATGTGACCACGATTCTGAGGACTTTGTCCATCAGGATGCTTTCTCAGGCGCATTCGCCTCTTTTCTGGTCATCAGCTCTTCAAGCAAGGAGTTCTGTCAGTGCTCGGCAGCTTTTTGTCTGCTTGGGAAGACACTGGCCAAAGGTTCCCTGGAGAAAAAGGCAGAAACTGGGACAGACTGAGGGCAATTACCCTTTTTGCTCTGCCTCTGCCTCATGTCAGTCCTGGTTGCTGAGCCTTGCCAAGTCTAAGCCCAGTGCAGAGAGATATTTAATCATACTTTTTCCTTGAATCACTAAGCTATTAAACAATACAATTTTCTTTGCTTTGTGTTGTTGGGGGGATAACTATCACCACACCAGGCTGAGGGTTATTCAATATTTCCTGCTCTTCCTGCTACCTCTGACCACATCCAAATGCCCAGGAAAATGTATCAAGTTGGAGGCATTTTGCTGTCAGTTTCACATCCTAAAAAACGAGTTGAGAGCAGACTTAATCCAGCTGTTTTCTGGGTACTTCACTGTGTAGTTTGATGGTGGTAGAACAGTTGCAGATGCGCAGTGTAATTATGTCTGTATGATCCTAATTATTTTACCAGCTGCCATTACTTTAGATTTTTCCAAGAATGGGTAGTTTGTGAGCAAGTTGTGGAATGAGCTATTTTGCCTTTGTGAGACTGAATTTATAACCAGACCCGGGACTGCTTTGGATTCTTATCAAATCTTTCAGGATTTATAGCATATTATTTCCTCTGCAAATGGATTTCTAACATACAATTTATTTATGTTGTAATCCCACCAATTTCTTTTTTTGAAAGAAACCTTTAAAATGAAAAACTGTCTTTGAAGTAGAAACTGAAAGCAGTCAGTTCAGCAGTTTAAGGGGGTGGGAACGATGAAAGCTTCTGTAAATTATTATTTGAGGAACGTCATGCTCATATCTGTGGCATTGTTTGTATCTGTGTCAGTAGGGTCAGCTAATGAAACTCAGATGGGAGGAAGGACATTATCCCAGTGGCAGCAGTGGTGGAGCTGTTCCAGATCCAGAGAGAGAGGTTCCAAAACACTGGGTCTATGCAGGGTGGAGAAGCTACAGATGCTCCTGGAAGATGTGCTTTAATGAGTGAAAAATGTTGGTTAATATGGGTAAGACCAGAATTTTGGCTAAAATCCTGCCTGATAAGCCACAGGAGCATCAGGCTACTAACTCTGTGAGCCTTGTGTGCTATCCAGTCATCACTTACTGTCACTGTCCACATTGCTGGCTGCTCCTGGAGAGCCATGTCACTTGCAGTGCCAAGGAATTGGTACAAGGGTAGATATTTATTGGGGCAAATCAGCGCACCGAGGTGAGTTCAGTTAGTTAAGGCATTTCCTTATACCATGTCCTGTTTCAGGAAAGCCTGAAGGCTGGTGTTTAAATCCTATTCAGAGGAGTGGTTAAAACCTGAAACTATAGATTAAAAAAACGGAAGCTCACCTGTGAGCCTTATAATCTTTATATGATTGCAACTGTGAGTGGGCAGGGAGGATAGTGTTCCTCTTTTCATCTTCCTCACCTCAGAGCCAGCCATCTCAGAGGAACTATCTCCATTTCCAGTTAAAACATTTTCTGGAGACATGTAATTTTTTGTCATTCAGTCACTCTTTTGGATGTCTGTTGTTTGACTGTTTAATATTCTTAAGAAAAAGCTACAGATTTCTGTTAAAAAAAGACCAAACCAGTATTGCTTGAAACATTTCACCCAAAGAATATTAAGGAGGCCATCAAAAGAAAGTCCTAGAACTTTGAAAGGCAGCGCAGAGGAATCACATGCTGCAGGGACCTGGCCAAAGGAATGGTCTGGTAGCAGTGCTGCAGGTGGGAACTCAATGCTAGTAAACAAAATTCCAACTAGAAGAAACTACAATAATAGCAACAGGAATAACAGTTTGTGCTAAAAAAGAAAAAATATATAAATATATTTTAGAGAGTCGAAGAAAGACATCAGCAAGGTCAGTTCATATTTAATCTTTCATGGGAATTTCCTGTCATTTCCCTTCAAAATATTATTAGAAAATGATCTGCAAAGGGGGACAGTGCTGTGCTTTGTATCTGCTTGCAATTCACAGGGAACTCTACCACCAGTTTAAAAAAAGAAAAAAGAAAAAAGAAAGCAAACTCTGAAAACATCATGAACCATTTTCGAGTGGAAAACTTCCACAAGTGCTGTGCTTGTGCTCAAACAATGGCTTGAACCAGCTTGGTACTACAGAGCTGGCGTTTTACTTTCAAATGGTCAGCTATGGCACCAGTACCAGTGACAAAAATATTGTCAAAAGCCCAAGTCCCAGAAAATAAAGGTACTGAGTGTGCTCTCTGTGTGCCCTGTGTCCTTGGATGGTGAACGTGGTGACAACAAGCCCGGAGGGCACAGGATCCATGGCTAGGACAGAGCTGTGCAGGATGGTGGGTCAGAGCTTTAGCTTTTGACACGTGTCACACTGAAGCAGTTTCTCAGAGCTCTGCTGTCTCCTGCTTCTAGAAGGGCTGTTTGCTGAGCAGAGCACTGTGATCCCAGAGCCCAGGACATAAAGCCTGGATTGTTTCTGTCTGCTCCAGCAGCCTCTGCTCCCCATTTCCACTTCCACTCTGCTCTCTCCTGCTCCCAGTGCTCCTGTTGTTTCAGCTGCTGCTCCCTTTCCCTTTCATCAGGCCAATCCCTGCCAGCAGGGAGGGTCCAGGTCCCCTTTCCCCCAGGTCTGGGGGCAGCTTTCCCCTGCTTTGCCTTCACTGCTGAGATGAAAAGACATTGCACTGTTTGTCTCCTGTGATCCCACAGCCTTTCTGATGCTTCTGCCACCTGCACAGCATCTCCCTCCCTCCTGGAAGCATCTCTTCAGCAGGACAGTCACTGCTGGAGCTCTGTCAGTGAAGCAGCAGCAAGGCCTAAAATAGTTAACTGAATTAGAAAAGGTACCTTGCTCTGTTAGAAAATTGCTGGATGCTTGTTCTGCCTGATACCCAGTGAATAACTTGTCCCGTTCTAGTTACTGGACCAAAACCAGAAGACTGCTAGGAGTGCTGTATGATAAACCCAGGGGCCATAAATCAGGGCAACATGGACATCGGAATAAGGTAGAAAGACCTCGAGCCAAGGAGTTTTGCCAACTTGACTGGCTGGGTCATTGAACAAAGAAAGTGGAGAGGTCACGGTGAGAAAGAGGAGAGAACGACCCGTGAAGAGGCTGAAGGCCGGAAAGGCCACCTAAAAACTGTGCCAAGGGAAGATCCTGGAAGGCTCCACCCCAGTCTCCACCCTAACTCCACCTCCTATGAATATGATAATTAGACATCACACCTTCATGAATATGTATGTTAAGATGATGTAATCTTGCATGTCAACTGGATAAATTGCCACGTTTCTTGCTGGAACTTTGAAGCAGTTCGTGCAGTGGAACTGCCTCGCTGCCCAGCACTCCAATAAATACCTTTGCTGCTTAAAGATCAAGTTGGCTCTGGGCAGTTCATTTATTTCATGCTTTTTGGCTTCATCAGGCTTGAGACCCACTGCCCAGGAAGGGTGTCCGGGGGGATTTCACCTTTCTACGGCTGGTGCATGCAGAGGGGGAGGAGTGGGCTAAGGCTGATGAAGAAGATGCCATTGCAGAGGAAGACACCTCCAGGGGAGCCTGCAGGTGCACATGTGTGCAGCCTGAGACCCCAGCTCGGGGTTCTCACCCTTGCTGAGCTGCCCCCTCTCACCCCTTTGACCAAACTTGTAAGTGATGCCTGAGTTCATGGTTCACCTCTGTTCTTCTAGACTTAATTCCCCAGGCTTTCCATCCAGCTTGTCAGCCAGCAGCAGCCACTCGTGTTGTGAGGTCAGTGCCAGCCAGGAGCTTTGCTGTGGCCCAGAGGACCCCACAGGGCAGCAGAAGGGGGCAGAAGGATCAGGAGTGAACTCCCCAGAACAGTGCCAAGGAACGCCAGCTCTGCAGGGGATTTTCACACAGAGAGTGAAAAGCAAGATTGGTACATGTGTGCTATTGCTCACTATTTGCAAGTGATGAAAGGTATTATCTGTAATTCTGCTCATTTATTTCATTATCAGATAAAACTGACAGAATTACCTGTGGTACTCTGACAAAACCTTCCTTTGTCTCCCTGCATTACTCTCTCTCATTCTCTTTTCCCTTTTTTTTAAACCACCAGTAGGCTCATTACCACATTTTTGTTATATTATCAAGTATTTCATTGTATTATAAATTATTATACAATAATTTTGTTATATTATCAAGCATAGAAATATCAGTTTATCAATTTAGAGTTTTTTCATTAAAACGGAGGGCTATGATTCAGACAGAAGGAAGTTTTCAGTGGAAATCAAAGATGCAAAAATCCATCCTCCTTATCACAGGTGGTCTCTATGGTTAAGAAAAACGGAGACTTATGTCATGCCAGAGAAGCTGTGTAGAAACTGGTGAAAAAAATGGCACAAATAAAAGGCAAGATGTGCAGTGTGGTTTTTTTATTATTTTTACTAAAAGGACTCAGCCAAACATGAGCAAATCCAAGTGTTGTTCACTGGTATACTCACTAAATAGGCAAAAATATAAAAAGGTACTAAAATTAATGACAATGTGTGTGTTAGTGGAAAATGTGACATCGAAAAACAAAGTTAAAATCAAACCTGTAAATTCCCTTTTTGCTCAAGGTAGCTAACAAATACAGACACAACCGTGGGCCTTGCTTAGAGTTGTTTAAACACAAATGGGAAAACAACACTCTCTTCCCTAGGCTTTTTTGGCAGAAGTCTGAGAGGTGTCTGTGTGGGAAACCAAATAAAGAAATTGACCAAATTGAAAGTAAGGAGAAATAAATATTAACAGAAAAATAAAATGAAAGGCCAAGTAAAAACTGGCTGTGAATGAGAAATAGCACCTTGAATGAAGTCTCGATTCTCATCTGTGATTTATTGATACAGTCTCTGGGCACTTGTGGCTTATTTAAACAGGAAAAGTAGTTGCTATGTACAACTACCACTGCAACTCAGCAACCTGTGGAGTCACTGAGCACTGCGACAGACTTCTGAAGCAGATTTACCACTGTGCAATTAGTGGCCTCTGGTTGTGGCAATATCCACTGTTGACAATCCTCGCCTCTGATTCCCCTCCTGATACACTCCATCACTATAAATCAAATTGCGTTGTTTGCTGAAGGACCTGGAAGAATGATTTGTGGTATGAGGGTGAAAGGTTTCTTTGCTGATCTCTCTTGGGCATCAGATGTGCAGGGCTTGAATAGCTGAGTAACCTGACCTGCAATTTTAGGGGACATTGTGGAAGAACTTCTGCACTCTTAAAATCAACAGCTATTATTCAGCCAAGATAATGAACCATGGGAATTAATTCAGTGGCTGTCAACTGGACAGAGTAAGAACAGAAGAGGAGATATTTACAACCCATCCTACAAAGAATTGGAGGGTGCTTGTATGTCCTCAAGAATGTAACACTGAGTCTCGGGGTCTCAGCTTTGTGTGAGGGCTTGCCAGCCTCACAGCATTAAGAAATGTAACACTGAGATGGGTTAGAGATGCTCAGTGACTGTTTGGGTGTCTGTGTAACCTAAAACTCCTCTAAAGGAAGCATAAGTCAGTGAACTGAGCCCTTTAGAATCCAGGATCACAGTACCCAGAAGGAGCAGGGGAAGGAGAGCACTTGGGTGTCACCAAAAGAAGATGTGAATTGCTTAAAAGCATCCTCACTGCTGACCCTTAGGTAATGTCACCTTGAGTATTCACTTTCTTTAGTGTCCTCATTTGGACATGACTTAGGCATATGCACATCCTTTCTAAAACGCCTAAACTGTGGATTATTCTGGGTGGCTTCGGTCCAAAAGTGAATTACTGTACTTTCCTCTGGGGGGGGGAAGCAGTGCCCTGTAGTGACTTCTCATGATGCTGTTTGCAGTTTATGCACAGCCTGTGACAGGGAATGCAACTCCTTAATAAGCAGGAGCATAAAGACATTTTGCTGAGCCCCAGCAGAAGGCTGTACCATTAGGAGTGGAATTAATGCAATGGATGTACCAAACATGTAATAATAAGAGAGGCCAAGGGCTGGTGCTGCCCCTGGGTTGGGACAATCCCGGGACTCATCTGGGCTGGGGATGAGCAGGTGGGGCAGCTCTGGGAAGGACCTGGGGGGGCTGGTGGGGCAGAGGCTGGAGCTGCCCCAGCCCAGACCCCCCGTGCCCTGGGCTGGTCCCACAGCGTGGGCAGCAGGACAGGGGGGGATTCTGTCCCTCTGCCCCCCTGCTGAGGTGAGACCCCCCTGCAGAGCTGCCCCAGCCCTGGGGAACAGCACAGCAAGGACATGGAGCTGCTGGAGAGAGGCCAGAGAGGCACCAGGATGGGCAGAGGATGGAGCAGCTCTGCTGGGAGGAAAGGCTGGCAGAGCTGGGATTGTCCAGCCTGGGGAGGAGAAGCTTTGGGGGGACATCACTGTGGCCTTCCAGGACCTGAAGGGGCTACAGGAAAGATGGAGAGAGACCATTCCCAAGGGATGGAGGGACAGGACAAGGGGGAATGGCTTCCCACTCTCAGAGGCCAGGGATAGGTGGGATATTGGGAGGAAATTGTTGTCTGTGAAACCCTGGCACAGGTTGGGCAGAGCAGCTGTGGCTGCCTCTGGATCCCTGGAAGTGTCCAAGGCCAGTCTGGATGGGGCTTGGAGCAACCTGGGCTGGTGGGAGGTGTCCCTGTCCATGGCAGGCGGTGGGATGGGATGGGCTTTGAGGTCCCTTCCAACACAAACCTTTACAACATTTGTGATCTATCTGCCCAGCCTTGTCCTGAGTCACCAAAACCTGCAGACCTGAGGAACATGAACAGCTGTTGAAATGCCTCTCAAGACCATCAAAGGTGTTGTGTGTTATTGCTCTTTGCTGCTATAATACCTTTATTACAAACAATGGTCATAATTGAGATTTCAGTAAATTATCATTTTTTTTAAAATGAGAAGTAAATAAAATTAAAAGAGTTAAATAAAACTCTTCCTTAGCTAAAAATATGTTATCAGTGGTAATGATTCAGATGCCTCATTCCAGCTCTCCAATACTGTTTTAGACACCTCTGAGTGTCAAAAGGCATTTGGCTGAGGCTGTCAAACATGTAACAGGACCTATGAGATGCCTGCCCTCCTTGGAGCATTTCTGGAGGACAGCTGGGATATTTGTGGATGTACGTGTGCTTTGGAATACTTTTTGAATGCCTACATGTAGGCACCTGAATCTAACCACAGAATCAGTGAGGGTGAGAAGATGAAAAATGAAATGAAGGTGTTGCTCCATGAAATTAAACATTGCAGAGGCATGTGGGGATGAGTATGCAAAACCTGTAGTTTCTGTTGGGATTGGTCTTCTTGATTAATTGTGTGATATTGTGCTTCCTGACTGCCTCTGCTTGGGTTTGGGCTTGTCATGATGTTCCAAGGGGGAAAATAAGACAAGAAAGAGTACAAGTTCCACAGCAGAATGCAATGAGAAACTGAAGAAAAAGGGAAAAAAACAAAACCCCACAAAACAAACAAACAAAGACAAAAGTAATGTTACATATGTAATAACTATAAATATATATTCTACACATGTTTATTTCTATTCACTTCATGGAAAGGAATTGTAAGAAGATATTAATGTTCATTGATTAATAAATGTCAATGTTTCTATTCTTTAAAAAGTTGCAAAGTGAAAGAATTATCTGTACAATGATTACGAGTCAGAGTGGTAGGCATGTGGTGATATGAAAAACTCTGAAAAGCTGCAGGTTGCTACCTAAAAGGCAAGCATCCAGTGCAGAACCCCAGCAAAATATACACAGCTTTCCCTTTGGATGTAACACCACATGGAGATTGTGATCATGACCTTCTGGTTCTGTAAGGACGAGCTCGAAAGCAAATCCATGTTGTTTTGTCTCCAGACCTTCCTGAGTCTTGCTTTTTCCCAAAGTGTTATGACTAGGAAACATTTCAAACAAATTATTTAGCATTTCATTCTTTCCTTTCAAGTTACGTTTTTTAGAACTCTGACTGTTCTATTTTCTCTCCTCATACTCTTTAGTTGAGCCACTTCTTGTAGGTCTGCGCAAGAAATTAGGCACAAAGCTATAGCTGAGAGCATCCAGAAAAGCAGCAAGACTATTTCACTTGTTTTTAAGGATAAAAGCCACTTTTAGACGTCCCAGGACAGTGTTAACTCCTTTTTGCTACAGAATGTTAAGCTTGTGAGCCACCATCAAGTCCCAGCCTCCTTCATCTCCAACCACAAACTCTGTCCTCTCTTTCTTTTCTTTCAAAATACCAAAATAATTCTCAGTTTACTTGTTTTCACCCACAGTTATTTGAGAATTATTTTGTGCAAATTTGATACGTGTACTTACTTTCATCCATTTTCTTCAAGAAAATACTTGCAACCAAATGAAAGTTATTGCAATCAAATTATTAAAACATTGAAAAACACTTATAAAAAGTTACTTGAGAGATTCTTTCAATTTAAGAGGAGTAACCGATAGAAACCCAGCGGGGTCAGTATCTCTTGGAGTTTTTACTTCTGGAGTTTGCTTAGAATGTTATAGGAAGTGGCATTAAAAGCTAAAAATAACTCATGATATTTTCCAGGTGTCGCAAGGTTCGTGGAATCATGGTAACAGATAGTTTATTTGATTTGACTTGGTTTCCTCTAGACAAAACTATTGCCTGTTTATCAGTGTGTTGTTTTTTTTCCTGGCATCCAGGTTGTACAAGTAGTATGACTATTTAATCTGGTGCCTCTCTTTTCCTGTCCTGCTCTTCCATTTGATTCAGTTACATTTGCCCTTTTCACCTCTGGTCCTTCACCCAGACGGTGAATTTTCTGGGAAATAAAGATTCAGAAAGTCTCTAATGCAACCTCTGAGCCCCCTCAGAGAACTCATCAGACCTAGACTGCTTCAAATATTTTAATAACCTGTATTCTCTGTTACCTTAATGTCTTGCTTCCTTGTCCTGTGTGTTTACTAGCCTGTTACGATGCTGGCCAATCCCCATGTAGGTATTTAAAGTACATTCAAGTGAGAGTGTCTTAATAATAGCAATGAATCCTCTTTGTATTGGAGTGCAAATATTGCATCAAAAATAACTGTGTTTAAATCAGAAAAAAACTTAATTCCTTCACAGAGTTGCTTTCTTGAAAGAAGGTTGCAAAAACCAATTAAAAAGTGTTCAGAATATATTGATATTAAACACTCCTTTGGTCAACACAGTTCTGGCTAAAGAGGGAACTCAAAAGTGGAAAGTTTAACCCAAAGATTTAGGTTCCCATGCAAGATCAGTTATTGGAAGGACAATCTTGACAGTGAGCATATAAAAATGATGACACAGAAAGACAAACCAAGGGACACAGTGTCATATTGCTGTAACGATAAGTTTTTACCTTCAGATGAGGAAATTAGCAGTGGTAGATCCTTCACCACTGTTTGTGGCAGGGTGGGACAGTGGAAGCTGGAGGTGTGGAAGAGGACTCTGCTGAAACCTCTTTTATGTGTGTCTTAGGAAATGGAAAGGCTGCATTTTAGGAGGAGATGAATTTACATGGCTCCAAGAGCTCCTGCAAAGGGAAGAAAGAAGGATCAGTGTAAAGAGAGCACCATATCTCACCAGCAGCAAATGATGTAATTCCTGCTCTGAATGGTGCCATTGTGCTCCCAGAACTTGCTCTCATCAAAGGAATCACCAGCTGCAACAAGCTTCTGCTTTCTATCTGACAAATGTTTCAGCACATACTCATCTGAGATGGTATGAAAAGCTAACATCTGGAGTTTATTCAGCCACAGAAGTTTTTCAAGACATGTTCCATTATTTTAGTACACCTCCAATATCTTCAACAGCATTGATGACTTCATAGAACATGACATAATCCACAAAGTCATGCTTCACTGTCTTGTTGTATGAAAATTCCCCTCAGACTAAACAGAAGAGCTTCTTGAACAAAGCTATCCTTTAATTTTTGGTCATATTTCTTCACCAGAGTGTTTGGTTTTTAACCTGAAGAAGGTAACAACAACTGACACAGCAACAGATCCCAGAGGGACAAAGCAAGGTCAGGCTTTTCTCATGGTTAGTCTGCAGACACCTATGATATGTCACCATTATTGCCTCTTTTTGATATTCATTCCTTACAGAATCACAGAGGTTGGAAAAGACTTTGTCGAGTCCAACCACTAAACCAGCCCTGCCATGTTCTCTGCTGAACTGCATCCCAGGTCCACACTTTTTAACACTTCCAGGGGCTGAGATTCCACCACTGCCTTAAGCAGCCCCTTCCAATGCATGACCACACTTTCCATTAAGACATTTTTACTGTTGTCCCCCCTGCCCTGTCCCAGCCTGAGGCTGTTGCCTCTGCTCCTGTCCCTGGGGGAAGGTCCCACCCCTGCCCTGGATCCATCAGGGACTTGCAGAGCCAGCAGGTCCCCCCTGAGCCTCCTTTTCTCCAGGCTGAGCCCCCCCGGCTCCCTCAGCCCCTCCTGCTGCTCCAGCCCCTTCCCAGCCCGTTCCCTTCCCTGGCCATCTGCAGCCCCTGTTCGTGGGGACCCCAGCACCGCCCCGGCCCTGGAGCTGTGGCCTCAGCCGTGCCCAGCACGGGGTCAGTGCCTGCCCCGGGGCCATTGGCCTCTCGCCCCCCTGGGCACAGCTGGGCCCGTGTCCAGCTGCTGTCACAGCACCCCCAGGTCCAGCTGTGCGGCCCCTCTTTCCCCAGCCTGGGGGGTTCCATGGGGTTGTTGTGGCCCAAGGGCAGGACCCAGCACTTGCCCTTGCTGATCTTCACACCGCTGGTGTCATTCCATGGATCCAGCCCTTCCAGATCCCTCCCAGAACCTTCCTGCCCTCCCCAGATCAACTCTCCCACCCAACCTGGTGTTGCCTATGAACTCACTGAGAACACCCTCAGTCCCCTCATCCACTTCACCAATAAAGACACTAACCAGAACTGGCTCTTCCTCCTGGTTGGGTGGTCTACAACAGACTCCTACCAGGATATCTACCTGGTTGCCCTTCCCTTCATCCTCAACCATTTTCAGCCCTACCAACACCACCACCCAGCTCCAGACCATCAAGGCACACAGGGTCACCCCACAGCCCCTCCTTCAGTGCCACCCCTCCTGCACAGCTATGCCCACTCCCTGCAGCATCCCAGCTGTGCCCACCATCCCACCACGTTTCCATGATGACAACTATGTCCTGGTTTTCCTGCTGCACCACTGCTTCCTGCTGCCCCTGTTTGTTGCCCATGCTGCATGAACTGGCGCAGGTGCTCTCCAGATGGGTTACCCATCCTGCTGCATTTTCCTGGGGGGTAGAATCTCTAGTTCTTGTGTGACCATTCTCAGGTGTTTCTGTGGATTCTTGTCGGGGGTAGCGAACAAGAAATAACACCTCAGGGAATCACAAAAGAATACCAGCGATGGAGAGAAATTTATTGTTACAGACGTGGAGAAGAGCCAATTACCACAAGAGGAGAAAGAAGATGAGAAGTCAAAAGAATAAGCTTATAGACTGTTGTGTTTTATTGAAAGTTATTGCAGTTTTAAAATTTTTCCCTATTTCTTATTTTACTGTTCCATAGGATTGTATTGTTGTATTCTCATTGGTTGTTCTTTGTTGCAGTGTTGAATATTCATGTTATACTTGTTCCACCCTTTGTTCCCTGTTATGGTTATTTATCCTCCCCTTTATGTCCAAGTTGGGAAGTCCCCAGCTACCCTTTTCCTTATTTCTTATACTCCTCCCTTCTTTCTAGTTCGTTCCACAGCCCCCTATAAAAGGGAGTGCTGTGGGCTTAATAAAGGCGCACCCTCACCATCCTCAGGTGTCTCGGCTTCATTCTTCCTTTAGGAACCCCTCAGCTGTCCTTGAGGCAGCTGACCCTCCCCGTATAAAGCCTTTAACATCATGCTCTATAGTTTCTGGCACATCAACAGCCCTGGGGTGTTTGCTGCCACATGGATTGCCATCCTTTCACTCCATTAAGGTGCCAGACCAAGGGACATCCAGTAGTGCTGTGCAACCCCCATGCTTAAATACAGCAAAAAGCACACTGAAAGATGGATGATTCTGAGGGGGGAAAAACCCTATAAGACAATATTTGCCACTAAGGATTTGCCTGCTTTTCACCCAAGCAAGCTTTAATTAATTTGCATATTGCTTGGGGAGTGGCTGTGCAAGCACAGATGAAGAGCCAAAGCATTTCCCTGGTGTCTCAGGTACATTTTGTAACCTGTTTTAAGTAAGAACTAATAGACTAAGAACTAAGGTTAGCTAGTTATGCTGTTGGTTGTAATCAAAGTAATACAGTGTCTAATCACTTCAGTGTGGGCAGATAACTGCACTTTTTGATCCAGGTTTGTCTGTCAAACTGGCCTCTGCCAGTGCCACAAAGAGTTTTACCTCAGCAGAAACAAGGAAATGATGTCCTGAAGTAGGTGGGATATGCAGATCATGCACAGAATGAGCAGAATAAAAGCATTTCTTAAGAAAAAAAAAAAAGAGAGAGAGTGTTTACAAAAGAAAGAGTGACAGTAAGGGCATAATAATGACAATGATTTGAGGTCTGTAAAAAAATCTTACTCTTGAGAAATTTGAGGAATTCACCCATTTATCTCATCAAAGAGAAATTTAGAAGGCAGATTGCCTTCAGCCTGTAATTAAGGTCTTTAAGTTCTTTTGTAAGCATTCAAGTGTATAATAATATCCCATAGCTGAAAGGGGAAGATAGAAAAAAAATCAAATGAAAGGAGTAGTTATCTAGTCTTCTTGCAGAAACAGCTTTTTATGTGAACTGATTTTCACCATTGAAATATCTTGCCATGGCTTTTGGAAGATTCCCTGTCATTTGGGATGTTAAGCTTGCTGTGGATGTTTTCCAAAAGATGCTTGTTTAGCGTAACCACAAGCCATGCACTCTGTGTCCGAGTCACTGGGGTTACTCTTGACTCACAAGGGCTTTGTTTGTGTGCCTTGATGGTTGCATGGGAGAGGAGTAATGCTGGTGAAGTGCCTCCTGCTGAAGAGTTTTTCCTTTGAGAGCTGAAAATACAAGGGGTGGCACTGTGACTCTGAAAACTCATCAACATCATTGAGCATCCACCACCCCCTGTGTGACATAAATTGATGATGTGCATAAATCTTGTGTTTCAAGGGCTTCAGCTGAGCATGCCTGGGATTGCCAGGGGCTGTTATCTGGACTGCTTATCTTGTCACTTAGAGTTCCTTTGATCTGTCATTGCATGGGAGCTGCACATGCCTGTGTCTTGCACAACAGCAAAGGCATTCAAGGACCATGAGCAGTCTGACACCAAGGGTTTAGAGTAGTCAGATCCACTTGTTAGGGACAGCAATGGGTCAGGGGGATTTAACTAGTGGGAAGGTTTTCCTGAGGTGGTACCCCGTGAACTGCAGCATCATATATGACTACAGGAAGAATTTTCTCCCAGGCTTCCTAGCACTGCCTGCATTAATGTGTCTGCCTGTCCTTCAGACTATTCCTTTTCAGCTCCAAGGGTCTGGCCCAACAACGTGCCAAATATTCAAATTCTTTCCAAACTCAGAATTAACACGAGGATGCCATTGCTGGACCTCGCTGACAGGCCTGTGATGCTCAGGATGATCAGTGATTGTCAGGACACTCCAGGATGGGGCCTGTCTGACAGCATGAGAGGAATAAAGTATCAGTACAAAAGTCTTCCCTTCCCTTCCCTTCCCTTCCCTTCCCTTCCCTTCCCTTCCCTTCCCTTCCCTGCCCTTCCCTGCCCTTCCCTGCCCTTCCCTGCCCTTCCTTGCCCTTCCCTTCCCAAACCTTCCCAAACCTTCCCAACCCTTCCCTTATTTTCCTTTTCCTTCTTTTTCTTTTTCATTCCTCCTTCTTTTTCATTCATTTTGTCTTTCCTTTTTCTTTCCCTTTTTTTTTCTTTCTTCTTCCCACATCAATGGTAGACTAAAGCACTGTTTTGTCAGCAAGTGCCTGTCTGTTTCCATTCGTCCTGTCCTGCGTGTTTGGGGTTTTAGAGGAGGCATTGTAGAACCACAGGAAACTTGGGGTGGAAAGACTCCAGGAAGTTCCTTCAGGGCTGCTCTCTGTGACCAATTTAATGAGAACTCCAGCAAATGGGATCAGTCAGGTAACCTTGACATGGAGGGACACCTGATATCCATCCCAAGTGCTCACAACAAGGCTTTCAGTCTGTTCTCGGGGTAATCCAAGCCAAGAGCCTGTTCCACTCGCTGAGCTGCTCTGTGCCTTGACCTTGTAAACAGGCCCTTTTCTTTGCTGTAGCATGTGTGGGTTTTGTGGTTGTCTTCTTTATATTTGAAAGTGCTAAAACACATTAAAGTGCGACTCTGTCTTGACATCTAATTCCCAGTGGAAGCAGGATCTTGTACCCTGTTACTGACCTGCCCTGTAGGGAGAATTGCAGAGACAGTGTAATAACCCAGGGAAAAGATCACTTGCCAGCCAGGCAATAGACTGACAAGTTATCTGGGCCAAGAACAGAATGAGGTTGCTCTGTGTGATCCAGTTGGTGATTTTTCTCATTTCTCCAGATGCATCAGGGACTGTGGAAAGTGACCATGAAACCACATTAGTCAATGACCTCTCTTTGTTCTCTGAACCTTTTCCTTAAGGGAACTGAAGAGGTGCTCAAGAGCCAAAAAATCCCCAGACTGTAGCCAGAGATTTGTCTTTTAAAGTTCACTGGGGCCCTTTTCTTTTGATATCTGTCTCCCTTTCCCATAACTGGGCAGAAGGATAAATGGTACATCCATATATGCTTTTGAAGTGATACTTTATTAAGGGTTGAGTGACTGGTGTGCCTTTGCCTCAATGTGTCATCGTTGTGGTCATGGTGGTTTTTTACATTTTCATTTCAGTCATTTGAAAGTGACCCCCAGGGTCTGGGTGGACTTTCCACTATCTCTGCATTTATCAGAGAGCATTCGTTCTCCTGATCTGTGTGACAGGGGTTCTCATGCAATCCAGCCCAGCTTCAATGCAGATATGCTTTTTTGTTCTTCTGATTCCCCAGGGAGGACATTTCCTCTGTCCATGTGCCTTGCTGAGGGTGTGTTTTTGGCAGACTCCTTGGCCGGGAGGTCTGTTGCCATGTGCTTCCCTCTCAGGTTGCATTCATTAACAAGAACCTTTCAAATGCAATTTGGTGTAAGCAGCTGAAACATGGCTTTTATTCCAGTGTCTTGCCTGTGTTTCTATGAACTTTTGTGACTGTGTTATTTTATACACTGCAAATAATTTTAAACATATTTATATTGTATAACACACAATGCAAATACTCATTAGGCTTTTGTGTTAGCCTGTCTTAAGTTATTAATTGCTTCAAGTTAACTGGTCTACAAGAAGCTGACTTCATCCAAAGAATCAGTAAATTACACAGCAGGGACACTGGGATGTGTTAACAATTACCCAACTTCCCAGGGAGTTCTCTGGAGTATCCAAACAGTGGCACACTGTGCCCTGCTGGGTCAGAAAAAGTGTCTCTTCAAGGCACAAGGCTGGACAGAGCACAGGTGAGCTCTGGGGGGTTCGAGAGGTCTGTCACACCAGGAAAAAAGGATATATACCCACATGAAGGTATCCTGAAGTCTGATGAATTCCATGACTCTTTCTGTCTTACAGTAGAGAGGAATGAAAAGCGTGGTTTGTCCTTGCATGGGATGTTCTAGACACTCTCCTAGGTGGGGGATTGTTTAAGTTCAGGCTTGTTCCACGTTCAATTTTAATTAAGAGTTTGAGTATCACCTTTCATACTGAGGTTGAGTGGTGTGAAGAGTCAGCTCCTGGGACTACGGAAGGATTGCAAGTGATGTCTTCATTTTTAGGGTTAGCCATTCTGTTACCTCTAAGCCTCATCAGCACTTTCCTTTGGTGTGGTGGTTTTGTTGGTTTGTTTTGTTTTGGTTTGGTTGTTTTTTTTTGTTTGTTTGTTTTTTAAAATTATTTATTCATGGTCCTGGAACTCCTTTAAAGTCTTTAAGTAATAAACCCTAACACCAAGTCACCAAATCTGCATGAGAGGAAGACGCAGCAGTTGAGAATGCATCCTTTGATCTCTAACATCCCCTTCTCAGTGAAATGCATTCTTATTTGAAACTTTGAATCTGAACGTTGCAGAAATGAAAAATTCTCTGATTTTACCTTGGTAATTTTCTTCATCTTAAACTCTGGGTTGTTTCTGATAGGATGTGATGGCTTTAAAAAAGTCAAGTCATTTTCTTAAAAATGTTTCATAAATGTACACTGTCTGGGAGAGACATAAAAGGAAATAATATGATTTACTTTAAAGCTATTCTATAATTAAAAATGGATTTTAAATTTTTTAGTAATGAGACAGTAGTTTGAGCAGGACAGTAATATAAGGTTGGAACAACAGGAAGAGAAGACATACTCAGCTTTGTTAGTCCTGTAAAAATAAGTGGAGGCATTAAGATTTCTGTAGAGACCAAAATACATAATGTTGCCCATTACCATTTCCCAATTGCATTATTGGGGATTTAAAGGACACTTAGGTAACATTTACATATATATATATACACATATATGCCAGTTTTTAAATGAAATTATGCTGTACAGGGAACTCATCACGTCAAGGTTAAACTCACTGCTGACTTAATTAATAAACATTCTAATTGTGTTTTGTTCAATATGAATCCCCTGCTAATGTTGCCTCACTGGGGACAGGATTTTAATGAAGATCCCACCCAGAAACACCTAATTAGAATACATGTAAATGAGCAATGAGGAAAAGGAGGTAATAATAACAAACCATAAGCTTAAACATGTTAGGCCAGTGATTTTTATTTCTATAACTGGATTTTCGTCTGTGTGAAGCATCATTATCACCATTGCTGATAAGCAGGGATAAGTCTGCCTGGAAGAGCTCTGGGTTGAGCTGACCAAGCAGCTGAAGGGATGAATTACTGCTGGCTGCCTTCTTCCTTGTGCTTGTCCTCCTCCTCCTCCTCCCTGCACATCTGCCACCCAGCACCTCTGTGAAACAGCAGTTCCTTTGCTGTCCCTGAACTATACTATTTCTATATTTATTTTATTTTATATTTTATTTTATTTTAATTAATTTTATTTTTTATTTTATTTTTTTAATTTTAATTTAATTTAATTTAATTTTATTTTACACCTATCTGCAAAGCCACTATGGTTTCCCACACCAATGACCCTTCAGATATTTTGGAAGTGATACATCACCCTTCTGGCTTAGGCAATTGTCATTCTCTTTGATGAGCTAGGAATCAGTTGTGCTTATCTGATTTAAACAATAATCACATAGATTTTAGTCTCAGAGATCCAAATCTCATGGATTTTGACTAAGCAGAAGTCACATGGTTTCCGTGGTGTGGAGCCCATGGGAGGTCCCAGGTTTGCCTGCTCTGACCAGCTGAGCTAACAGGAAACTGCTGAGCTGTAGAAACACTTCTGCTAACTTCTAGTTTGCAAGAAGCATGTTAATAATCATGGTCTCCTTTCCTTTCTTTGCACTTTCCTCACCCAAACAGAAACAAACCTGATGAAGAGCTCAAAACTGCTCAGGTCAGGCATTCTGGAGGGGCTTTGACTTCGGACAGAGCTTGACTTGCTGGATGGAATTTCATCTAACAACGATGTAATTCTGCCAACCATTGATGTTCATCCCTGATGTGTTCATACACAGTTTAGCAAGGTGGTTTGGCATGGAGACAATGTCACTGCTAAGAAGACAACTGCAGCTGCCTGCATTGGAGCTCTCGATGCCATGTGTCTCCTTGGCATCATCCAGCTCGTGCTGCTGTTGGACCTGGAGTGGTTCATCTCCAGAGCTTTTTCTGCAAGTTCTAAAAATAAGGACTACATGTATTTTCAAACAGCTGTGTCTCTCATTGTTTTATGACTTTCTCACTTCTCTCCAAGGACTTTCAGCCCTCTTTGCCTTTACCTCTGCTTGTGCTACCTGTGTTAGGACAATGTTCACAAAGTTCTTAGACTTTTTAACTCATCTGTTGTTTCATTTATGGATAAATAAATAGTGCTTGATTCCAGCTGGTGTTTCTTACTCAAAAGCAAAGCATAACAGCACACAGAAAAAGGCTGTTTTCCTGTGACATCTGGGAAGTCCCATTTGAGCCCTGCTTAGCAGAGCCCTGTGCTGGTTGTGGATGGCTACTTTATGGCATGTGTACATCACATCTCAGAGAATCAGTTGTGGCCATTCCCTGCATAAATGTCAAAACATGAAGGTCATGATTGAAGTGCCACTGGATTTATGATGTTGATTTCCACAATGGGTGGTGAAGTTGTAGCACTGGCTTCTGCAATGCAGTTCTCAGCTACAAATCAGGAAACATTCTCCTCCTGCAGCTGTGGAGGAACTACATTTCTTGCCCTGGATTTAGAACAAGCATTGGCATTTTGCTGTAATTTGCAAGCTCATCACATGTCTGTGTTTTAAGTGTTGGTTTTTGTCTCCGTCAGGACTGAATTAGATAAAGGACAAGAACAAGGAGCAATGGTTTAAAAGGACAAGAAGCAGTGGTTTAATAGAGCAGGGGGTGGCAGATGGTACTGATTACAGGTACATGTTGCATAGACCAGGATGTGAGTCATTGCTCTGTTTACAGGAATGAAACCAGAGTATCAAGAGCAACATTGACAGAAATATCCAGTAGGTCAATCAGCAAATTTAGGTGATACAAAATATACATTTATATAATACAGCAATTCTGTAATTAAAAAACAGAGGGACTGGTGGTTTAAGAATAAACCAAGTTATTGTGCTCTTGCCTTACATGGTCCCATTAGGGAGTACAACAGAAGAAGGTTGAAAACTACTGTGCATTTTATTTTGAGATTAAAAGGTCAGTTCTGCATCAAAATGGAGTAATTGGGTTAGACAGAAGGAGAGGCTGGACAGAGAACAGAGACTCACCTCTGTGTCCAGCAGACCCCCCGAATCCGAGGGACACAGACAGGGTCTTAGAGGTAAAGTAGTGGCAGCAGTGGAAATGAAGCGTGAAATTAAGTCACAAGAGGTCAAACAGAATTCTCATTTCAATCAGCACAGACAAGTTTTATGGTCCAAGAAACAGGACCTTAAAGGCCTTCAGCTACATTTTTAAGAGGTAGGCAACTCTCTGAGTGTGTTTCTCCCACCAAGTCCCAAACAGAGTAATGAAAACAGTCCTTATTAAAATAAAGCACTTGAAGTATGTTGTCAGAACGTATATGAATCAAGGGGTAAGGCCTCATGGAAGAACGTGGAACATAAATGTTAAATTCCCCTCAGCTGAAGTAGAGGAAGAATGTACACAAAAGAAAATTACAAACGGGGAAATGTGTTTTTTCATTGCTGGCCAAGAGGCAGCTAACTGTGGGTGATATGCAGTATGGGAAATGATGTGTTTTTGCAAATAATACCTTGGAGGTTGATGAATTAATGTGTTCTTATGCCAAAGGGCACTCTGTGTGTGGAGCATTACAAGTAACATGTATTTTTTTTTCGTTACCATGCCTTTGAAAGTCAGTATAACTTATTCACAAATAGATAAAGCACAATTGTCAGTGTAAAATCCTTCACTGTCTGGAAGAGTTGTGACAAGATAACAGGGAATTTGTTTCCCTGAAGAAAACAGAGGAGTGGGTAGAAGGCTTGGATGCTGAAATTTATGCTGCTGTTTTGGTGAGTAGAGGGTGAGCTTTGGAATGCAGATATTCCATTCTCCATCCCCTTTGGCAGCACCTGATCTTGCATAGGACCACCTCCTGTGGTGGCATCCTGGGGACACGAGACATGGATACCACACATCTCGCTGTCTTCTTGAGCTCTTTTCTGCCTTTGCATTCTTCCCAGCTCTTGGAAACATCTGACAGATGTTTACCCATGGAAACAGAGCTTCTGCTTGTTTGTAAAGCAAATATGGGAATTAGATCCACCCCAAACTTCTCCCATGTGTGTTCTGTCATGTGCTCAGATTTCCACGCCTAAAAAAGGACTCCTACACCAACCTGTGCCTCTCCATGTGCTCCTTTAAATAATCAGTCACCATGACCCTTTCAAGGAGACCTCCTTTTCCACTGGAGTTAAGTGTAAGCACATGTGCCAGCTGCTCTCTGGCCCCAGTTAATTTTCTGTTTCAAGCAGGTTTTGTAGCACTTTGGTGCCTTAGGCAGCTGAAAGATTTACCTACCCTCGTTTCAATTACTGCCTGATTCTCAAAGTGACTGGAAAAAAGGAATCCTCTGAAAACAGGACAAATGACTGCATCAGCCAGTGTCCTGCATGGCCTTCTGTGGGAAGCAGGACACCCTTCTTTAACTAAAATATCCATGGTATTGAAGTATTATCACCACACAGCTGACATTAGCTAATTAGTATAACTAAGTCGTGGTGTATCTTTTCAAGCCAAAAGCTACAGGTAGGAAAGAGCTTAGCATATCCATGCTTTAATGGCTGAATTTTCCATACTGTTTAATAAATTCCCAATGCACTGGTAATTTTCCTCAGTTAAGTGTAAATAGTGAGCTAAAACAGACAGAACAATTAAGGGACACAGACCTGAATAATTATTGTTACACAATAATTGCATAATAATTCTAAATTTGAAATTTCAAATGAAGATGTACTTTCAACATTTTGGTTTTTTTAAGATAAAATAATAAGACCAAAAAAAAAAGTTTTGTTTTTAGCCTGTGTTTTGACCTTTGGGAATAATGCTTCTTCTTAAGTCAGCAGATTTTAAAATAACAAATGTTCACAATATTATAAATGTTTTCCTGATTTTGAAACATGAACAAGCCTAAGCAATACTCACTCCTGCATAGTAACAGTAGTGATCCATAAAATGCTGCATGGAAAAAAAAGAGCTATTATTATTTATTATTTACCCTGCCTTATAGGATAAAATAGAATGAGTAAAAGTTCCATGAGAATTTGACTGGATTCACTTCTAATTCCCACAGTCTGATCCAAACTGAAATGTGGGCATTGACAACTGAAACAATGCCACGGGATAAAAAGAAGCTCTCACTGGAAGAGATGGACTTGACCATGGATATTTTAATGAGGGGCCACGCTTCTAGACCAGAGATAATAATCCCCTTTCATGGGTGAGGTACCTTTTATTTCATCATGAAAGCAATACTTGAGTATTACATTTGTCCACATTCAGCTGTGGCATCCAAGGGTGCGCAGCCGCTTTGTGTCCCCCGAGCTGTGCTGATGCTCACAATGCAAATGTCACACTGGGGATGGGTGACTTGACGTTGACAAGTGATTTCTTGGCTTTTAGGGAAAAAAAAAACCCTTCTCCACATGACAGGTCCATCACACTATAAGGCAATTGTGCTCTTTCACTCTCTGTCTTCCATAGCGAGACGCTCCTCAGATAAAATACTGTGTGGGGCAAGAATGGGAGGAATGATGTTTTCCCTGAGACATTAATAATGATATATTTATTTTACCATTGTGCATTTGTTTAACTTAATCACTTTATAAATGAACAGATTTATGAATCACTTAGGGCAGTTTCCCTGTTGTATGCCACCATATGTATTGATAGTGCCACAAGAATATTAAATGCAGTAATTCATAGTGCCATGCTGTGCAAACCTTCTCATGTAATTGTGTCCCTGATTAAAATCTCACTGAAATCAGTAATATAAACAGTGGATTTCACGGGCTTTGGATCAGTACTTCTGCTACTCCAGCCCTGTACTCAGCTTCTTGTTGAGAACAGGTGCTGCAGATGACAAAATGTGCATTGTGTGAGCGAGTAATTCCACCCAATAGTTTATCCAGATGTGTGTGCTATTTTTGTAAGTCCACCATGTAAGTTGTCAGGCCACAAAATTAATTAATCTTTATTCAGACAGAGCATATCAGAATTTCAAGTCCACCAGCAATCAGCTGGTCTGTAAACTAAAGATTATGAGAGGAATATGCACTGATTGCAATACTTTAAATTGAAATGAGTGAAGTCAGAGATTAAAGCAATTCTCAGTTCTGGTGGTTTTCCTCATTGAAGCCAAGAAACTTATTTTTGATTTAAACTGGAAAATCACAGCTAAATGGGACCCTTTGTTTCTGATGAGAAGCCCACCTGAATACAAGGAACAGAGATAAAAACCAAGTTGTTCAAATATTCTAGTTCCATAAATATGGAAATGGGAAAACTTCCTAATTCAGTGTACCATTATGAATGTAAAATCTTGAGTTAGTGATTTCAGATACAGGATCAGAGTAACCTGGCAGTGGAAGGGAGGAAATCGAAGGAAGAGGAATTAAAATGGAGAAGAAATACCTGTTGTAGAACTTACTCATTTTAAAATTTGTCTTTTTAGTTTAGATGGTATCATTACTGGAGAATCACTTCACCCTAAAAATAAACAAATCCAGTATAAAATGAATATTACTTGCAGGGCATCCATCCACACTACCAGTTCTGGACAGTAACATTGTGTTACTACCTTTTGATTAGGAATATGGTCACCAAAGTCTAGGGAACAAAAGGGTTTGAAGGAGCAGCATCACAGTAATTAGGATGGAAGTTAAAAGGTCTACTGCTCACAATACCATTGCAAGCTACATCTAGCACATTTCTTGTAAAGTTGAGCATCCAGCAATGACTGGATTCCTGAAGACTGGCCCAAATGAAGATCTTGTTCTTACCTCCTAAATGTGCAAAAAACCTTCCTAATCCTATTTTTATTCAAAGCTTATATTTTCTATTAGGTTGCAATTCTATGCTGAAGCACACACCAATGTGAACATTTGATTTTCTTTACCACCTTTGTAACATTCTGGAAAAGAATCCGCATTGCAATGCTTTGGATTGAATGATGGGTAAATGCTTAAAATAGCCTCCTTTATGCAAGCCAGGATGAACCTGCTCCTGGGACCACCCACCTGTAAAACTGCCCTGTGGCTCAAGTTTCAGCTATTCTGTGCTGGGAGTGAATTGTTTGGCTGCAAACTGGATGTCAGAGGTGAAAAATGTGTGTATAGAGGGGCAACCAGAGGGGTAGAGCTAGAAGTGAGGCTGTTCACAGGTCTCTCAAGAGGCCAAGCAGGCTGGTTTACAAAATGCTTTGACCTTGCACTCATACCCATAGCAGATTTTGAAAATATGAATGCACAGGACCACTGCATTTTAAAATGTGGATATATGCACCAAGTAAATAGGGCTACACATACTTATCACCTTAATTTCACAGGTTTTGCTTTAGAAACAATTTTCCTTATGAATTCCGTGCAAGAAATCAAGCCCATTCTGAAATAATTTTGCCCAGAAATGTGAAGTTTATTGGCAGTTCAAACACCTCCTGGCACACTTGTGGCGCTTCCATGCAGGGTGAGCACACACATGAAATGTACCAGGAACATGTGTTTCCAGGGTCAGACTGAGAAACACCTCTGGTATCTATCAGACTTTGCTGCAGGTAGTGGAAAAGTACAGGAGAATTCTTCCTCTGTCAGGTGAAAAACACGTTGTGCGTTGTCTCTGCAGGGCTGTCATGTCACCTTTGGCACCTCCTGAGCACGAGAGGTTTCCAATGATCCTGGAATTATGCTGAGGATGCACAAGAACATTAAATAATCACTCCAGATGAGGGTCCAAACTGAGCCAAGCAGGGGCTCTGTGGCATGTGAGCGTGGTTTGTTCTGATGAATGATGGCAGGGATGAGTCTCCTACTGGCACTGAGGGCACCGTTCTCTGCCCTAAGGTCTGGACACTGCCAAGGAGCTAATCAACATCCTCTATTAGATTTATTACTAATGTAGAAGGGCCTTTGATCTGAAAGTACAGACTCTTGAAGGTTCCAGGTAGGGTGGGATGGGGTCTCTAACACAATTGCTGACACATAACTGTGTTTTCTGTGCTGGTGGGTGGGCAGTATTCCTGCTGAATCCTGGGTCTCGAGACCGAAGGGAACCAGCAGGTTGAATACAGTCTGACCTCACAGGTTTGAAATTTCACCCAGCATCTCCTCAATGCAGTGCATTAACTCAGGCTGGTGATTTTCATCCTGAATCGTAACTCAAGGTACTAAACTCTTGCCTATTGCAAGTGGGGAATGGAAGCCAACTGGGACACTCCCAAATCCCAAAAGCCTCTCCAAAGGAAGGAATTGGTGAGTTGAGTTGTCCCTTCTGCTGCAGTGGCATACAAAAACCTTCAAATGCACCTGGCACTCTGGCTTTGAAGGAATTTCCTTTCAGCCTGCAAACACAGCATCCCCCCTAGCTCTGTGCATGCCAACAAAGCACGAGTCAGAGCACCATGGAAAAGGTTTGAAAAGACTCTCAGACACCTGGAAGATGGGTGACAGCATGCAGAACTCTGCCCTCTGCCAGGGACTGTCCACCCACCAACTACTGGAGGAGGGAGGAGGAAAATGGCAATAAAACTGTGCACAGAGAAAAGAAACTTTTCCTGGCTCCTGAGGGCACTGGGGAGGGAAATGCAGCTATAATTGTGGGAACAAGGCAAAGCAGTCTTGAACATTGTCTGACCTGCTGGTCCGTGAGAAACACACTCTCAGCCAATTCTTCTGAAAATGTCAGGAGGGAAATGTAAAAATCTTACAAATTGCCCTGTAAAGTTGTCAAATGAAACTCTGAGTTGGAAAATGGCATTTTCATTCAAACTTGACTGCAAAATAAAAGCATTATAATGCTCCTAAATAAAATAAAGCATTTCATTTTATTAGACTCTTCATTTTGGCACAATAACATGTTCCATTTACCCTGAATCGATTTTTCTCCCCTGATTTATGTTTCATGGTTTCATTTCAATTGAACAAACGAAACATATTTACCATTTCCTCTGTCCTAATTCTTACCCTTTCCGTGCTTTGAAACCTGCCGTGAAAAACCCTGGATAGCAGCTAGGTGGCATTGCTATTGTTTCTACTGGTTTTCTTGACATTCCTTTTGTTATGCAAAGATTGCATTACCTCTGTTTCCACAGACTGATGCTCAGAGCACATTTCAAGGCAATTATTTATGATGTTCCATAAATTCTTCTCTGAATCACTGCCTTCTAGGAAAAGTTGTCTGTTTTCTAGGAATAACTTTTCTTCTTTGTACCCAAAGAGGAACATTTTATTACTTTCAGTGTTTGCAAACATGATCATCTGAGCTATTAATGAACATTCCTAATAAGATTTTTTTGGCTTCCTTCTTTACTGTCATCACAGCACTAAACAAGGTGTTTCAGACACAAAGTGTTTGAGTTAACAAATGTTTTTGCAACACCAAGTGTTACAAAAAATGTTCCGTTAGAAATATTCAGTATTATTATTTCACATGTGAACCTTTGAAATAAATTGTACAAGAACCTATAATTTTAAAATTATGTTCTCTTCCAAAGGGGAGTGATCATATGCAGCCCAATGGCTTTGTGTTGCTGGCTTAGTTAGTGATGCACACAGCAGTCCTGGAACTGAAATCAGTACAAAAATCAAAGTGCATGCATGGTCCTGACTTCCCTGTAGTCAACTTTTCCTTTACTAAGGAAATATTTATCCCAAAAGCTGACTCTGATTGCAGTGGAACCCTCTTGATTACTGCTACACCCTCCGAGACGAAATTGTACTCAAAATCAGCCAGGTCCATTCCCCAAAGACAAAAAATCTTCTTTGACTACAATAAAAAGAAGTACTCTGTATGCCATTGGCAGTCTCATGTGTAAAAAAATCATGATTTTTCCCAAATAATTGTTGAAGGGGGCTGGCCAGGCTGTGCTCCTTGCGGGTTCCCTGGTGAAATCAGCAGGTGATGGAAAGATTCTGGCTGGGGCTAAGGGAAGCTTACATGGAAAAGTGATTCTGGTCTAGGGGAAATACCCATCAACAAGCCTGAAAATGCATCCTTATCCTCAGGTAGGGTCAAAAATAGATGGAAAAGGTGATTGGGAAAACACAGAGAACTGCTGCCTTCCAGACAGTAAGTGGACTGGGATTGGGATGTTTTGTGGACTTTTTCTACCAAAGAGGAAAAAGCCCAGTTGATGTCCAAGGTGACTGTTGCCTACAAGCTCCTTTAAGGTGGGTGCAAAGCTGCATCACTCGGCCCAACTTCAAATGGCATCGAGTGTGTTTGCAGAGTAAGCATGGTTTGTGTGTAGGATGAGACTGAAGCAAGATCTAACCCCAAAAAACTGAGGCTCAGTGAGGATGAGCACACTGACATCCTCCAATCTTCCTCCTGCCGTGCACCAGGTGCAAGAAAGGGAGAGAGGGAAACTGCCTGCCACTTTCCATCCCCTTTTGGATTATTTTCACTGTGGGCATCACTGCAGGGTTTTGCTCAAGCCTTCTGAGGAGGGATAACTTTATCCCTCCCAGATCCAGATTAAATTAATGTCCAATTTCAGATTAAATCTCTTAAATAAAGATTTAATCACAGATTAAAAGGACTTCCTTACCTTTAGCACAAACTGCAAGGGTTTCTATTGCTGGGTTGGCTTGAAACAAAATTTTTTTTTGTTTGTTTTGTTTTATTTTGTTTTGTTTTTGTTTTTATTTCTCAGCGTAATTTACAGCTAAAATCCAATTGCAGCAGTTATGAGTGAAGACAGATCCTCAAACGTGCTCCTGCCCTTTGGTGGTACAGAACTGTGCTGGGAAGTAATCACAGGCCTGTCAGCCAGGGGAAACTGTGCCAAGCAGCTCTTTCAAATCTGACATGGGGCTTGGGTGCCCAAAATTTCCTCAGTTCTTTCCAGCTGTATCCTTCTGTCCAATAAAATCTGCACACTTTTTGCAGCCCTCCCCAGTCCTGGATAAGGGAGAGGCTTTAAGAGTGGCTCTCCATTTGGCAGAAGTTAAAGAAGCCATAAAGCTCCTCTGCCTTATATCTAAACCAAATTAACTCCATGGTTCTCCTGCCAGAAGGGAAGTTTGTGAAGTCACTCATAAATCTGCCTCCCTTATCTGCTTTGTCCATAAAATGACAAATCCAGCAGTTTTACTAATCTTAGAATACATGGTGTTATTTCGGTGTTGGTTCAAATATTGTTCTCATCTACGGTGTTGTGAATCAGTAAAATCAATGACTTTTTCTTGCTGTCTGTCACTGGATGCAGAATTTTGGTGTGTGTAACAGATATAATTTATGCTGTTAAGGCAAAGCTACTGATGGTGAACATTCAGGGCAAAAAAAAGTCTTTTTAAATTATTGTTTTAGAGGAGCAATGAAGGGGAAAGAAATTGAATTTTTGATGCTACAACACCCATGTCCAGAATTACTAGGAAAAAAGATTAAATCATTCTGTGCTGCCAAAGCAAAAAGATAATGGGTCGTCTGGAAGATTTTGACTTATCTAAGTTGTAATAAGTAAATAAGCAGCTTTGCAGGAATTTATCACAGCTGGTTGGATCCTGTGACAGAAGAGGCAGACTTGGGGTGCATCCAAATTGTCTTTGTGCTCCAGTGCCTGGAGGAGAGGTTTGGTTAACAACCTCTGATTGCTCTTGTTGAGGAGGACACTGCTATGAGGGCAATGGGGAAGAGAGTTCTTGGAATAACCGTGTCCTCCACTGAATTAGGAAAGCTGGTGAACAAACCCCAAGAGTGTGAAGGAAACCTTGGATGTCATGAACACCTTTCTTTCCGAGGGATAGAGAATGTTCCTTTGTGCCAAAACCAGGAGGCACTGGACAACTCCTCAGAGCTCAGAATAACCACAAAAATGGTGAGATTTTGCAATTAGATTTGCAGAGGAGAACTCATACACAAAAAACCAAAATAATAATAATTACAAAAAAAAAAAGAAAAAAAAAAAGAAAAAAAGAAGACAAAATAAAAACCCTAAAACCAAACCAAAACCCCCCACCAAATAGTTGAAATTATTTGGATCTGCTCCTGGAAGTGAATTTTAAGCCAAAATGAATATAGTGTACTAAGCATTCAGCACGTACAATACAAATGTATAAGCTCACATGAATGTAAAGCAATAATATATCCTCACCAACACACACACAAAAAACACAAGCAAATCTCACCAGAAACCACCATTACAAATCTGATCTAAAACTGACTGCACATTTTGAAGTTAAACCCCTTGTGTATTACTTGGATTTGTCTATGCATTTATTTTCTTAGTTTTCCAAACCACATGCACAATCAAAAAAGTGGATATATTCAGATTTCAGATGATGTTCATTTGAAGCTCGGGTGCTCTCTTGGTAGTCAGTGAGTTTTCTACAGATGTCAGTTCTCCCAGAAGAAGTCTGACCTTTAACATGGCTCCAGGGAGAAAAATAATAGTCACATCTTTTTCCTGTCACCAGATAAATTTAAAAAAAATAGAAAATCTTATGCAATACTTTTATTCTTTGTGAGGTACAGCTTACTTAAAATTTCACTGTTTTCTTCTGCTGGTAGAATTATTATTTTTTATTTGTCAGTCATTATAAGACTGTCTTTCAGAAGTTAGTTATGTGCTTGTCCTTTGAAAAATTTTTCTCTTTGACGTGCAACTCTTAGAAGTATTATTCTTGTAAGACTAGTTCCAATTTGCCATGTAAGTTCTGCTAAGCTTAACTAGTCTTCTGCTATACAAACAGTCAGGATTTTTTTGGATTTTGGTTAATTTACAGTTTTTACTAGCCTTTAAATGCAGATAAAAAAGTGTGTGTGTTTTTTTTTTTCTTTCTTGGAGTGTCCTGTGCAGGGCCAGAACTTGGACTTGATGACCATTGTGGGTCCCTTCCAACTCAGAATATTCTATAATCCTGTGATTCTGTTTTGTTGCATTTGTTTTACAAAAAGTGTAGTGAAAATATGTTGTTTTTATCTCAGTTCTAAAGTCATAGGTTAGAATAGATTTTAATTGGCTAAAACAGAATAGGTTACAAAGAAGTTGTATTATGGACTTAACCTTACAGAGCTGCAGTCTAAAGCTGTGATATCTATGAATTTTTTATAATATCCTCCTCTTTCATAGAGGGTAGGGTTATTCAAGGGCATGCCTCTCAGAGATAACTGAATAATTTAGGAAACCAAATCCCATAGAAAGGAAAAATTGGTCCTAAAATAAAGACTCTGAAAACCCACAGGAGAGAATTCATAAAGGCTTGGGTTCTTCTTGCCTGTTACTTGGTTGTGAACTTGAAATCCAAGTGCTTTGAAATGAAGACAAATGAGCAACCTGAGGGAATACCTTCTCCTGACAGTGCCTCTGGGAGTCTGTATTCTCACGAAATGCAGCCTGGGCTTGGCTGCTTGCCTGGGTTTGATGGCTGCACTGATAAGAAGAGGTCATAACACTTGGGAATGCCACGAGTTGATAAAATCAAAGTCTCTTCCAAGACTGCAGGTACGAAGCAGCAGTGAAAGGAAAACTGTTCTTAAGGAGAGCAAAAAGTACCATTAAGAGAGGACAGGAATTATGGAAAAGAGAAGAGCTATAGGAAGGTAGAAAATGGCAGGAAAGATGAGACATAAAAGGTGAGGAAAGAAGGAAAAATGTGTAGGAAAGAAGGAAAACAGTAAAAGTTATGGAAAGGAAGATAAGGAAACATAAGGAAACCAAAGGTCTGGGCAAGGAAGAAAAAGGAGAGAAGCAGAGATGATGCAAAAGTTTCACGGGAGCAATATGTAATGGAAAAAGGCAAGGGAAGTGTCCAAGGCCAGGCTGGATGGGGCTTGGAGCAACCTGGGTTAGCAGGAGGTGTCCCTGCCCATGGCAGGGGTGTGGAACTAAACAATCTTTAAGAGTCTTTCCAACCCAAACCATCCTATGATTTTATAGCAAGGGAAGCTTTCCCTGTTGCAGATGCTGAGAGGCAGTTGGTGTGCATTGCTGGGAGGCCAGTGAATGTCAAGTCTCTCAGAGATGAGACTTGAGGCAAAATAGCAGAAGAGGAATTGCCTTGGCTGAGATCAGTTGAGGAGCAATTGTTGATTGCGTTTGGAAACTGAGTGTTAATTCCCCCATGGGATGGAAAATGAAATCTCCCCTGAAAGTCTGTCTTCCAGCTGGTATTATTGTCCCAGAACTGAGAACTTTGGCCTGGGTGTTGGTGTTTAAGCTCCAGAGGAGGAATCATTGTCATTGGCCTGGAGGAGATGCTGGAGTGCTGAGTGGAGTCTGCAGGTGACACTCAACCAGGGCTAACAATGGATGACCTGGAGGGCAGAACTGCCACCAGAGAGTCCACACTGGGGGAATGGGCCAACAGGAGTCACACCAGAGTCAGAAGGGATGAATGCAAAGTCCTGCTCTGTGCAGGGAGATCCCTTGCAAAGAGATGAGTGTTCTCTTTTGGGATGTTCAGCTTAGGAGTGACCCGGGTAAACCAGAGTGAGGCTGGGGAGATGTTCACACTGAGTAGGATTGGAGACGCTGTGCTTTGTCCTGCTCTAGTCCTGTGTTCAGTTCTGAGCCCCTCAGTGCAAGGAGGACATTGAAGGGCTGCAGATGGCCAGGGAAGGGAACAGGCTGGGAAGGGGCTGGAGCAGCAGGAGGGGCTGAGGGAGCCGGGGGGGCTCAGCCTGGAGAAAAGGAGGCTCAGGGGGGACCTGCTGGCTCTGCAAGTCCCTGATGGATCCAGGGCAGGGGTGGGATCTTCTCCCAGGGAACAGGGACAGAGGGAAGGGGAACAGGCTGGGACAGGGCAGGGGGGACAGTGGAGAAATTCCTACTGGAAAGGGTGGGCAGGCACTGGAAGGGGCTGCCTAAGGCAGTGGTGGAGTCAGTGTCCCTCAAAGTGTTCAAAACATGTGTGGATGTGGCAACTGGGGACATGGTTTAGAGACAACTGTGATTGTGGTGCTGGTTGGATGGTGATCCCAGAGGTCTTTCCCAACCTCAACAATTGTGAGATTCTGTGAATCTGTGATGAGAGGCTGTTTGGCTGGGGCTCATTCGAGCTGAGGTAGTGCCAGCAGCCTCAGAGCCTGGGGGAAGATGATGGAAGACATGGAGAAGGGCCCTTCACAGCAGTGTGATCGACTCAAATTTTAAGAGTTCAGTGAATGAGTAAGAGATCATTATCTCCACACCTCCTAGAATAAAAATTTTCCCATGACAGTATAATTTGTACACTAAGCTACACAGATTGAAATCCTCATGAAAGAATGTTGATGGAAATGTAGTCTGAACCCTCCTTGCATCTAATTTGTAGTTATAATGGCAGCCACAATCTGAGCAGAGTAAGATTGTGCTGCAATTTCATCAGACAGTTAAAAACACATTATAGTAATTAATTCTGTACTTACCCACAAATGTCCAGGACATGCAGAACATGATTTCCAGCTGCATGGTCAGCAAACGGAAAGGTCTCACCTCCAAAGAAATGTCATGTACATTTCACAGTATAGTCTAGACAGCATGTGGAAATCTGGCCTTTCATTGTTTTCCAGGACAAGCCATTAAAAACCCAAAGAGTTTGTCAGCCCCTCTGGTGAGGAAAGCAACACTGTACATGATGTTTAGCATGAGAAACAGGCAGTACTTTATTTGAAATTAGGAACACTATTATTTTCTATCAGTATTTGGGATTTCTGTGTTTGTGCTGGTTTGCTTCCTCTGAAACCAACAGAAGGAGAAGGACTGAGGAGTGACTGCCCTTCTTTTAATGGTGGATTATGCATTTCCACAAAGAGCCTGATGCAAGGCCCTTTGTCTAAAGTGGATTGAAAGGCTTTTACTCACTTTGATGGCAGTTGTATCAGGTCCTGAGAGGAATAGAAGTCTTATGAAAAGCTGCTGCTACTGCTGTATTTGGAGAAGTAATTAATAGCAAGGTTAGAGGGAGATCAAAGGGCTATGGTGGGTAATTAGAAACGTCAGGGAAATTGCTTCTTTTAAAACAAAACTTGTACCTCCAGCCCCCCAAAAAAGGGATAAAAAAATAAAGCTGTGTGTTGCTATCCTCCCAAACAAAAGAATATGTTTCTTATTTCTGTCCCAAAACAGAAAATAGACTATAATTTGTTTCTCTCTGCTACTTTAACCAGTCATGGTAAAATCCAGTTATACCAGTAAGAGTGACCTAGACAGATGACTGCTTACTTGCTTTTTCATTAGGAGAGCAGCAGTGAGAGCCCATTTCACTGCAGGCAGAGAATTAGAGGATTAGGTTCATTTGCTGCACTTTTACTTTGGGCTCCATGTGGTCCCCATCTGGAGCCCTCAGAAGAGGAGTGCTTGACAACACATGCTCTCCAGCTCCTTTCCACATTGTTTTTGCTGACGTGCCTCTCAGGCCCCAGGAGGTGATACAAACCCTCCCTGGGCTGCCCTGGCTGCCCCCAGCCCAACCCTGGGGTGGGTTGTTGCTGCAGCCCACCCTGAGCACCCCTACACGGGTGTCCACCCTCGCTTCAGGCATCCTCTTCCTCCTCAGGAGGGAAGAAAAGGTCACACTTGAAGGGAAAATTATCTGCAAGTGGGAAGGATCTTTTCCTTTCCAGAATGCTTTTATTTAGGATCCTGCACTTTCTGTCGGGGTGGGGTGAGGGGTCTGCAGTGGAAACCAGGTTGCAAAACGTGCTGCCCACAGCACCTTCCCCAGGGTCGCACTCAGTGTCCCCTGTGGGTGCCTCCCCATCCAGGATATCCAGGAATGGCATTTACAGCTGTCCAGATGGGCCAGGAGGGGCTGTATGACCAGGACACAGCTGCCATGTGCTGAGGGCCCCCTCTGCCAAAGCAGGAACTATTGTCCTGCAGCAGGAAGGGGGATGAGCCCAAGGCAGGGCATGAGGATAATGTGAGATCTAGGTAATAGGCATGGACTGGGGATGAGGCACAGTCAGTAACGAGGGATCAAGCTCATGGCACGCAGGGAAGACAACAGATGGCATGGAAACCTATTCTTCCCTCCTTTTTCTTCAAGGAGATCATACTGATGGGAAACATGCCAAAATTTTCCAGGGTCTCAAAGGCTGAGTAAAGAGTTATTACATTTCCATGATTCAGGAAGCAACTATTTTCGGTCTGTTTCCATCACAGTGGCTTCTCCAGCTGTGGCAGCCTCCCCACATTTGCTTCACATGGTAACTTTGACCCATGGAGAGGCAGAGGAGCCACAGCCAAGACACTTCTCCACTCCCACAGCCAAGATAATGAAACCCCAGGCAGCAGGGTGTGACAACTCGCCTGTTCCCCGTGTCACACCGTCACGAGGTGGCCCATTCCTAGTTATGGTGAAATCAACAGGCATCCAATCTCTTGCATCATGTTGACACCATCCACTTGGGTTTTTTCTATCCTCTTTTAAACATCAGTGTGTGGAATTAGCAGGAAATCAGACACAGCACGATGACCAATGTGATCTCAGGCTAATGCCAATTTATTGTTCACAAAGCTCATTGTTTTATACATTTAGAGCATCAGCATCACACATACATCAAGTGTTTATTGGCTACTACCTGCTGTTCACGCATTTTCTTTATTCTATCATTGGCTAAAGTTATGAACTGCTGTTGTTCTTGTTGTACAGTCCCCTTGCCATGTAGACATCTTGTTCATTTATTTTTGCAAGTTCACACGTATTTCCCATCCACAGTTTTCTCTCCTGAATCCTTTTCAAGGTTCTCACCACACAGCCGCATTGCCTCACAGACTCAGAATATCTGGATTGCTCATATTTACAATGTGCTCTTGTTCTTGTAAATATCCCACACCCGTGTGTTTTCCTCTCTGTGTGTCACTGTGTGGTCCCTCCTGCTCTCACTGCCCACGGGGGCAGGTTCTCAGTGCAGGAGCCAGCACGGAGCACAAAGCTCTGGAGGACAAAGGGATTCGTGTGCTGTAGGTGGCACTCTGGTCTGGCTCAGCAGAGACCAAAGCCTGGCCTCTGTGAGCCATCACGCTGCAGTTGGAGGTGCTGTCTTCCCACAGTGACATAAAACAGAGGTTCAGGCAAATTGCCATCATTAAAAAGGCCACTTTCCCTGCAACAGTAGGAGTGTTACCTCCAGTGCTCAAGCCAACTTTTAATTCTAGCAGTTCACATGTTACTTACCTAGAATTCTCCTGATGGTTTCAGCTAGATAAGGCAATTTAAGTTTTCCTGCTTGCTGCCACATCCTCCGGTGCTGCTCTGTGTTGTTACACAGCTGTTGGGTTTCACCTCGAGGTGGCTGCACAGCAGCTGTTGACAAAGTGATTCTACATTTACAACATGTGTAAGTGTGTCCGTTGAGTTTCTAAAGCATGTTGAGCACTTTCTGGATTAAATGCGCATGCAAATGTGCGGCAATTACCATTATGCACATCTTCCCCCAAATACTGTGTTTGCAGAATCGTCAGCCTTAATGGGAGCTGCAAGCCTGCATCCTGAAAAAGACTCCTAATTCTCTACAGGCATAATAGCAGCATCAGTGAAAGACGTGCTAATAGCAAATGGCTCTATTCAAGTGAACTTATCAAAGAAAGGCTTCAACTATTTTGCTCAGTACAGCGACTTCAAAGACGTCTTCATTCATTCATGTGCTACAAACCAGCCTCGCCGAGGATGAACGCTGAGTAAACACTGTGAGAGGGAAAATAAGATAAGGCGGACGGGAGGTTTAACAAAGAGAGAACACATTTCACTCTTCGCGCTGCCCTACATGGGTTTAAGTGCCTGACCGTGAGCCCCAATTATGCTGTTTTTGAAGTGCCTTTGAAGGACTGTACAAGCTCTTCTGTTCCGAGGAGTCACAGGAAAGGATGTTGTGTTGTTTTTTGTGCAGTTCACCAGCTCTTAATGGACTTCATATGGTCTCTGCTTTTGCAAAGCAGACTTCCTACCGCAATTACAGAACAGTTTTTCTGTCTTCTGCAGATTCCTGGTGACAAATTTATCACTCGTCCCTCTGCACATCCCTGCAGAAATAAACCCCCTCCAGTGCTGAAGATGCTCATGGAGCAACAACCTCCATTGAGTATTAGTTCAGGCAGCAGAAGTCTGACTAAAAACGTTAGCTTCAGATCAGCTGCTTTGCTGTTTGTGCTGGTGTGTCAGGTCCAGAGTAGGCACTGAACCCAAACTTAACCCTAAGGAGAGTGGCAACATGGAATGGTGGAGTAGTTTGGGTTTGGAGGGACCTTGTTGACTTCATGGAAACACCACCAGATTGCAGAGTGGCTGTGCTTAATGGTGATTGTTCCTGTTCTGGTGTTCCTGCCTGTTTCTGAGCAATCTTGAGGAGCAGAGCCCAGGCCTGGCCTTTGGGACACCCAATCTGTGGTGAACCCACAGCCATGAGCAGAACCGAGCTGCTGAGTAGTCTGTTTTCCTGGACTTTTTATGGTCTCTTGGACTTTTAAGGTCTCTTGCACTCTTGCTTGAATGATTTTGTGTTGTGATCTTTTGCAGTTGGGGGCTTTTCTTTTGTTTGTTTGTTTGTTTTCGTTTGTTTGTTTGTTTTGTGTGTGTGGTATTGTTGTTGTTGTTGGCTTTGTTATGTTTTATTTTGTTTTAAATGTCATTTTAATTCTGTGCATGACCTAAGGAATGAATTAACTATTAGCTTTGACTTCAAGTGTTATTGGAAAAAAAACCAAGCCATGAATAGTCCTTGACTATTTCAAAGTAATGATGTTATTCATCTAATTCTGTTGTGAAAGTAGCCAAGCTGCATCCTTTTTTTTTCATCTGTGTGTGTGACATGAGCCAATGAGGCTCTTGGCTTCTCACTGCTAGGCTTAAAGAAAAAAATAGTGGGGGAGGCGGGAAGAAAAGGCTCATTATCTTCTTATCAGTCTCTTCCTTTAGAAGTAGCTGCTCACTTTGTTTGAGTGAGATGAGCTTCCGCAATTCAAAACCTGAAACCTTCATCTGAACTTGGTGCTACAGCTGGGCAGGATTCTCAGCTGTGTACTGCACAGATAAGGCAGTATTTCACCATGCACTGGTTGGGCTGGGAGCTGAGAAAAAATATGAGTTGCCTTTCTTGACTTTTTTTTTTTTAATTTTTAATTTTTTTTTAATGTTACTTTGGTGTTTTTATTTAGGGAGGTGGACTTCTATTGCTGTAGTTCAGAAAATATCTTCAAATCAGTTTCCATGCCATGTAACTGTAAAATAATGTTATACATAAAAACCCCTCACAGATATTTATTGTCATATTAAGGAGAACAAGACAGAAATAAAAAGGTACAAACAAACTTGACATTAGAAAGTAAAAGCCAAGTCACTCCTAATCATATCCATCGAATCTAAATATCACCAGCCAGATTTGTTTTTCATTGGCATATTTAGAACCAATTAAGTTGTACTTTGTCAAAAAATGGGCTGTGTGACCAAATTGATGTTTTGTCATCCAGACTTTTACTCTGCCAAACCACCTTCCTCCTGTTTATTTTTCCAATCTGTTTGGATTTTGTCTGAGCCTCTACTCTTCCACTCACAAAAGCACTGTGTCAGTGAGAAATCCTGATATGTACATCATATTAGAAGCGTGTTATCTTCTCAGTGCCCTTTATTTCACTACTCAGTTTCTGAAAACTCATTGTTGAAATCTGAAATAGTCCTTTCTGGAGCTGTCTGTGCAGAGAAATACTGATTTCTTGGTCTCCAGCCAGGTTGGCTGACTGCCCCTTTCTAAGTAGGGAGACTAAAGTGGATCTTTCAAACTTAAATTTAAATTTAAATACTCTTAGTGGCGTAGGAATGAGATCACTTCCTCAGTTAGTAAGTGCCAGGGTCGCTGCTTTGCATTGCTCAGTGGAAAAAGAATAATAAAAAAAAAAAAGTAGACATTATCAGCTGCACAGATTTCTGAGAATTTCCCATTTTATTCTGATACAATTTAAAAAAAAGAGAGAAAAATGTTCCATGACTGGCAAGCACACTATTTTTTCAGGTGGCTGGAATGTACATTAATAATTTACATCATAAGGAAAGGAAAGTGTAAATGACATTTTGTGATTTGTTGGTCACTGACTGATTTCTTCTCTTTGTATTAGTTCCTGTATTAAATTAGTGTGTTAATCTTTCAGTCAGCAGAATTAAGAAGTAAGGTGCCATCTTTCAAGAGCAGCTATTTTGGTTCAGGTATTAAAGAAGATAGAACTGATACCTCTATATGCAGCATTGCACTGCATTACTTGGGCATACCTTCCTTGCATTGCTCTCTGTTGCATAATTGAACATTAGCTCAGAAACTTGATTTTTCAGCCATCATGGTTTTTAAAAAATATTTTATGAGAAATTTTTTTTTACTATGGAATGCTTGATAAGTTCCCTGCTAGTTTCACCCACATAAGTGATCTGCAAGGTGTATGTGAATCTAGGCAAAGTCTCTCTGAGGACAAGGGGTAAGAGGGTGTTTTAATCAGCCTGTTACTCTTGTTCCTGATCTCTGCAGACAGATGAAGTATAAAGAAAAGTCTGGTTACACAGTAAGAAAGNAAATGGTATTTTTTTTCTTTTTTTAGTTTTTGCCTTCCTGGCTCTACAGCTTACTTTATTTTGATTTGTAGGAAGGATGCAGCTAAGAAAGGAAGCTTATTCTCTTACCACCTTACTCTGGCTGGTCAAGTCTGGGAAGCTTGGTTTGCCTTTGGAGGAGACTTTGAAGCTGTTAACCTCCTTGCAAATCAGGTAAGTGCTGTGTTGCAGTGTCTTGCAGCCCCAGGTAGGGCCCTGCTCTGCTCTGCACTTCAAAAACAAATTTGGAAAAATCAAAATACTCTTAAGCAGGCAAGAACTCACTTTCTGCACTTGGATTCAGATTTCCAAAGCATAAAACCACTCTTTTTTAATTTTTTTTCCCCCCTGAAAGCAAGGCTAGCACAACTGTAGCAAAAGAAGCACTTCATCCCTCCTGTTTGGGTTCCTCTGAGGAGGAAGCCCTTGTGAGAATGGACACTCTCCTGACACAGGAGGAATTCCCTGTGTAGGGGTGTATTGCTCACTGGAGCAGCATTTGTACAGTCAGGCCCTAAAGCATCATTTTTTGGGGGCTGATGCAGCTGAAACCTTTTGAAATTGTTTGCACTTCACATGTCAGCAACATAAATCATAACGTTTTCATTTTACGTGGTCACAAATTTGGTTTTTTTATTTCTTCTGAAGTGATAATTGCAGACATGGTTAATTGAGCTCAGACCATACTGGGAGGTGGAAGTAATTCACTCTGGCAATGGCCCTTGCCAGCCATTCATAAACGTGATGACAAAGGGTTTGGCTCTGCTCTTGTCCTTTGAGGGACCCTGATGAGACTGCAAACCAGCCCAAGGTGGACCTGTCCATACTGCACATGCTTTTTGCAGCTCAGAGGAAACAACTACCCCCAAAAATCTGGCAAGCTGGTCCTCAGAGAAGAAATATCCCATTATTCCTTCCATCACAGTAAAATCCTACTTATCCTAACTCTGATGTGTTCACAGTTATTCCCCATCCCGGTGTGAAATCCTGCTGGAGCACAGGGCTCTTCCAAGCTTGATGCACATGGATCAAGAGAATGGATTCTCTGCAACCTTTGCCTTCCTGAAACTATGTGTTTTATTTTATTTATCTTGGTTCAGAATGATTTCTGAGTGTCTCACAAGCATCCCTGCTGTAAATGACCCCTCAGAAGTCCATAAGAGCTCCACCTAAAAGGCATCTGGGAGGTTCAGCCCTGGGCTGGAACCTCGACTCTGACAAAGCCAGGCAGAGCTCTGCCACTGCCTTCCCAGGGAGAAAGGGCTCTGTCCCCATTGCTCAGCACTGGCTTTACCTGACGACATGTGCCAAGTGAGTCCAAGTGGATTTTTGCTGCCTGCATTTCCAATAACTGTTTATTTAGTTTTATTCAGAGGACTCAGTCGCTCCTCTTCGTTGCTGCTCGTGCCACCGACCTCCACGAGCCCTCTCCCTGCTGCGGCACAGGCACGTCAAGAGCCTGCACCATCCAGAGGGTCCCTGAGAGTTCAGAAGTTCTATTTTTATGAGCTGTTAAAGTTCCAGTAAGTGAGAAATGCATCCGCCCCGAGATAACACAAATATAGCACACCAGCCCAGTGGGCAACGGGGATTTTACAGTGCTTTGAAAAGGCCACAGCAAAACCTTTCTTCAAGCTTTCTGACCCGAGGAATAACTTTGCCCTCAGATAAATTGGGGCTGGTTCTGCCCACATTCTCTGATTACCCACCACAAGTGTGGGGGCTGTGCCCAGTGCCAGCCCAGGGAGTTTGCTGGGTGCAGGAGAAGTGTCCCAAGGATTAAAAGTCACCCAAGTGCTTTGCTAGAAAAAAGCCAGAGCCTCCACTGCCTTAGGGAATTAAGCTCCCAAGATCAGTAGTAAGAATTTGATGGGGCAGGCCTATAACTTCAGTCTGATCCCCAAACAGTCTGAAACCTCCTATAACCATCTCATGCCCCTTAAAAAAACACATTTCTGCACAATGAACCAGACAGAGTCATTGGGTAGGGTGAAAGGAGCAATGCCTGTGTTCACAGATTGATTGATTCACACCAGTACCTCCATAAATCAAAGAGTCCATTTAAGTGAGTAGATTTAATAAATTGACTGAAGAGCTCCTGCATCTTCTTTGTAGTGTCAGGCAAACACTTCACAACTCAGGTCCTGAGCCAGCAGTGCATCAGTGTGCCCGCCCAGACTGGGAGAGCTCTTCTGAAGAGAAATGCCCAACCAACCCCCTGTCCCACACTTTGTTTTGCTTCAGAGAAGGATGCACACAAATCAAGGGGTGTGTGGGTGGGACCCCTTTTGGATGGAGCTAAATGGATGGGTGAGGTCCATGAGCACCTTTGCAATATCTCAGTCTCACATCTTGTGTTTGAAAACCAGTTCACAAGACCAGACTGGAGCTTGTCTGAAAGGATGGACTTTTAAAACCCCAGAAATGTGTACAGTGGAGATACTGGACCCTGAGCACCCCCTGTTTAACTCTGCAGATGCACTCCCACTGCTCCTCACAACCTGGTGACACGAGCATAGCACAGGCATCAGAATCTTCCCAGTGGGGATAATTTTGACACATCAGCCCTTTCACAGAATTTATGTATCACAGCACTTAGGAATGACATTACCTGACTGGGATCTCATGTCTTGCCTCATTCTTAGAGGTCCCATTACAGCTTGACATATTTTGTCTCAAGCTCACTTCAGTTCTTTCAAGTCCCTTCAGTCCTATATTCTGCTGTTCTCAGTCCCAGTTTGTCCCATGATTAATTTTGAATTAAAATATTTTTCTAAAATACCACTTCAGGGTCTTTGTTGTTTCCTGAAGTTAATCCTTTTATTTACCTGAAATTTTTATTATTATGTTGTACCATAATTTTATGTTTTTTAGTATATTTTCTTGCAGGGAATACCTATTACTATGAAAGGTGTAAGCAGCTGACCTTGTTCCTCTGCGCAAAACAGTATTACAAGGGTTAATTCACAAAATAACGAGCCTGATAAAATGGTCTGAGCCCCACTGGGAGCTGGTGCCAGGGTAAGGCAAGCTTTGCTTTCCTTCTGGAAAGGATGGACACCTACAGTTGTTCTAAGGGAACTTATTTAAAACAAGGGAATTATTTAAAAACAAAATGTTTGCACAATAATAACAGATTCTAGACTGTTCTATTTTTTAAAATTTGTAATCTCGACTCATCATTGTATGTAAAATCATAACAGAAATCCCAAACAAACAAACAAAAAAAGAAGTCAAATTTGAAATTGGAAGAAACTCTATCCTTGAAAATATTAGAAACAAGAGGCATTATAATCAGAAACGGCAGAAAATTCATCAGATTTTCAGTGAAAATGTTACTGAAATATTGTCTTTACTCATCAAGTACTTTGCAGCTCCCCTACTCAACTTGCTATGTCTGCAATACAGTCTATTTACAGGTTTTAACAGTTTTTAATGATTTCCAAAAGAAATATTTTACCTATTTATATAAATATAAATATTTGTGCTATTGATCCAGAAGTTTAAATCATAAAAAAGTTAAACACAAACTGAGGAAAGGAATGAAGACAACTGCTTTTCTTTTGGGTGGAAATTAACCACTGGCAGGTAACTTGGAGCTTGCTAGGAAGATAACCAGGGGAGATGTCACCAGGGAACACCACAAATGCACCACAGCCTGATGTCAGACAAAATCCAAGCTGTTGTGTTCCAGTCACAAACAAAAATATGGAACTGCTCCTCGTGAGTGCTGGGGCTTTATTCAAACAATTACCATTGAGTAATTGCAGCCCCCAAACTTGGTGAGGACTGCTGAGGCAAGTAGCAAACAAATCCCTCTCCCAGGGAAAGGGGCTGAAAAGCACCATCCAAACAGTTAAACTGAAGGCTCTAAGTACAGCTCATGGCAATTCATAATTGCCATTTCCACAGGGCACTAAATGCAAATGTAAAAAGTACTGAAGACTCCTTTCTAATACTTTTCGAAGTGAAATTGGAAACATATTTCTGTGTAACAAGTCACTAGGCACAACTTCTTGGGGAATAATGGTCAGTGTTTTATGGGATTGCTTGTTAAAGCTGTTTCTAAATGGGAAGGACCCCAGGGAAGCTGGCATGAACAGTAAACATTCAAAGGAATAATTTGTGGTGACAAGTGATTCCTTCAGTATTTATTTAACATTTAAAATTTGTCTGAATGGAGAAGGAGGCCGAAGACTGACTAGGTCTGTGATTTGCTCCTGACTGTCTGTCTCTTGTTCACCACGGGTTTCTCCAGGTTAAGGAAGCCCCTGGGATAGGAGATAGCCCAGCTGATTCCTGGAAGCCATAAAGTCGACATGGTTTGCTCATTGTCCTGTGTGGTTACTGTGCTCACACGGAGCTCGTAACACACGCCACACTTTGGGTCGTTTCCCTCCCCCTGGTGAAAATAAAGGAGCACAGTTTGTCTTTTAAATGCTCCATGAACTACATTTTCCAAAGTACAACAGTGCCATGAGGACTCAGGACACTGTGCTGCTCTCAGAGGTTGTTTCTGCAGCAAAAAAATTAAAATAAAAAAAAAAAGAGGAATAAAAGGTCGTGATCCAGCCTGCCCTGACATATCCTTGGCCACATCCATGTCATCCCCAGATATTGGACCTTATGCTGGTCTGCATTAGCCTGACTTAAAAAAAGCTGTTAATCAAAGACAAGACCCAGTTTATCCCAGATTTTTGTACTAATCCCATCAACTAATTTTATCAGGAGGGTCTTTGTCCCTTCTCCTCTCTGAATTCTGCACAGGAAAGCCCCATCTCTCCTGGGCCAACCTCACATCTGTGACCTCACTGATGTTCAGAAAGGGAAGATTTCAGTGCAGCACTCATCAAATATATGATCCTTCTTTCACCAGTGCCAAGCAGGACTTGATGGAAAAAGAAAATATACAGGACAAATATTATTTCTTCAGTGAATATGCCCCTGGACTGATGAATGGTGACAATCTTTGCAGAAACTCTAAGTTTTGAATGTCTGCATTTTAATCACATTAAGATAAATAAAAAACAGACGTAGAATGGAAAGAAAATACAAGTAGGTTTCTGCAAGGCCAGATGAGGTTCATTTTGAATCTGCAACTGATCATTAGAGAAGAGATTTATCAGTGTTTCCCCAAGTATATTTTCCCCTAGGAAAATAAACCTGAATAAACTATCATATTCTAAAGCATTGACAGATGTGGGGTTTTAAGTTGGATTTTCTTTTTTTTTTTTCTTTTTTCAGATGTGACCAATGTTTCCAAAAGTTTTCTTGTTCCAAATTTGCTGGGGGTTGATATTCAAGTTTTCTTGGTAAACTATCCATTTCTCTTTCAGATTATTTGGTTATGTGAACATCATTCAGTCACTGTAAACACAATTAGTGTTTAGTGTTTTCTGTTAGTGTTAGAGTCTGGGTTTGGGGGTAAGTTTATTAGGAATAAGGATATCACGATAAGTCTTTTTGCAGTTAATGCCCCCTTCCTCCAGGACTAGAAGGGCAACTGGTGTTTACATTTTCTTTATATTCCAATTGTTACTGAACTAAACCTTGAAGCTACTGAACACTTCATTGAATGCTTTCCCTTGCTATTAAAGAAATACTCTAGATTTAAAGGTGGCTTTTCCTTTTGTAAAATTTTACTCTTAGTGCCCTTGTTTGGCAAGTATTCTTGACCTCTGAAGAATCCAAAACCCAAGCCATGTTTTGAAGATGTGTTCCAATAACCTGCATTCGCCCTCTGAGTGGGGGCCATCACACTTGCTCCCTGGGCACAGTCTTGGGGCATCTGGAGTGAAGGTTTCACAACAGATTTTTACCAAATACACAGAATTTTGCCACTTTTTTACGGCAGTTTGCCAACATGTGGCTGGTGCTCTTCAGTCTGGTGTGAGCTCCTCCCTGAGTGCTCTGCAGAGGTGTAAGATAGTCTGAACTCTCAATAGCACTGTGAGTACTGAAGATATTTCTGCTCACAGTTCAGTCTTCCTTGTCCTTGTCTTGAAGCAGAGTGTATGAAGCTCACGTTTAAAATTGACATCTTGGAAGCTGGAGCTCATTAAAGATCCAGGTGGAAATATGAGATAGATGGAGAGAGACCATTTATAAGGACTGGGAGAGACAGGACAAGGGGGAACTCCCAGAGGGCAGGGATAGATGGGATATTGGGCAGGAATTCCAGGGTTTGAGAGTGGGCAGTCCTTGGCACAGGTTGGGCAGAGAAGCTGTGGCTGCCCCTGGATCCCTGGAAGTGTCCAAGGTCAGGCTGGATGGAGCTTGGAGCAGCCTGGGCTGGTGGGAGGTGTCCCTGCCCATGGCAGGGAGTGGAATTGGATGGGCTTTAAGTCCCTTCTAACCCAAATCATTCCATGATTCTATCAATTCTTGCTCAAATACTTTCCTTGATTTTCATGGGACAAAATTATTTTCAAAGCTATCTTGGCCTTGACAACAGAGAAATGCTTGAATATGGGCTGTGAATGAACCTTGATTGCACAGATGTTGTGTGTTTGTGCAGCGCATGAATGAAGATCTCTGTCATTAAAGGTATCTGTAACACCAAAGGAATGGTAATGATAATCTCAGCTCTTGGACAGAAGGAGAAAAATGGCAAATGAAAAAAAAAAAAAAACAACACACCAAAACACAGAGAGGACTATATTAATAAGTGTGGCAGTATCTATTTCACTGTTGTGCTGTTGTACTACGGGCACAGTAGGAAGACTTTGGAGGTACCTGAGCTTGGAGGGGGCAGAGAGACAAAGGGAAACACAGCCCTTGGTCTCTCCAATCTGGCACTTTTCAAGCAGCTGAAGGCCCAAACCCCTCACATCACCACTGCAGGCCATGCAGGTATCTGTTATAACCTCACACAGTGTCATATGTTTTTGCTTCCCTCAGCCCAGGGCCCGTGGCAGCTCTCCAACATCCTCCTCATGTGTTATTGTACTGCTGCCGTCCCCTGTAGCACAGAGCGAGGGTCTTTCTCCTTTGAAATGATTTCCCATGCCATTCCCAGACCTTGGTCGTCTTCCAAGTCCTCCCTAATCAATCTAGCATTGTAGGATGTCAGCTCTCATTTTCTTTCCTATGAGCTTATGTGACTATACATTTTATATTTGTGGCATAACAGTCTTCTTTCTGTTCCCGACTTTTGTTCATTAGTTCCCTTCTTCCCCAAGAGATTTTATTCTCTTAGTCTTTGGCCTCTCCCTGAATCATCACCACCTCCTTCTTCCTCTGTGTAGAGAAGCTGTGAGAGTAGTTTCAAACAAGGGCAAATCAGCAAAATGTTTATTTCCTCATGTTTTTGCACTTATTGGAGGTCCTGCACTCTGTCTTGGGAAAAGGTGCATAACAAAAGGAGCAGTCTGTGCTTCTACCTTAGGGCAACTCTGAAGGCAGGACAAAAAAAAAAAAAAAAAAAAGACAGACATAAATTGAGAATACAGAACTTGTCAGATTTCCTCTGGGGAAAGGCTGACACGACTGTGGGACCAGACTGTGCCCTAGATAAGAAAGTTCCATGAACGCTCCAGAAAAGGCTTTGTTTGAGCTTTACTTACCCTTTCCTCACACTGTTTTCTTCTCCCTGTCCACATGCAAGGCTGGATTGGGGTTTTGCCTCTTGGAGGGCTGGTGGTGATGCCCTGCACGGGCTCCCCTGCCACGTCCAGCTGTGTGTGTGGGACAGAAGGGGGTTGGCAGAGAGGGGCTATTCCTTTTTTGCTGCTCAGCACAAGTGCAGGACAGGCTCTGACCCCTGCATGGGACTTTCCACAGAGAGCACTATGCAGTGCTGGGGGGATTAGGGGTGAAGGAAAGGGGGGGAAATTAAAGCAGGGCTGAGAAGGGCATTATTGTTCTCCTTTCCCGTGCTGCTTCTGCAGGGAGCACCCACCCATCATGCACAGAGAGGTGGTGGCTTTCCCTTGGTGCAGCTGAGTGATGGAGCTCAATGGTTTTATTCCAGGAGCTTCACTTTGCAGGCTGATGCTGTAGGGCTGAGGGACACCATTGGGTCAGATGGGTTAATTTTGTAGTAGGGAATCATCAGCCAGCAAGAGCTGGGTACAGCATGTTCTGGCTGCAATCCTTTCCTTCTTTTTCTTTGGCCATGTAGGACTGGCAAAAACAAGTATTTTTATTATTTTGTTTGTGTAACACCCCCTCTCCTTTAATGTGTGTAAATAGTGGCTCTCAGGATAATGTCTTAGACGCAAAACTTGATTTTTCCAAGGGGAAAAAAGGCCAATTTGTTAAGATTCAAACAGCATAATGGATCAATGCTCTGCTCTTCTGGAACAGATTTTATTAACAAACGTTTTCAGTTATCACAGGAGAGAAACAATTGCACCGTCAGCATCAATGGAATAATACATTCATCCCAGGGCATATTTTTTTGTTTTTAACTATTGCATTTCTTTTGATTTTGAGCCAATGTATACTTGCAGGGAATTAAGGGGAGGAAATGAGTACAAAGCAGGATGACTGGTCAATAAACACTATGGTGATAAGGTTTCACGTCCTTCTCCCTCACTTGGCAGCTGCATCACTGAACCCTGCACGATAAATTGTGCCAGGGAGGACACAGCTGTCATTGTGGTGGCAGGAGGACAAGCATCCCAAAGCAAGACTGATGCCTTGGCAGGGGCAGAGGTGAGGGGGCCATGTGCCAACACGACACCACTTTAAATGAGACAGGAGTTTCCTGCCTTCACCCAGAAATAACAGCCGTGGGCTCTGCCCGAGGGAAAGGTGAGTCTCAGGAAACAATGAGAGGCCCTTTTCACCCCAATTCAGATGACATACATCTTTCATGAGCGGGTGTTGCAGTGAAATAGTGAGAGCCATGGCAACAGCCAGCACTGCTGGTGCTGCAGGGGGACTCCCTGCCTGCTGCAGAGAAGCCAGAGCAGAGCATCCTCCTGTCCCTGCTGGGGCAGAGCATCCCCCTGTCCCTGGTGGGGCAGAGCCCCTCCAGCAGCCCCAGCACCACCCCAGGGCTCTGCTGTGCTCTGCACACCCCAGGCAGTGTCTCTGCCATCTGGGGCTGTCCTGGCACAGCCTCACCTTTCCCTCTGCCCACTTACAGCCCCTCTGGCTGGGCCAAAGACATCATAACAGCCTGCCACAACTAAAACTAAACTTACTTTATGGCACAGGTGGAGAATCTTTTTATTTATTTTTTTTTAAAATTTTTGTTTAATTTGTTTTTTTCTTGTTTGTGTTTTTTGTTTGTTTGTTTATTGGTTGGTTTTTTGAATTTGTTTTACTTTGTTTCAGGTTTTTGCATGTGTGCATGTTTTGGTTTGGTTTTTTTTTGTTTGTTTGTTTTGTTTTGTTTTGTTTTTGTTTGTTTGGTTTTTTTGTTTTTGTTTTTTTTTCTTTTTTGTCTTGTTTTGGGGTTTGGTGGTGTTTTTAATTTATTTATTTTTATTTTTTTTTTAGTTTTCCTGTTGTTGCTTTTTGTTTGGGTTCTTCTGTTGTTTTAGGGTGAGATTTTTTTTTGTTTGTTTGTGTTTGTTTTTGCTGTTATTTAGTTTTGTACAAATAATCTGTTATCCTTCTATGTAAATCCCTTCCTTTCTCCCAGGTTGGCAGCCCTCTCCCTTTATAGCTACCCTGCATTTCAATATCAGCTGCAAGGCAAGGAGGACAGCAGAGGCACAAACCAGCACAACAGATCCCGTCATTGATGGAGGAAGAGGGAGCTGCAGCAAACTGAGGCACCTGTGGGAGCAGTGAGAGGGTGTGAGCATGGTCTGGTGCACCCTGCAAAGGGAGTGAGGAGCCCTGACCCAACAGGGTTCCAAGACAGGGATAATGTTGAAGTCAAGGGTGTCCAGGCCACTTGGTGTCCTGGGGTGGGGACCTTCTCTCTCTCTGCAGTTCCCTGGTAGGAGGCTGTAGCCAGGTGAGGATTGTCCGGGTTGGAAACAGGTTGCCCAGGGAAGTGGTGGGATGATTGCCTCTGGGAATGCTCAGGAATTGTGTTGATGTGGTGCTGAGGGGCATGGCTTAATGCTAGATAGAGGTGGGGTAAAGGTTGGACTTGGTGACCTTAGAGGTCTTTTCCAACCTTAATTATTCAATGGTTCTGTTTCCTGTTGGTGCACGTCCATGACTATCACATGACTATACCTACATTTATATACAGGAATGTAGTGAGTGAGTCCTTCCTCCCCTCTCCTTCCTCTACAGCTGATCTTTGTCCTTCACACTGCCTCTTTTGCAGACTCATGAGTGGATGTGTCTGCTTCCAACAGGGCTCTAAGATCAACCTTCCTTTTACACCCACTCTGCATGAAACATGGTCCCAACACCTCTTCACAGCAGAACTGTATCTCATATGGAGTTCCAAGCAGTGAGAAAGGAATACCATTAAGCCAAGAGGAACTACTTGGGCTTCTTGAATGGCTGCAGAAAGAAAATATCTGTAAGAATAAGGGGGATAAAACTCAGAAAAAATAATGAAGGCAAATGGGGGAAAAAAGTCCCCCAAACTATCTCTTTCCTGTGATATCCAAAGTCTATTGTCTTTTTTTTTCGTTAAAAAATCAAGCCTTTGTAAATTGAAAAGCATATGCATTACTTTCTGTAAAATCAGTCTAAAAGCATTATATGGTCTCATAAAGTTAATACTTTCTTCTTTTTTTTTTTTTTTTCCTGACCTCCCATCTGGTTCTTTAAGTAAAACTGACAGAGGTTTCATTTTTCTGTGCAAGTGAGGCCACTGTTCCTTGCAGACCCACATGCCTGACAGTGATTTTTTGGGAATATCCCTTTTTTACAAAGTGTGCATTTTGCCCAGGGAAACAAGACAGAAATTTTGCTTGGAAAAGGATGATAATTCCCAATGTGGCACAAGTTCTCCTATGAAAAAGTCAGTTCATAAGCTAAGAGTGCAAAGGGAGTAAATGTTTTTCCATATCTTCATACCCTTCATCTTTATGTCCTATCAACTGCTGTAGGAACTTTGCTACTGATAGTAAAATCCTAGACACTTCTTTGGGCTGAGGATCATGAGGATCTTGGTGTCTCTCCTCAGGAATTTAATTTTTCTGCTCTTTTCTTGTGGAGGAGTTTCATGTCTTTACCAAGTTGCAGGATCCCTCTGCATTTATATATGTATTACTTTGTTGTGGATCTCTGTGACCCCTTTGGAATGGCATGATGCACCAAGCAGGGATCCTGTGGCTACTGCCCATTTGTCTTTCCCTGAGTACATTAAGTATTTTTTAACGTTCTTTTTATGTATTTTTATGTCACCAGGTTAAATAACCTCCTAAAACAGCCAACTTTGAACATACAAAGTTGTGTAATGAGAGGGATACATGCACATACTTCTCACTTGTTTTATAATCCATGTGGAATAATGTATTAATACTTGGGGTGGTGTGAAGATCTGTGGTTCAGCAGATTTTGGTCACAAGGCCTTGAATTTCCATTAGGATGTTATGCTTCCACGAATGCCAGGTCTGAGGCATTCAGAATATTAATTTCCACTCCCCAAATACCCTATTGAAAACAACCCACTGCATTTATCACAATGAAAATGAGGAATGAAAGAAAATAAATAAATAGATAAGAAAGGTATGTGCAAGTGAACTCTAGTTTTGTGTGTAATTGATTCCTCTTTCATGATGTGGCCATTATCTAAGGACTGTAGCTGCAGGCTTGACATTACTAATGCAAATTATTGTGGTTTAATAAAATCTTTCAGTTGACCCAGGCCTTTCCCTCCTGGATCATTTATAATCCCGACTGTGGGTAACCAGGCTGGATGCTCAGCTCTATCTGTTGCCTCCTGCACACTGGGAATCTCACAGGCACTGTGGCTGTAGGACTGATCTAGGTTTAATAACATTTTTATTTGTGCTCAGCATGATCTGAAAGGCAGGGCCAGATGTGTGTATTCCCAGATTAAACTGGGTATCACTCCCGTGTGCCTTCCCTGGGCCTGTTGTTTGCAAACAAAATCTCTTGGAAACAATAGTCTTTGTTCCATTTCTTATTTGTATTCCCCTTCTCTGGACCAGTAAATGTTAACACATGTGATGGAAGAAGGAGGTTTATGAATTCACACATCACATCGTGTGTGCCCTTGCACGGGGCAGATGTTCCCAAAGACAAACCCAGCTTAAAACACAAGCAAAGTTCTCACTCTGTGATGGGCACTTGAGGAAATGAGAACAATCTCAAACATAATTTTATTTTTTTTTTTAATGTGCTTGTAGGACATTTTTGGAGAATATGTTTTTCATGGAAGTACCAGCAGTTTCTTTTTATTCTCATTACCAGACTTGAAATATTTGTACCCATGTAAGCCCCTTGGCTTACATGTCACAACAGGGATCCCTTAGAATGTAGTGGAATGAGAACCTGTCATTTCAGCTGGGATTGCCCAGGTGCTAGAACAAAGTAGGAGATACTGTTGGCACTGTCTGCATGCATATGTATAAATATGTATAATTATATAAATCAAACAAGACAAGACAGAAGGGAAAAAATTGACATAGCAATTAGAGCATGGTACAAAAATGATATTTTAAAGGAAGATGAAGCTCAGGAGTTATTTAATTTACCCTGAAGACTTGCTTCAATGACCATGATAACTATGTTTATCGTGGAGATTTGAGTTTGGTCTTCTTTTCGTTTGGTTAATTTTGTTTGTTTGTTTTTATTTTGTAAGGATGTAAGGCTGTTACCAAAAGGCAATTCCTAATGCTTTTGCTCTGCTTGAAGCAGACCCCTTTGTGCTGGGGGACAAATGATCTGTATACCTAGAAGTCAAAAATTACCAGACTTGATGACAGTGAAAATGCACTTTCTTACTGGATGATGCATTTTTATATTTGTAGAGGGTAAAGAGATGCATTTATTAAACTGTGTTTCTGCAACATTAGTTTTCACCAGATTTTTTTGTTTTGTTAGTATACAAATTATTTAGGGCTTGTAGCTGACTACTTTGACATTGTACTCTCTGAGGTCTATAGACTTCCACTGACATCTCTACAAGTCTATGTAGGGTATTGACAAGGAAAAAATAGTTTTATTCCAAAGATCCCACAACTAATTTGTGTAAGTCACCATGAAGAAAAGGCATAGAGTAACTAATTTGTCAATTGGGCACACTGTTCTTTGCTATTTGCAGGGCTTGGCTCATTACAAGCTGCAGACTGTGAAAGAAGGTTTGAAAAATGTTTTGAACTTTGAATTTTCATTTTGAAAATTGGGAGTGACAGTGAGGTCTGTACATCTTCTCCTGGTGTGTGCAGCCCTGACTTCAGTGAGGTGCCTCCTTTGGATGTCTTATATCAATGTTCATGTTATAGTTTGTGCTCTGAGCAGCAGAATTTTGGCCGTGGTGAAAACTGATGTAACTCTCATTTTCTGTGTCATCTGACAGTTTGGCCTGTTGCTCTCCCAAAAACTTTTGGAAGAGAAAAATAAGGTGGTTTTTGTTGCTGTTGTATCTTAGTTACAAAAATCAGGGTTTCAGCCAGGGCACAGCATGGATTGAATTGAGTGGCATTAGTTTCTGTACCAAAAAGTTGAAAATAAAGCCAGTGAGGGCTGGAGAAGGGGAGACTTTGTGATTCTTTCCCTCCAGGCAACCACGGTCTCGAACCATAACTAAACCAGCTAATTGGAATCCTCTCTTTGAAACATTGATTGATTTCCAGATAGTCTAACGAACTGCTACAGCATCCCAGGCTGGAATCAATTTTTATTAAAATCTTGCTGTTCCTTAACCAGGAAAAAAACCTGAACATTTATACCCGCAAATTTTAGCAATTCATATCCTGAAAAGTATTACTGCTCAGAATCAGAAATACTTTAACTGCCATTTGACTTGAAGATCAGCAAAAATATTATGGTTTTGCTGTGATATGTATTCAGAGTCTGCACTTTGTTCATTAGTTTTTTGTTCTGGAGTTTGTAACTTCATCCTGGAAACAACCCAAAAGCAAACCCCTTGCTGATTCATATTATGATATTAATTTTGTTAATGCTTAAATATTGCCTTTCTGTTTCAATCATATTATAATAATATGGAAATAATACAAAGGAAAACGAAATTACCGGTTATGCTGCAAACAAAATAATGTAAAATAAAATAAAAATATCCGCTGTTTTGATGTGCAGCCTGTTCTGATTGAATGAGGTTTGGGTAGAATTGATGCCATGAAATACAGTTGAGGAAGGAAAAAACCCAAAAACTAGAACAGTAAGATGAGTTAAGACAAGTGTTTGAACATTTGTATGAGAAAATGATTTCTGAAGTTAATAGTCCATGTAGCAGGGGTAGGAGTTAACAAAAAGGAGTTAACATGTAGGAAAAAAGTTATTATTCTGTCATTTCCTCTTAAAAGTGGTGTTTGTAATAACTGTAAATCTTTAATAAGTTGAGAGCAAGTGCATCATTTGTATGTGGATGTTAGGTTGCTCCTGCTGTCTGCCAGAGAAACTCTTATCTCATCATACTCCCAAGTAATTAAAGACCAAGAGACCCGTGATGCAGCTACCCCTTCATGCTGGCTCAAGGGCCAGTGCCAAATGCAGAGCCAGTGCAATCTCCCTGCAATCTTTGTGCTTGTCTGTTTCTTTGATTGGCAGCTGTAAATACTACTCTGTTCAGCAGAAGAAATTCAGATGTTTTCTTTGGAGGATGAGATCTGTGTTTTACTGAGTTGCTCCCTCAGCTAAAGAGCCTCCTCAAAATAAAGGTTTCTGTCAGCCAGAAATCAGACTGAGTTCATCCCAGGCTGGGCTCAGACAGGAATCTGCTCCTGCAGAGGTTTAGTCTCAACTGCCTCAATCTAGGAGGGGAATGGATGTTAATCCAATTAATTTAAGTCTTTAGTTTGGGTTATAAAGTGATGTTTGCCCCCCCAGTTCGCAGCCAGCTGTCAATGGTCATAGGAGTGGCAGTGATGAGCAATTAATGCCCTCAGATACACAAACACCGAACCCACTCTGGCACATGACCCCATAAGACACATGAATGTGCTGTTGGGCACTCAAGAAAAAAAATCCTTGATGTATCTGTGGGGATTTGTTATTTTCAGACTTTGATTTTTGGGTTCCTTGCTCCCTTCTTCACAAGAGAGGCAAGGCAGAGAGGTGCATTTTCCCCATACTCTGCAGTAGCTCCAGGACGAGGACTATGGCACAGAATTCAGCATTTGGGCTAGTGAAACTCTGCTGGAAACAGAAAGCAGTGGGGATGGGCTGCCCTGCAACAGCACTGGGAGAGATGGAGAGGGCTGGAAAATAAAGAATATCCTCCCATCTTTCCCACTGAATGAAAAACCCAGAAAATCAGAGACTGCCCCCCAAGTAACTCAGAAGTATCCTGCCTAAAGAGATCCCTTCTGAGCTACTACACCCTAGGATCAAAGACTTGGCACCTTCCAACCTCATGCCTTTTACTGGAATGACAAGGTACATTGCAGTGGAATTGCCTTCTTGAGATGAACAAAGGGAGATTGCAAATGCTGCCTGGTGGAAGACGTGGATGCTTCCCCAAAAGAGGCTGTCCATGTCCCTCCAGGAGTGTGCCCTCACTGAAATCCTCCTTTTTGCAACTAAGATACTATGCCAGATGTGAGAGACTAAAAATTAATGCAGAAGCAACAGTGCAAAATCTCAAATGACCAGAAAGTAAGAGCTTTTTCAGCTCAGGCCAGCACAAGCTGCCTCACCTGAGCCTGGGGTGCACAGAAATAAGGTGCAGAGCAGAGCTGTGAAGTGCTCTGGGACATGTCAGGCTTCCTGATGCCCTGGTTTCCCAACAGGCAACATGTTGTGCTTTTCCTGAGCTCAATATGGTCATCCCAATTCTGCCAGAAGACAGAGATAAGAGGAGTGTTTTGTTTACATATTAATTTTTTCCAGCTCCTGTTTTTTCTTTCACAAAATTACACTGGCCTGTTCACAGCAGTAGTTACAATTGCCTCCATTTTTACATTGGAGTAGCTTAATTACAAGAACCGTACAATAGGATGATTAAATTTTATATATAGCTATATATTCTAAATGAATTATGATATATGCCTCATCCCTGGAAGTATCCAAGGCCAGGCTGGATGCGGCTTGGAGCAACCTGGAGTAGCGAAAGGTGATGGCAGGGGATGGGACTGGGTGGGCTTTAAGGCACCTTCCAACACAAACCATTCTGTGATTCTGTGGTTTTAGGATGTTAAAGGTTTTCAGCAGCCATAGGCAGATGGTGTCAGGGTCAGGCTACAAGGGGCACCACAAATATCCAAGTTGGGGATCAAATGCAAAGACTGTTTCCCTTATGTACTGGCTACTCATGCCAATACCTTTATCCCACAGCAAGTGTTACTCCAAGGAGGAGGCAGATGGGTGTAAAAGAATGATGACTACAACCCAAATGACTACGTGGCCTGCAAACTAACACTGCTTGCATTTTTGCCAGTTCTTGGGTCTGCCCAGTACCCACTTGATCCCAGCTCAACAGTTGAACTGGCTGCTAACAACCCCCGTGCTTCCAAGCACCCCTGACTACCCTCCAGGTTTATTACTGATTTTCCTCTGTGTTCCAGCTCCACGCTGTCTACTCTGATTTATTCCATATGCCTTAAATTGAAATATGTCATGGTGTGGAGGAAGTCAGTAATCCCTCTCAAGTTTCTGTTGGATACTGCTTGAATCTCTCTGCTGTCTGTCCTTTATGCTGCCCCCTGGTAAAGCCTAAAATAGTCTGAAACACCAGCTGCTTCTTTCTTTTCAGTTCTTGCTATGTATTATGGTAGTCTACTTTTCAGTATCTATGTATCTTTGTATCATCTTTGTATCATCTTTGTATCTTTGTATCTCTCTCTCTCTCTCTCTCTCTCTCTCTATCTATCTAAAACCCCACACTTGGGGTGGGGCGTACATCTTGGGCTTGTACCTAAGATGCAAACTAACAAGAAACATTAAATTATCCTAGCTCAGGCTGTGTTTTTTGCACTGCAATGGCAGCCTGTCATCTCAGAGGTGCTGCTCTGCCCTGTGCCACCCCAGAGTCACCCCTGGGAAAGCAATGGGACAAGGGCTGGGACATACCAAGGCATGTCTCCTGTTTTTGGACTGCAAAAACATGTCTTCATGCCCAAGCTGGTGGAAAAAGAGCCCTCTCTGCACTCCCTTGTTTGAGAAAGAGAAAAGAATCACTCCCTATTTCACTGCAAAGCTGAATTGACTAAGCCATTTTTAAAACAGATTTTAAAAAACAGTCCTGTTAATATATTAAGCTCTTGTATGCCTCGTTCAATGGGTACAGAACAATGCACTTTGCTATCCTAGGTGTGACTTACAGGGGACATTAATGTTTCCTCACCTTTGGATGTCATGAAATAGTTTGTAAAAGGACATTTTTATTTTTATCCCCCTTCCTTCCTCCCTCCCCCCCCATAGGAGAGAAGACTCTTGCATAAAATAAAATAAAATAAAATAAAATAAAATAAAATAAAATAAAATAAAATAAAATAAAATAAAATAAAATAAAATAAAATAAAATACTCATAGGCTTGTACTCCTCTATTTCCATCCTCATTTATGCAGGATATGTGTCCAGACTGGCAGCTGGCAAGGGCAAAATGCAAGAGGCAGTGCTTTCTCAGAGACTCTGAATGTGGAATGAATGAAGGGCCTTCATAATACCAAATACTTTCTATTGTGATTGTCAGAGTCATAACTCTGATGGTTCATTTTCCAACAGTCACCTCTCTGAAACTTGTACTAAACACGGCTTTCTTGCACTTGGTTTCTGAATTGTACCTGAACAGTTAATATAGACTGTAATATTATCTGGGAATACCCAGCATTTCTGTTCCTTCTGTTTTGCCTATTGTACTTATAAATTTTCTTCCCTTTTTGACAATGAATTCCAGACTATTGAAATACATTAACATCATATTTTAAAAATTTTCTTCTTCCAAAATCCTTAAGAAACATATCAATAATACAGATGACAATCAAAGTCATGAGTTGGTGGGAAAGGTCTTTCAATCTGGCCTTGAATTTCGGGAGGTCACAACACTGCTCTTAGTGGTCCATATTACATCTACTTTGAATGCAGTGCACATGCAGAAGCAAAGAATAAAACACTGTTTTAAATGGATTCATGAAAAACAAATTACTTTGGGGGAAAGCAAGAAACCCCTTGGTAACTTACCACACACCATAAGAAGCAAATCCAGACAGAATCTCCCTGCTATGGTTGTTATGATCTTTGTGTATTTTTTTCTTTATTTTATTTCAAGAAATCATTAATGATCAGCATATAAAAATTTAGGCCAAACAAATGAAAAATGTGAACAACAGGTTGGTGCATACTAGTGAGTGTTGGTATTGCTCATCAATCCTGATCAATGTACTCATCCTGGAATCCACCTCTACTTTCAACATTTCTTTTCAGTGTGTGCTCCAAACTGAACAGAACTCCAGATGTAACTGCATCACACCTGTTGTTATAGGTTATTGAACTGAGTGAGGTATTTAGTCTGTTGCTATGCTGTAAAAAGTTCCACTCATCAAAAACTGGAAAATTTGGGAATTGGTGGTCTTCTCCTCCGCAAATTTGGAATATTATAACAATATATAACAATAAATGAAAGGTGGCCATACTGGGTCAGATGAAAGGTCCTCCCTGACTGTGAGTTTACCCAGTAAGTGAAGGGAGGATTTAGAAAAGCATGTGAGATTTTTGAGAGTACTCAGTAACTTAATGGCAGGATCATCTTGGTCTTCTGTTCCTGTTCTAGTAATTCCTGACGTTCCAAGTCCTGCCCAATACTGAGCTGATACCCAATAAAAACATCACCAGCAATTCCACAGTCATTTGCTTTGCTCCTGTTTGTAGTGTGCATCAATTTATGGTCATTCAAACTGAATTTCTCTGCTTTTTTATCACCTTATTTCTCAGTGCCTGAAGACTCACTCGTGACTCCTTTGAGGCCAAGTTTTGATCAGTTTGACAACTTTGGTAGCAGCTGATAACTGCTTTATTCATTACTTTCCCTTTTCCCACATAAGTAATGAACATTGGCAAAAAACACATTAAATATTTCCATCAGTTTTATGCCATGTGCATGCATTAATCAACATAAAAAATTAATATTTTATTTTATAAATAATTAATATCTATCAAAAGGAGCACCGCAGAGGGGAAAGTTTGAATCCTCAATAAGAAACAGCAGCAGCCCTTGAGAATGTTTGCCTGAAAAATTTGTATAAAGTGTAGCTCCTTTTCTTATTCATTATTCACAGCAGGGAATCTTTGTCCAAGTGTTATGTACCATTTTGAGGAGTACTGGGGTGGCAGAGAGAAAATGGTATTTTCAGAGGATTTCACAGCCATGGCTCTTTGTGAATCAGTTGCTTTGACAAATAGGCACATAAATCTGTGTCTGTGGTACCTGGTGCATCAGGGTGGTTATTGAAATCCTCTTTCCAAGAACACAAAGAGACTGTAGTTTGGAGAGGGAACTGTGTTCCTGAATTTTTACCTCCCTGGCTGCAGGCAACCCTTGGAAACCTAGAGTTTAATTTTGGAGGATCAATAAAACCTGATGTGTACTGCAGGAGGTTTCCTCTCCTCATCTTCTAGAATTAGCTTTTATTATCTAGGCCTGGAGCTGGTGAGGGAAAGGGATGGAGAAAAGGAAATAATCAATCCTCTCATTCTTCAAAATTCCTTCTCTTCTTGGAAGTAGAAATGTGAATGTTGTTGTTTTCACTCCTGCTGTTGGTTACAATAAGCAGTGACAGCATATCACCTCCACGAACCACGGAAAGAACAATCTTGGGCATTTCTCTCAGTTATAATTGTTATTATTAATAGTAATCATAATATTGTTTCATAATAATGATGACAATAATAACTACTTCTACTAGTAATAACAATAATAATTCTAATGATGATGATTATAATAATATTAATAATATAATAAAACAACAATAATGATGATGATGATCTGGTTTATTTTAATACTGTTGTCCCTACTCTGAGGCACAAAACTCCTAAGAAGGCAAATGTAGAAAATGGAAGCAGACATAGAAATGGGTAAGGCAGACCAGGAGATAAGATTTTGTACATCAAGGTCATCATCATTTCACAAATAACTGATAAGGCACTGTTTAGATTCTGCAACATTTTGAGTTATGCAGATGAGAAAAATAGAGATTGTTGCAGTCTTTTGTCCCCACACTTGTGCCCAGGGAGCTGCAGCCCTGCCAAATGACACGGATTAGTGAAGGCTGTCAAGGAGAAGGAGGTACCCATCCACCATGGCAGGGCAGCCGAGCTCTGCTGAGACCCAGCACGCTCCTGCTCAGCAGCACTGATGAGTTTCACCAGTTCACAGTAGGTAACTGTGGGTTTTATGTTCTGTGAAACAAACGAACTGTATTTAAACTGCACTACAATGTAACAAGGCACCACAACTTTCTTTCCAGGAAAAAATTGCTCAGATGCTTCCCAGTAGGAATTTTGTTTGTCTTCTGTGGGTTACATCCTAGTTTCTCGGATAGTGCTTCTTATCACTGCTGTAGAAGTTTAATAACTGGGGTCATTCACGTTACTCTTAGTGACGGTCAGCAGTCACAACCCCCAGGGCTTTGGACCAGCTTGGACAAACACAGATAAATCTGGACTTTTTAAACTCCAGGAGGCTCCTTTGGCCACCTCTTTAACACTCCAGTATATTGTAAGTTTCTAGCAAGGACCTCTGCAAGTCTGTTTGTTGCTCTGCCTCACTGTCCACAACTTTTTTTCACTCTATGGCAGATAAATTTGGGTCTCAGTGATGGGGCACTGGTGACAGGCACCTCTGCATTTCAGCTTCTTACACAGTTGCAAGACCATTATCAACGCTAAGGCTCCAGTACACACCAATGGAAAGGATAGAAACAAAATAATGATGATCTGACTTTGCCCACCTAAAATTGTTTGGAAGGGCATGGGGAAAGTATTTGTTGTCTTCAGTGTACCAAGAAAGTGTTCCACAATGTATTACTCTCTGCCTTCATTTTAGTGGCAAAGTATCAGATGAACTACTGAAGGAATTTACACATTGTTATATTGAAATATTTTAAAATACTACATATTTTTATCTTTGTTTGAATGCATTGCTATCTAGTCCTAAACCAGCTATTTTCCTGGTTATTTTTTTAGCATCCTTCATGCATGCTTTAGAACTTGTAAGAAGTGAAATCCCTTTTTCTTCAGAGTTGTGTGGACACTTTTACAACTTTTTTAAAACAGTCTTGTGTGCCTCAGAGCCGAAGGCTGTTTTTTCTGATTTAATCTTTCTGACTGAAAAAAATCACAAAATCTAAGCACCATCCTAATGAACTGATTTCAGAGTCTACCTAAGATAAAAGAAGGTGATATGTCAGCAAATCCCTCGTTTGCCAAGTTGCTCAAGTAGCTTTGGATTTTCCCTAGGATGCAAAATTTCCACTTATTATGTACTCAACAGATTCCCATCCCTCTTGATTTCAGGAAGAGATTTCTTGTGAACGTCAGAAATTCAACTCATACCATTTCTTCATTTGGAAGGCATATAACACACTGGAACTATTAATAATTACCAGATTCCTGACTATATTTTTATCATTGGAATGTTGGACCTGGAAACAGCCTCACAGGCACACATGCATACAGACTGGGCTCCCAAAGAAAACATTTTCAGAAGAAAGCAGTACCCATAAAATTTGAAGTGTTAATTCACTGAGTTTAGATGATGAAGTGATTAATTAGTAGCCCTCTACTGAATAATCTGGTTTGTAGATTATCAGATTTGTTGCCAGTGTTAAAATTTTCCTGCCCCCACAGCAGAGAATTTAAAAGTCTAAAACAAATAAACCAGCTAATATCTCACCAAAATTACCTGTGTTTCTTCTACTTTCCCACTTCTCTGCACTTGTTTGCTGAATCCTTTATTAGTAGAAAGTTGTGGACATTTGAAATATACATTCCATCCAGGCTAAATATGTGGCAAATATTCATCTCTAAAAACAAAAGAAAACAAAACAAATAACCGTTTAAAATAACTCCAGAAAATAAAACTCTTATAAAAATATTTCTGTTAGCAGTCATGGATTAATATCTGATTAATGGCCAAAATAATTTATGTTTTCAGAAACAAAAAGGTACCGTTTACACAACAGAATTTTCCATGCAATGTGTTCTTCCTTTTCTTTCTTAAGAAAATATTGACATTTACTGGTGCTTAATAAGGCACAGGGTGGATTAGATGATTTATTCAGTGTTCGCCCTTGAGAGACAGACTTTCAAATCACTGGGTGAAAGGAAAACAAAGAAAACATTAATTCTCTGCTCCAGCAGAATGCAATAATTTTGCAAACCACCCAAATGCAATTTTAGATTTGCAGGTAACCTAAGTAACAGGTAGACCTGTGCGATGCTGCTCCTGATAATAACCTTCTGCCTCCCTTCTCAGTGCAGAAATTCCCCAGTTCAGTTTTGTGGGTGAATATACTTCTCTGAGGCTCGAGCTCGGAGCAGCTGGAGCTTATTGGAGCTGCCTGCTGTGGTGCAGAGGGGCTCTCCAGCCCCAGGACAAGACTCAGGTGCCTCACTCCACCCCTGCACATCGGGGCTGTTGGCTCTGCCAGCACCTCACACAGCTGCTGGTGGCACTCTTGCCAGCAATTATACCTCAGAAGAGATCACCTCAGACTGCAATAAGAGTGCAGGAAGAGAAACAACCCCTGTGATGTTCCCTGAGCAATGTTCCTCAACACTGCAATTTCCCCAGTCATCACATCCTATTTTCATGATGCTGTTGAGGAGAAGAAACTAATGAGGCATAGGCTGGGTTGGGTTTATTAGTCACAGGTTTATCCAAAACTTGTGGGGAGGTTGCTGGTCGTTTTTGGGTGCTGTCCTCTGGCTCCTTTCTGTGGGAAAGGCTTGAGACGGAGGGCAGGCTCTCATCCTCTTGTTTTTCTGGGATCACTTTAATTGCAAGCACTCCTGAGTTCAGAGGCAGAGACTTGGAACAGGAAATTGTAGCTGGACTGGCAGAGCCACGGCCACATTCTGGCACCTTGTCTATACATGTGTGCTGGAGAAACACATACCTTTGAAGATGAACTCCATGTGCTGTTTCAGAATGTTTATACATGAAAAAAACAGTTTCAACACCGGCTTTGGTACCTCTCAAATAAATGAGACAAGAAAGTAAAACACTACTGTTTCACAAGCTGACTAATCTGATCCTGATTCCAGGCTCTGCAATGTATTTATAATACTTCACAACATGTGGTGTCTAGAGGAAACGCTACCTTCTTTCAGCAGTCTGGGAAATGTGTTGTGAGACAGTCTAATGACAGGAGTGATTCAAGGGCTTCTCTGGTTTGCTCTGGCACGGGAGTAATCTGGACACAAGTGCTTTAAAACGCCGTTTTCAAAACTTTCCATAAGATAAAGGTGGCTCTTACGTGGTTTACTTCAAAGCAAAACAGATATCTCTGTCCTCTCTTACACTTGTGAAGGCACCAAACCTTGGAGTCAGACATTATATCCTTCACTGTGCACTCCATGCATCAGGGTTAGGTGGAAGAATTCATCTTTGTAATTAAAAGGAACTATGGGAATTGCAAAGGCATTGAACAAACCTGTGCTTGTGCCTGAACAGGGGCAATCTTTCTGTTTATTGACCCCCCTTGTGCTGGCTGCTGTGGGCAGTGGCTGCACCAGCACAGGAGGAAAACCAGCTGGGTTCAAAGCTGTTGTCTTCTGCCTGCTGAGCTCACATTAAGGTATTCTGGCTGGTGGCTCCCAACAGCTGGCCCCACCACCCTCAGGATTTGCTAGCACTGCTGGTGGTGCACTGTCTATTTTTGTGCCCCTGGTTTCCCTGCTGGAATGCCTGAAAGGTGTCAGCATGTTGTTCTGGCCCGTCACCGCCTTGCGAAGGTGAGGCGTTGATGGATCGTAAGCTGAGGCCAGTCCTATAATAGGAGTCATATGGTTTGGGATGTCTGAGACCACAGCTGGGAAAAGCAGACAGAGATGAGCTGGTCACGGAGCATTTGGGATAGGACATGTGAAGAGGACCGTTCGCAGGAAATATTTTAAGCCTGCTAATTGCTTGGCGACCTGTGGCAGCCTTCCATTCGGTGACACGTCTGGAATGCTCCAAGGCACGTTCTGCTCCGGCATCTTTGGCTCTCCTTAGAGCCCTGTTGGTGATCTAACCTGTAAGGCATTGGTTTATTAACTCTCACACTTTACATCTCCACCAAAAGTGAACTAAAATGAGGATGAGATTGGAGTTCCTGTGGTGCTGAGCTCATCTGTGGAGACACAGCACCACCCAGGACTGGCAGATATGCTGTACCTGTGGAAAGCATGTGGGGTACCAGGGACAACAGACCTGGAGTGATCTCTGCTCCCGTGTTCTTTCAAAACAGAGCAACACCTCCTGTCTTTCTTTCAGAGTTACAGCCAAAGTTGAATTAATTTGTGAGCAAAGAGGTAGATGAACCCAAGATTGCCCCCCTTTACCTCAGTGACCTTTGGGACGTGTCATGGGAGTCTCTGATGCTGAGTTCCCAGTTAGGTGTTGTAGCACAGTAGCTGTGGGACACAAGGACTAAAATTCACTGAACAGTGACAAGTCCTCTGACTGCTGAGCCCAATTTCCTGATGTCACAGGTGCCCTGTTGCACCTTGCTTTGCATAAACTTAAAATTATATGGTGCCTTGGCCTTCAATATCCCCATCCTAAATTTCTCCTAGAACTCACTCCTCTGAAGGAAGGTGTTTCCAACTCACTGTATGATTTAGACAACCTTCCACAGAGGAAAACTAGGCACACTTTGTTCAAATTAGTTATAAAATACATGAAATTAATTCCATCAAATAAGGAGCACTAAAGTAGGGAACAGTGAGTTTGGAACAGAATAGTAGTTAGTATGTAGTATAAAAGGGACAAGTAAAAATCCACCAAAAATAAGGATCTTTAATAAGTCAGAAAGCTATCTTGATGCTCAGTTACTAAATCTTTGTCAGAAGTCATTTCTAAGATCATAACAACAAAATACAGATTAAATTTTCTTTTTCTTAAAATAATCAGCTGTCCTTTTCATACAATAATTATGTAGGATATTACTGTAGTATCAGCAAGAGTCTTTGTCTACGTCAATGGATAATTCAATACGCAATCTCCATCAATTTCCATGTTTGTGCATTGCCTGGCCAAGGTGTCAGGGGGAAAGTGCCTGCTATTGTTTCAGAGCACCAGTTATTGAGTAAATTGCATGGGTTTTTCTTTGTTTGAAAATAAAGTTCACTTATTGCAAATGAAATACTGCTTTGAGACTCAGAAGAGTTAACACACATACAAAAAATAAATTGGTTGCTGAGACACAGAACGCACAACTTTTCCCCTTTCCTGTGTCTTCTCCTATTCTTTAATTAAGCAAACAAATCTATCAAATCCCAGAGATAAATAACCTGAAGAGAACAAATTAATTGAAAGACATTGACCATTGCTGCTTTCCCCCATCCTCCTCGGCCAGCAATATAACATGTGGTAGATCCTTTATCACCACAGTTAAGTGTTTATATTACAGAGTCAGCCCTCCTTGCTGGCATGGGTAATCTTGCCAAGTGGAGTTATTAGGTCTGGTCTCCTGCCAGAGTTTACTCCCAGACTTCATTATTTAACTGTTTCTTTGTGAAGGGCTGGGCTGTCACTGGAGCAGTCATGAGTCACTGTGCTACTTTTGTGCACGCATTCACCAGGGCTGTGGGAACAGAATGAGGGACCTCGCACATGCACACGGAGATATTACTATAAGAGGCCTCATTTCCTCTTTCAGCAAGTTAGCAGCATGTGGACAGAGAAGCTTGGAAAACCATGTGTGAAGATCACAAAGGACTCACAACTCATTTCTGAGCAAAGTGTGGGTTTTGCATTAGTATTCTCAACTGCGTGCAAGCGCTTCCTGGGAAGGTCTCTCTGATGACTGGAAGGTTTGCTGTGGGACTGGTCCCCGTTGCCTGCTCAGTGTGGTGTGCACACACAGACAAAACAATTCCTGGGGTGTTGCCCTTTGAAGAGCTCAGAGATCTGCAGCCCACAGCCTAAACAGGTCCTGGAAACCTCATAGAACTGCCCTGTTGAGATGAGCTCTGCTTCATGGTCTGCACAGAGGTTGTGCAAGCGCTGGAGGGCACATGGCTTATCACAATATTGAGCAAATGAAAGCTGCCATAATCCCAGAGGAATCCTTTATGTTTTGAAATTGACAGAAAGGATGAAAATTCTGATTGAAGGGACTTACCAGTTGCCGGATGGATTCGAGCAAAGGGTTGCTCTTCTAGGACACAAAGAAAGACCCACCAGATGCCCTGTGGAAGGGGGTATGCAGAGCACAGCATGATTTCCCCTTCCTTCCCCAAACTTCACTGGCATTTAAAGAAATCAGGGCACAAAGGTCCACCTGAACAACTGAAAGAAAAGCAAAGCATTTTCCCCACTTCCTGCACCCTCACGTCATCATCTTCTTTTCTGTTTTCTTAACATCCTTCTTTAGATAACACTCATAAAAGAAAGTCTTCCGTGGTTCAGTAAAAGGTTTAGAGAACACAGTCCTTTGAGCTGAGAGCATGTCCCACAGCTGCTGCTGCTGTTGAGCTCTTCTTCTTGGGCTTCCAAAGCCTTGCTGTGTTTCTGAAGGGCCAATTTCAGGGACAAGATGCAAAGGGCATCTTTTCATCTAATTCTGTTTCTCAAGCAAATAAGGTGACCATTTCAAGCATTTTCTTGCAGTGAAGTTTCTAAATATAAAACAAAACTTTTAATTTTAATTTTTTTTTTTTTCTTTTTTAATAGACACAAGAAGGAATGGGTGAGAAAGATAGGCAGGGATGAATGCAGCGACAGAAACCAGGAATTCCTGCCTTCTCCATCTGGCTCTGATCTCTGGGGTCTTTAGTGTATGACTTGGGTCTTGTCTCCTGGTGCCCCTCCATTTAAAATATCAATTTAACATTTAAGACGTGCAAGGCAAATCATTAGCAGATGAGGAGCAATTAATTAGCAAATTCTTGGAAGGTAGCCTTATAACCATGTTATAGGATGGCTGATTTACCTCAAGAAAGATGGTTAAATAGCCATGAGAAGGCTCTTACAGGCCATAACTTGGGCATTTTTCTAGCCAGGTCTCGAAGCCTCTGGGTCCAAGAGGAGCTGTGTGGTGGTCTGAAGGCTGGTGAGGCAAGAACAAGGACTTGTGCAAGCATCAAGGCTCTGTAAGTCTGGCAGAAGAATGAAGAAATATGTCAGTCCTGCTGAATCCCCTTTTATGAATCACTAAAGCTACTAAGAACAGGAACAACTGGAGGCTAAAGATTTCCTCAGACATAGTTTAGGGTCATGCACAGTGGGGAAAAGCTGATCCCTTACGAATGCTGACCCCATTTAAATCCAGTAAGTGCTGTGGGGCAAATATTTAAATTGTAAACAAGGGTTCTGACCACAAAATAAACATTTTAAAAAGGCATGATAACTTCTGACAGACTGTTCTCCTGAAGCAGAATGTGACATTATAGCTGGGACCCTTGGGACTGTGGAGCAACCCAACCTCCGGTTGTATGGGAAGGGTGAAGGAGCTGGAAGCTGAAAGACGTGGCTTTCAGAACTCTTGTGTAGGCAGCAAACTGAACTGTGACTCTTCCAGTTCTCTGAACCACTGCTTGTCCCTTTAGCAATTGGCCCTGCCGCAGCCTTGCTCCACAGCTGCTTGCACCCTGTCACCCTTTCAGTGAGCTATGAACATCGTATTGTGCCATTCTTCAACCTCCACAGAAGGCTCCTTCTGAGACCTGATTTGGAGAAGATCCTTAAGATGTCTCTTACCCTTGCCTCATCTATCCTTCTCATCTTAAAACACCCCTTTTCCCTCTGTCTCCTATTTTCCCTTCCCAATGGTGATTCTACTCAGAAAGCACACAATTTTCCTTAACTTTCCTTCTTTTCTTCCCACTCTTCCCACCGTATCTGAAAAATTTTATAACCTGTCCCTGTGGATGCAATATCCCAAACGGAGGCAGACCATCCCATGCACACCACCCTCGTCTCACAGCAATGGGGACTGAGGGTGCAGCCATAACACTCCAAACACATTTGGCATGTTCCAAAATACACCAACAAAATTGACAGGTAGCAAGGCAGCCACTGTGTCTTGTCTTTTCAGGGCTCATCCAAGATCCTCCTTGTATCCATCCCAGATGGAGGCAGGAGCCTGGAGAAGGCTCCTCCAGCCCCTCATGTCTTGCTGGCAGATGGCAGCCAATGTTGGTGGAGGGGAGGATGACTTCCTCCTCTCTCCCTTGCCATTAATCTCTTCTGGAAATTGTGGCTACAGCTTGCTGCTGCTGCTATCTTTGGTGAACCCAGGGTAAACGACAGCTGTTGCTTCAATGAGCTTTCCTGCCATCAAAGGAGTCTGGGAATCTGTTCCCAATTGTGGACTGGAAGAGGCTGCGCTCAACAACTTCACCACTCCCATATTTTTTACTCTCTTTCAGGAGAAGGAGGTATCAAATAACTTTCCATTTTAAACCATCAGGAAAATTACATATCCTCTACTTCAAGCATATGACCTTGAAAATCATAGGGCAGGAGGCCTCAGGAACTGCTCTTGTGGCTGTCCAAATGTAATTACTCCCTGCGTGATGCCACAGTGCTGTCACAGCTTTGGGTCTGCTGTCTCTGGCACACAACACCACAGCACCCCAACACTCCTGCAGACAAAGACCTTCAAATAAAAGCCCCCAGACTCCCAGATTCCAGTTTGGGCAAAGCTTCCTTGGAGTACAGCCAGGCAGGCACATACTGAAAAGAAGAAATCTGAATTGGAAATGCTTATGTATTTCAGATTCAGACAAAATGGGACCTTTTCTAATTTATTTTTGTTTTTTTGATGCTGGTTCCTCAGAACACTCCTGCTAACTTCAACTCAGCTCTGCAAGGCTGTGACTGTTCGAAAGTCATGGAATGGGATTACAGAACCCTGGAATGGTCTGGGTTGGGAGGGAACTTAAAACTCATCTCATTCCAACCCCCCTGCCATGGACAGGGACACCTTCCACTAGACCAACCTGCCCAGATCTGAGCTTGAGGTTTGTCTCTTCAGTCATGGAAATAACTAACTGTTATATACATCACCTTCTCTGATTTATCCATATCAAAGGGGTGTTTTCCAGCTATGGTTTCATTGTTTGAGGTCTTTTTGCAGGTTGCTTCACAGGGTGTATTGCCTGACCCTGGAAGAACACTAAAAGCATAGTATCCCTCTGCTGAAAAAACTGCAGAGACAGCTCTGCTTTAAGAATATGGCAGATATGGTTGTGGTGTTACCACAATTCACTCAATTAACTTTTTCAATAAGATCTTTTAAGTTATTGTGTTCCCACAATTCTATTCAACTGAACTATCACATTCAGCAATGTGACCATGTAATAACTACCAAAGCAATCAAATGCCTGTGTAAAAATGCTCAGGGCCTGATCCTTGAGCTCTTTAATGTGCAGTGACACTTTCTGTCCTTACAGATGGCTCCAATACTCTTCAGAAACAACACCCTGGGCTTTTTTTTTTTTTTTTTCCCCTAAGCATAACGAGTTGAAATTTTCTTCTTGTGCCGAGGAAGTTTAAGCTACAACCCAAAACTTGTTTAGGCAAGCCATAGAAAAATGAGGTTTCAACTACAGACAGAATAAATAGAACAAAACTAATATGACAGACAATCTATTTCAGTGGATTTCCCATGCTATTTGTTTACTTTTTTTTCAAGTTGTATGCTCTTGCTGGTTTAAATATTCGTGAAAGTGGAGCACTTATAGCTGAGACCTAATTCAAATATACTGTGTAATGCAGAAGGCTTGAGATCTGGCTCTGTGGTTATGTTTGACAATGTATAACAGGTCGTTTATGTAGTTAACTTCAAATCTGGGGTTAAATTGAATTGCTCATTTTGCCTTTTGTGTTGTCACTTGGAAGATGCTTCTCCCTGGCTTGGATTCCCTAAAACAAGATACAGAAGGATGTCCCAAATTATCTTAGGCTATGCCATCTTTTCCTTCTTAATCCAAACATTAATAAGGGCTTAATTGAATTACGTGGATTTTTTTTTATTTTTGTAATGCATTATTTTATTTAATTTTATGTATGACCAGAAGCCAACACCTGAGCTGCAGTTTTATCCTGGTGATACTGAAACAGAAGCTCAAGGTCTGTTAATATAACAACCATATTTGAAGCAGAATTAAGCTCAGTTTGGTAGAAAAACAAGCTCAAGGAAATGTCACAGTTTAGGAAATTTGGGAGACTTTTATTTTTTTGGTATTCTTGAATATTTAGAAATGTTGACCTCAAATTCTACTTTTTACAAAGATGATTCTCTTTTAATACATTTATTTTGCCATTTTGGAAATGCAGATGAGTTTGTCTTAATGAACACACATTAATTCTATGTGGGAAAAGTGGCTGTTTTTGTGTTTTTTTTTCTCCCCCTCATGAACAACACAGAATTTATGAACGATTATTTTACTTTTTCTGATGGTTAGATTTTTTTTTTTTAAATAGGTCTCACTTTTAAGGAAGTGAATGAAGATATCAAAACTACAATAAGATTGAAAAGTGAGACTGAGATAAGAATTCAGATTTCAAATTCACATTTTTTAATTACTTAGGGTGTTTAATTTGCTTCTGTTACAGCTTATTGACAAAGATTCCTCTTTAATCATAGCTCTTCTGGCAGCATCCCGTTTCTAAAATTTACTTCAACCATTCATCCTGAAAAATCTTTATAGAGCATATCTTTTGAATCTCCTCTCAACAGAAGTTTTTTCTGAATTATTATCTCTTTCCCCTCTGGGAAGATACTGTGGTCTGCAAAGAAAGCAGAGTTCCAGGGCATAAAAGGATTTGTCTCCTTTGTAGCTCCACTTGGTATAGTGTGTGCCTGTATTTAGAGCTCACTGTTCTTTCCTGATATTTCCATAGCAAGATGGCAAAAATGGATGTATTCTCTCTTCCCCTTCCCCTTCCCCTTCCACTTCCCCTCTCAGTCCTTCCCTGTCTCTCCTTTTGTCCCTCCTCTTTCCCTGTGTCTCTTATTCCTTCTATTTCTCCCTCTTTCATCTTCCCATTAACATGAAAAATGGTTACAGGAAAAAAAAAGGGAAAAAAAAAGAAACTCAAAGCACACTTACACCCCCCAACCCCTCCCAAATTACAGTACAACACTGCTGAAACTTGAACCTGGTTAGGGAGAATACATAAACTTTGCAAGTCTAATAAGAAACAGATTTTGATGGCTTTGTACTTAACAACTGCTAGGAAATTGAATAGAAGAAATATTTAAGCACAATGCGAAGATTTCAAAAGCAAAGTTAATCTGATCACATTTAAAAACTATTGTGTGCTATGCTATGATAAAAGTTCTGTTTATCAGTCATGATTTAAGGTAAATATGCATCCTAAATTTGAGAGAACAATACCTTTACTCACTACACCCACATTATAGACCTTCATTATTATTTCCATAGATTTCAGTTGGCTACTAATCATAATTTAAAAAGCATTAGGAGATTGATTATCTATTTCCAATGTAATAAACTCATATTAAAAGTGCATGAGGCTGAAGTAAGGCCAAGTGAATTATAGTGTGAGAACAACAACTTTTCAATTTCCTTTTTAATTCAGAACTGATGTTACCTTCTGGGTTTCACCACACAATTTTACTTTCATGTTTGCACAATTCCTTGGTTTCACCAATACCTCAGGAAAACAATTCTGGTGCAGAACATTTTGTAAAAAAAGAGACCATTTTTTAAAGGTACTGAATGTATTTTAAATAACAGAATTAGGTGGCTAAGTACAGTCAGATTCCAGGGGGTTCAGTACTCTGGTTGCAAAACCCTCCTTGTTATAGGATGGACAAGTTGGATCTTGAGCCCTCTGCCACCATTTCTGCATTGAAAAAGTGAAGCAGAAATAACTCAACAGTCATTGCCCTGTCAAGAGAAAGCAGAAACGGTTGTTTTCCTGTTCCTGGACAGGGAAATGTGACACTGTGAAAGGATGTAGAGCATCAAACTCAACATCTCTCTTGATTTTCCAAACTAGTCAATCCCCACCCCAAGCAACATGAGCCCGGTCACTGTTTCCATGAGTCCAACAAGATGATGGCAGCTGCAAAACCCACAAAGACCATAAGAATAAGGTAATATTGGAAAAAAAAAACCAAGCAAATTTTGCCTGATTTGCAGTGCATGGCAGAGGTGGTATTTTATTTTATTTACTCAAACTACCTCCTCCTAAGAGTTTCTTTACTATAAGCTGGTCAACATATATTTCCTTGATCACTGAAGTCATGTTTGATCCAATCCTGCAAGGTGCCAGACAGGAGCCAAGGATGCTCAGCAGTCATCCATAGGATGGGAGTCTTGTGTGGAGTTCAACATTTAGTCTGTCCATTCCAGCCTGTGCTGATTTAGCAAGGTAAGCTTGTGCTGGAGGCAATTTTAAAGCTTTTTAATCTTAAAATCCTTGATTTCTTAGACACAGGAAGGGTTGTTGTTTGAAGCTGATCCAAGGAGGGGGAGGAGGAGAGACCTGGCAGATGTCAATTTGAGCCCTAGAAATAACAGCCTCCCCCAAGCAATCTAACTCATCAAGCTAGTAGTTACTCAGTCTGATCCTGCAGTGCCTTGTGTTTTATTTGTTTTTGGGTCTTCCTGAGATAAAGGTCTAAAAGGAAAAGGGGAAAAAAAACCCCAAGAGTGGAAAGCAAAATACATATAAGCAACTCTGTGCAAGTTTCAGGCACGATCAAGCCTGTAGTGAAAAGTCTGTAATGTAAAGGATTCACTGATTGTGGGAATATTTGGTGTCACAAAAGCACTGTGATATGTGTCTGATAGGAAAGACTACACACACCTCAGAAGATCCAGGTCTGAGCAGCAGCCCAGTGGCTGCCACTGACCAACAGTGGTGCAGTGACACTTCAATGAAATAAATCAGTCAGAAGAAGCAGAACCAACAGATTCAGTGTGGTTGTAACCTGTGCTGCTGGCTCCCCGAGCTGACTCCACCACCACGTCTGATTTTTGTTCCATTAGGTGGAAAACAGTATTTTAATGTCTGATGCCATCAGATATTATAGCCTTGGAGTGAACTGGGGGAAAAAAGGAAAGGAAAAAGGAAAAAGGAAAAAAGGAAAGGAAAAAGGAAAAAAGGAACAAAGGAACAAAGGAAAAAAGGAGAAAGGAAAAAAGGAAAAAGGAAAGGAAAGGAAAAAGGAAAGGAAAGGAAAAAGGAAAGGAAAGGAAAAGAAAGGAAAGGAAAGGAAAGGAAAGGAAAGGAAAGGAAAGGAAAGGAAAGGAAAGGAAAGGAAAGGAAAGGGGAAAGGAAAAAGGAAAAAAGAAAAAGGAAAAAGGAAAGGAAAAAGGAAAGGAAAAAGGAAAGGAAAAAGGAAAGGAAAGGGAAGGAGCCACAAACAATAGGTAACACCTAAAAGTGAAATCTTGAATCCACTGAACTATATGGGAATTCTTCCCCACAGCACTGTGTCCAGAAATCTGCTGTGGCCTAGAGCTCAAGGTGTTATCAGCTCCTCTTACATGAGGAAACAAAGATTTACATTAATAAAACCCCCTAGCATTAAAATATTGCCTTTTCCTTTCACATACGAGATGGGCAAGCTCATATTTTCACTTCTGATGGTAAAAGAGCTGTGATTCTCTTGACCACAGCAAGCAGAGAGAGTTTCTCTCTGTGTGAAGGCAGAACCCAACCGCATTTAACCCTGTAAGGAAAGATGCCCTACAGAATTCACAGATTTTATACCTTTAAGGGTGATAACTAAGACTGACACGTTGGTATGTCCCTGTGAAATAACGTGCAGATACTTGTTATAGCCATTTCATGTAAGTGCCTCCACTGGCTCTTCAATGATACTTACCAAGCATGACATGGGATGCAAAGATTAAAATCTGTGGCTTACCTTGGCACAGGTAACAGAGATTCGTGGTGAAATCAGATACTGAAGGTGTTTGTAGCTTCACATAAGGTTTTCTGTTCCTAGAGTTGGCTCTTTCTGGAGGGAACAGACATTTGGAATCTTCCAGAGACGAATTTTTTTAATTATTAACTTTGCTGTGTTACTGAGAAATTGAACTTGTGGCTACTGAGTGATGGAGTTCCCTCAGATCTAGGTCAAAACTGACACCTGTGTGATTGTGCCAAACTAGTCCTTAGAAGCTGCAGCAATATCCATGAAAATTTGGGCATTGAAAAAGGGCTGGAAGAGCAAAGGCTGACTCAGTGGCAGGGACAGGAGGCACAATGAGCTAATTCACAGTGCTGATGTGAATTGAAGGATCCAAATTTTCACCAAAAACATTTTGTTGCAGATTTTGAAAGAAAGCATTCTCTTTTTATTCTGTAGCAAAATAAATTGGGTGGCACAGAAACACTTGACAAACTTGACAGAACAGTTACTGCTCCTTTACAGCGACATCCATCTCATGCAGGGTCTGAATTCTGGGCAAAGAAAGTACCACTGAAGGAGAAAGAAAAAGTAAATGTGACTCCACCACTCTGCTTTAAAAGTTGGGCACCCCTCAGTCAAACCATTCTCTGTCCTTTTTGGGTGTAAGGGGATGGAGGAGGGAAGGCAAACGCTGTGCTAAAAGAGCATTTTATGGAGCTTGTTTTTCTCATGTCCTCTGCACAAAGGCAGCACCATTTATAACCCAAAGTCTTTGTTTTGGTTTTGGCCCCAAGTGTCCATCCACTGGCAAAGTTGTGAAAAACAACACTGAGAGTAACAAGACCAGGAAAACACACAGGGAAAGTGAGGAAATAAAGCCGGAGCTTTGTGCAGATAAAACACCCACCACAGCACCTGAATTTTAACTCACCAAACCTAGAAATGCACAACACTGCAGCAATTCTTTTACGCGGGGAGCAAAGCTGCTTGAGAAATTACTTCCAGCCACTGACAGGGAATACAATTTGTTTGTGTTTTTTGATCTTATACATTAAACCAAAACAAAGCTCTCCTGGACAAGCAGAACTGGTGCTAAGGTTAAGCTAATGCTGTAGCTCTTCTGTCCAGGAATGTATTTCTTATTTGTACTCAAGCCAAGTTCATTCACTTATATTTTCACTAAAGCCACAGTCTTTTGAAGATGTTGCACTTGGACTTCCTCCCTGCTAAGTTTCTAAATTACAATGTGCTGTGTCCATGAGAAAACTGAAGGAGATTTATTAGAACAAGGTGCCAGAATGTTTCCTCCTCCACCACATCAGTCCAGGGTAGAAGCACTGCATGAAAAAACACTGTCAATATATTTTGTCCCTCGAATGTATAAAGATTTTTTTTTTCTTTCCCAACACTGGTTGTAAAAATATTGAAAATAACTTGAAAGACAGTGTTTACTGATCTCTCAGATCTCCTGGTGCACTTTCACTCAAAAAGAACATCTGTCTTTGTCTCCTGCCACTCTTTTTTCCAAAGTAGGCTACAGGCAGCAGGAAAGCCCATCAGTGAAATATAAAGTATCATTTGTAGCTTTATTGATGAGGGGTTATTATTTGGGGATTGGGTAGATAGGTTAAACAAAACCAGAAAACTGAATCCAAGCCTTTTAAATTTGGATTGGAGAAGAATGCCAGCGAAAAAGGTCTGTGTTTCTATTTCAGATTTCTCTGAGGGACAACAGGCCCATTTACCTGGTTTCTTGTTGGAACTGCTGTGCCGTCCCAGCCTTGAGACACAGCCCAACTCTCCCATTATGTTCTTGATTTTGGTCCCTTGGACCAAATGCCACCTGGGTGACAGTTCTGCAGTACAAATCATCACAGTGTTATATGATGTAATATTTGGTCAGAGTTGAGGAGGGCCCCAGTCTTTTCATTCCACTCTTTTGGCTAAATTTGAAATATTTTTAAATATTTTGTAAAATACCGAGATGGCAGTATTGTGTATGCCACAGCTTACATTAAGAAATTAATAACTGGCAGTCATTTCCATTTCATGTCGTGCCTTGGACAGCACATTCTCCCTTGTATGTGATGTAGGAAATAACCCTTGTACAGTCAGCAGTGCTGTGTGGTTGTGTTGGCTTTACTCTGGAGATCACAGTTCATTAGGGATCCTGTTTAACAAGAACACTTTGCCTCTGTTCTGAGGTGATCTAAACTTGCAAATGTGAGAAGCTCCACGTGGAAAGGAGAAGGATTGGAGTGCAGAGCACAGAGTGGGGCAGAGCACTTGGGTTTTCAAACGGGACACAGGTCAGGAGTAGTGTAGTATTGCACATAATTCACACAGCTGTTCCTCAAGGCACAGCACAAAATGAAACCCTCCGAGAAAGAATACAGAGGGGTCTTTGAAAAGCTTGAACTGTTAAACATTGTTTACTAATCATCCGAATGAATTTAACCGTCTCCACAAAGGCAAATTACAATTATCCTCTTCCAGTCAGAATAGGACGTGATGATTTAATGAAAATTGGTCATGTCCCACAGGCACAGTTGGATTTCGAAGCATGAGGATCCAGTTGCTTCTCAAAATGTCAGCAGGTAAAATAAATCTGCCCAGGATATTCATTCACAATTGGCACTTTCTGCCTCCTGCTTATTGGGAAAGGCAGTTCTGGCACTGAGTGGAGTGAGCACAGTGTGAGTGCATATGGTGGATGTTCCTTAGTACCCTATCAACATCATGTCAACAGAGAAGCTAGGAAAATCAATTTTCATTTGAAATATTAGAACTCAGGTGGGATCAGTGTAGCAGAGGGGGATTTGTCACCAATTTCAGAGAGGCCAGGATTTCATCCTGTTTGTTTAGGGTTTTTCCACCAGAATTAATTCTGTTCTCAGAAATTGATTCCTCTTCTTCTCAATGTTTTATTTTGGTGTGTTTTTATGTTCTGCTTTGATTGCTGAGACACAGTCCACAAGGTGATATCTAAACCAAAACAAAAGTACCCACCAGAGTCCCCCCTCAAGGGTGAATTTCTCCCAGCAGAATTAACAAGGTCAAACATGACAAATGATAAAATTTCTGCTTGCTGAAGTGCAAATTGTTCCTGTTCACTGAACAGGGACAAGATCCAGTTTCAGAACATTGTTAGTACAACCCCTAAATGATGTAAAGTATCAGCCAACTCTTAATTAGCAATTAATAGTCCATGAAATGATGCCAAAAAGCTCCTTTAGGGCAGGTAAGTCCTGCCAGCCAAACTTGACCAGATTTCCTAGATTTACCAGAGTACTGGGAGAGCAGAGGACTCAGGGATGAAGGAGTGGGGGAACCCATCAATAGGGTGCCTACTGATGCTTTATGCCTCATCCCATCTGCTTGTTCTACCTGGGAGCTGCCTCTTGGTCCTTCTGAACAGGTTTGTGGAGTCCTTGTCCTGATGCCCATGAATTCCAAACTCATTCCCCATGGCTCTCCCCATGTAGGGACCTCAGGAGCAGCTTGAGCTTGGAGAGGTTGGGTTGTCATTTGGTGTGCACATGAAATATTCCTTCAAGCATCTGTTCAGGCTATCCAGCAATGTGAGAAACACAAGAAATACACACATGAGAACACATCTGCAGGGCTGATTCAGAACTATTTAAACTGTCAGTTCTGGACTTGCCTGGCCCAGTGATGTGTTTAATTGCAGGTCGTATCAGATTCTCCAAGAGAATCCTGACAATGACCTCAGGAACTGTCTAGTCAGTGAAGGTCTTTGAACAGAGCAGGATTATTTGCAGGCAGTACTAGGGCAGCAGGTTGGTTGGTCCCAAGTCTCAGCAAGGTTTTAGGAGGGAAATTTCAAGTCCTGATGATCCTTGTGGGTTCCTTCCAACTCAGAATACTCTGTAAAACAAAATGACACTTCCTCAAAGGTAAGCCATTTGACAAGCAATTCATATATAACATCTTTCATGTGTATATATATATATATATATACACACAGATATAAAATATATGTAACATCAATTCATATATAGTATCTTTGTTGTACCTAAATATATTTTTCCTCAAATATCTGTTGGAAGTGAGAAAGAATGAAGAAAATCTTGTACAGATAGTAAAAAAAAGCACAAATATCTTGAAAAGCCAGAATAAGAACTGTTAATAAATTTCTAATAAAATTATCAGTTGAAAAAAAAAAAAAATCGAACTTTATCTCCTGGTGTGGCTATAGTTTTAGTCAAGATTTTTTTATCTGTAGGCAAATACCCAGATGGTACTTATGTCTGCTTTTGTTATCCAGGTATTTATTTCTCAGAAGGGGAATACATCACAAAATAAAACACATTTGCAACACATCCATTTCTTAGTTGTCCATTAGTCCCTAATATTCCCAGAAGTGGTCTGGATGGCCACTAGTGCAGTTTTCCCAATATCTGGGTAACTCTGAAGGAATCAGTGCTATATTTGATGTTCATGAACATGAATTTTAGGGTCAGACTTGCTGCAGAATTCACCTCTGCTTTTAAACCACTTGCTTTCACTCCTATTCCTTTGTAGGTAATAAAATTCATGCACAAATGTGGGCACTGAAGTTCACAGAAGTGGATTCAAGGCTCAATGACCTACAGATGTGCTAAGTATCATGCTGGAAATCCACGATAGAGCAGGAAACTGACCTTGGTTTTCAAAATCTGAATAGAAAGTGACATTACCAGTTCCTTTTCCCCTTAAATTTCAGTTCTGTCCCAATATTAAAGACATGTGCTTTCCTCTGGTTGGCTGTAATGGCTTTCCTGTCCACCAGACCACCTCTTGGCAATGGGCAGGGAAAAGATTTCCGTGGTGTTTTCTGCCCATGAGTGACCCAGTCACAAAGGAATTCTTAGTGGGATTCCACTTGGCAACACCACCCTGACCGTGCTGTCCTGTTCCATCCAAGCCATGGGATTCAGAAGATTAAAGCTAACTTAAGTACAGCCATGCATTCTCACTTTTCTCTCACTCATCAAATATTAGTTCACTTCCTGCTAGTCAGTGCAACATGTCTAGAGCTCTAACCATGTATTCATGATGAATATATATAATTATGTGTTCATCCACATATAATGAATATATATTCCAGTATATAAAATGCATATTCTTGTAAGTGCACGTCTCAATACAGAGCATTGGAGGGAAGCCTGAAAAAGTTCTTCAGGATGGAAAGAAGACACCCATGCAAAAGTAAAGGAAATACCCATGTATGCATGTATGTAAATCCATAAATCCATAAATAAACTCCTCACCTCGAGACACAGGTGGAACAAGGCATAGGCCTGAAGGGTGAATAGGAACATCTGGTTTTGACAGGTTAAAATGTTTTCTGTATATTTCCCTCACTGTTTTGGCAGATGGGAGCTCTCAAGCACAGCCCCTAATCCCAGTTCTGCTGCAGGGTTTCTTTGGGATGATGCAACACTGTGAGAGACCTGAAAACTGGCCAGTTTCAGGCTCCCAGCCTTTGTTTCTTGGAAGCACAGCTCACTCATTAAGCATCACTGGATTTTGCAGGCAACTGTGGCTGTCTGGACCATATGTAAGATAAGCAGATTCACCTTCCAGTGGAACTTGACTCTGGAGAAAGAGAGCAGATAAACTCCTGGCAGGTTGCCCTGTGTGGTTGTGAGTGTAGTATTTCCTGTTCATGTTACAGTTCCAGGAGCTGGAATTGGGATTAAAAAAAAAATTAAAAAAAAATATAAAAAGAGAGAAATTGGTCTTTTGCAATGGAGAGCACGTTTGAGCAAGGCAACACAATAAAACACCCGCCCAATCCCATGGTTAAGGTACAGTTAATGCAGTATATATAGCAGCTATACAGATGTTATCATACCCACCTAGTTTATTACATGAAAACTATAATAAATCTGTCATGGTTGCAAGAATACTGGATTCAAATAGCAGGTCCTGTAGTCATAATGTGGTAAAACATGCTGAAGTGTAGTTTTAATCTGGCATCTCCCAAATTTATTGGACAGAGTGTGGCTTGAGAGCACTGACAACCCTAGAACAGTGTTTTGATGACTGGGCACAAGTTTTAATGAGTTATTCTCATTTTCAGAAAGTGTTTCAGTCACACTTGAGATGGTGATTAATGAGCTAAAGGAAAAGTGTGAAAGGTCTGGAGGCTGAATTCACTCTGACATGTCATGGTGTACACATGCATTTTATGCCTCTTGTGTTTGCAGGTTGACAGTACTTTACAGTCCATAAAAAGTAAAGTAATAATGTGGAATTAGGAAGAAATTATTATTCACACCTATCAGCAGGTGTGAATCCCTCATCTTGTGTAACCTGCATGTGCTACAATACCAAACTATAAAAAAAGCTTCAAGTGGAAAAAAAGAATTAAAACAAATAATTAATGTATGTTTTCATCTTTGCTGGTTTAATAGTTTAGGTTCATTTGGCTCTTGTCCTCTACTGTCTGTTATACAGGGAAGGAATCCCAAAAGTCTTGTCCTTAATATCTTGCCTGTGACCCACTTTCTCCTGTGGGCCAGATGACACACCATCAGTGAAAAATCCAAGGAATTAGCTAAGAATTCGCTGTGATGGAGGAAATGACAAAAGGTTGATGATAACTGAGGCAAAATGGTATGTCAGCCTACAGCCATTACTATCTGTCTTCCTCTTTTCACCTCTACTTCATGGGCTACTGGCAATATTGAGTGCAGCAATGAAACTGTCTAAAACTGGGTATGAATATGTGCATTTAAACTGACATGAGTGGCAAGATGTGCTTAGGAACTCACAGTCATCCTTTGGTGCTCTCTCCAGGGTCTGCATATCTCTAGGTGCTCCTGAAGTGCCCATGTTTGAAACTGGAAGTAGAGTCAATAAATGCAACAGAGACTAAATGAAACAACTGTAAACATTTTAAGCTAGACCTTTAAGAGATAGTGGCAAATAGCCTGCAGTCATGGGGTGTCACCTGACATCAGGAGTGGGTTTCTTATTGAACTCTGTCTCAGTATATTCACTTTATAGCCTTCAGTTATCCCTTGGGGATTACAAAGGCCGAAAGGGGCTGTAGGGATTATGCACTGAGGCTTTCTGAGTCTGTGAGAAACTCAGCTTGTTGGGAATATCAGGTGTCTGTTTTGAGGGGTTTTCACAATGAACTAATTAGTGGAAGAAAGTAGGAGAGAATCTGGCCTTGTGCTCCTCCCCTCCCCTTTCCCTGCTCATCTTTGCTCCCTGGGAAGATGGATGGTGAACTTTTCATCTGGTTCCCATTTCTCACAGAGTTATAATCACAGAATGGTTTTAGTTGGGAGGGTCTAAAAGACCATCTCCATCCAACACCTGCCACTGACAGGGATGTCCCCCACCAGACCAGGTTGCTCAAAGCTCATCCAGCTTGGCCTTCAACATTTCTTGGCATTCTTTGGCCCTTTTTGGCATGCTGTTTGGCACTGTCTTGGCATCCTTTACATGGCAGAGCATGGACTGTGCAGCCCAGGCAATGTTCTCATTCCATTGGTCCAAATATTTTGATAGTTCTGTCAGTAATATGAGATGGCAAACTCCTTTTGCCTTCAAAATTGAGACTGGGATGGAAGGCTGAGGTGTTGGCTGTAGATGTTTTGTTGTCAGCCTGTAAAAACAAGGCTGTTGTCAACAAAGGAGTAAATTGTGTTCCTTCAAATAAATGTCATACTGTCTATCCAAGAAAAAAGAAAAGAAGAGGGGAGGAGAGGAGAGGAGAGAAAAGAAGATAAAAGAAGAGAAAAGAGAAGAAAAGAAAAGAGAAGAAAAGAAAAGAGAAGAAAAGAAAAGAGAAGAAAAGAAAAGAGAAGAAAAGAAAAGAAAAGAAAAAAGAAAAGAAAAGAAGCATTTACTTTGATAAACCTGTGTTTTCATTTTCTGTAATAAAGTTCAGGGTCAGCAGAAGTAATACCTTAACTTTCAGAAAGTGGAATTAGCAGCAAATTGAATGGGGGAAAATGTTTTGTTTCCAATGCTCAGGTCAGGGATTTAGGGATATCAGCAGTTGTTAAAGTCTGTTGGTCTGGTCCAAGATGTGCTGATCTCTGTCAGTGATTCAGGTTTGTTATGCTCTCCTGTGAATTGTAAAAAATGTAGGTGGTCTCTCAGGCAAACAGTGGTAAGTTTAGAGCCTGAAACAGACACGTTCTTCTTTAAGGAATCATCGGGGATCATCTGCATCTGGAAGACTTTTCATCCTTTGCCTTTTAACAGACTTGTGTAAGCTCACACTGGCTTAAAAAAACTCTGCTTACCTGTGCCAGTTTGGGTTTGCAGACAAGGACAGGCTTAGGTTTAGGTCTGGGGAGAGGAATTTGGGGAGCACAGCTGTCCAGGAGCAGTGGTACAGCTGAGCATCACCAGGAGTCTGAACAACTGAAAATAAACAAGAAACAAGAGAAAGATTCCTTCTTTGAATCTCTCAGTGTTGTCAGTATGGCCAAGTTTTCTAGAAATTTTGTACTTTATAGAGCTGACAGAAGTTCAAGAGGTGTGCTTAGATGCAGAAGAGAAAAAGCGAGACTTCTACACCAAACCCCTCCTTATAGAGGATTAGTTTAAAGACTTTCTCAGATATGAAATCCTGGTAGAACTGGTGCAGTATGAAGAGGGAAAATCGTGTTCACATGTTCTAATGCAGCTCAAGGATTGCACTGTTTGAGCTGATACAGTCAGAGAAACTGAAAAGTGTTTGATTTAACCTTAAAAGGATTTCAGGGAATATCCAAAAGATGTCTTTATTTGCTCAATGAAGAACGGAATAATGGGCATGAGATAAATCTGGCATTGAGGAAGTTTTTAATTTTTTGTTTGTTTGTTTTTGTTTTTCATCACAGGGAAGAATGGAGCACAAATCCACTGGAGTTATTTCACCAAAAGAGATCAGTTAGTGCAGTCTACTTGGGTGAGTTCTGGGCATTGGCCAGGGACATTTGGTAAAGTCACATCACAGGCTTTTAAAGAAAGAACAGTGGATGGTGATCTGCCCCAGGATGTCCCTCCAGCCACCTGTGCTTCAGACACTTCCTAAAGCAAGTGTGGTGCCAGTTTTCTGTATACTTGGGGTGGGATTGTTGTTGTTCATAGTTTCTTTTATTTGTTTTTTTGTTTTGTTTTGTTTTATATTCCAGGAATATACTGCTTCCTTATTAGTTTATTCACGTAAATCTTCATCCTGTGCTGTGTCTTGTTACAAGGGGTTCCACAGCTTGTTTGTTCTGTAAGGATTAATCTCCTTTTGATCTGTTGAACTTGAGAGCCAATGATGTTCATTTGATGCCCTCTCATGTTGTTCTCAAGAAGATGATTATTCAAATCAGACATGATTAAATGGGTGTCAGTCACCCTCTTGTTGCCTTGTGCTGCTTTCTTCCAGTTTCAAGGTTCCTAATTTTGAGTTATTTCTCATGCCAACATTTAATTGACCTTGTTGCTGGTCCCTGCAATTCTTCCTGTTCTGCTGGTTTTGTAGATAGAGGACCCAAGGCAGTTGGAGTTTTAAACTTCAGATTACCATGGATTAATTCAGTATTGGAATAAGGGGTGGGAGTTTCTTGTCCAACATTCCTTCCCTCTAATTTGTACTGTGGAAAAACTCATGCAGACACCTCTTTTAGAGCATTTCTTCTACAGACTGGATATGGTTAGTTTTAAAATTTGCTTTTCTGAAGGTTACATCCTGCTCAGTCATGGAATCTCTGAATAATGATAGCAAATTTAAAAGTAAATTCCCTGACGTTTCCAGTAATAAAGAATGCAGATAATGGTCAGTGCAAAGATCTAGCACACCTCGTTCCAGTTTACTCCTCTCATGCCTCTGACAATGAAGCACTGCAATAAATTATCTAGTTTAAAATGAGTTTCATGGAGACAAACTCTGAGTGCAATGTGGCATATCTAATTCGGATTTTCTGGTCATTCTTCTAGAGAAAAAGCTTCAAAATCATTCACACTGTTTGGTTATCACTGGGCTGTGCTCATGATGTTATGATTAAGGCAGCAACAACATTTTCATAGTTATAAAGTTAAGATGAGAACTGGCATCTGGGATCTTGATATAGTAAATGAGATTAATTTAACTTTTAAACCACTTAAATGGAAATTAAACAAATCACCTTCAAACCACTCTGTTTCCACACCCTTCCAGTTGAGATTAATACAAAAAACTCCTGTGAACACTTAAATGTTCAATGACTTTAAATAGAACAGAATAAATAAATTAAACAGAATATGTTTTGTTGAAATCAAATCTGTATAACTTCCTTTTCTTCTTGTTACCCAGTTTCTGTAAATGCTTATAAAAATTACACCTTAGTGGTACCTGTGCAACTATGAGAAAGGAGAAATGGTGAAATTAATTATCTGTTGGTCAAACTCTTTCCCCCAGAAGTGATTGAAGATGGTGCCTGTGATGAGCTGCCTCTCTGCCAGGACAGGCCAATTCACTGCTGTGCCATTTGTACTCCATCATATTCACATTTCAGAGGGAGGATCCTTTATTTTAGAGGGATGATCCCCTGTTCAGAGGGAGGATCCTGTTAGCACTTGGCCCTGTCAGTTGCCTTCCCTTTGCACAGCATTTGCACCACGTTGCTTTGGACACCAGGCAGGTCCCCCTGGTCTTCCTGAATTCTCACTTCTTATTGGGACATTTGAAGAAGAGAATAACAAGCAACTCTACACTGTCTTTGAACAGACTCAAATTTTGCTTTAATCCCTCTAGGAGAAGAAGAAATGACCTCAAACCATACCAGGATAGGTTTTCGTTGGATATGAGGAAAAATTTCTTCACTGAAACAGTGATCAAGCATTGGAGCAGACTGTTTAGGGCAGTGGTGGAATCACCATCCCTGGAAGTGCTCCAAAAAAGTGTGGATGTGGCACTTTGTGATATGGTTTAGAAGCCTGGGGGGAACTCAGCCAAAGTTTAGACTTTATGACCTTGAAGGTCTTTCCCAACATTACTAATTCTGTGATTGCAAGGTCCAGCACTCCCAAGATGTAGCTGGTCCCCAGTATACCAGTTAAAACTTCAAAATAAATATGGCTCCATCCTGGAATTGGTGTTTTCTGTAATTTCCTAACTTTGTGGGGTTGTTTCCTTCCTAACGTCAGCACAACTTTTCATCTGAAGGGTTTAGTTTGTCGTGTTGTAAGTGCTGCCCTCCATTCCCTTGCTGGAGGACATGTCTGAGTGGAAGGCAGTGCTCTGACTCTTTAGCAGCTGAGCCAAAAGAGAGTGTGAGGAAGTTTCAATGTGGTGCCTTAATTGAAAATTTTACCACTGAGTTGTTTTAATGTTGGCTTCTACTGTTGCTTGAAATTAAATTCGAGCCACATTAAAGCATAAAATCTGTCCTTTGAAACTAATCTGGACACAGATTTTCTGCCCCACCTCAGCATGCAGCTGACCCAGAGTGTCTTTGAGCTGTGGCTGTTATACAGCCATTGAGTGAAAAATTCAAGTTCATAGCTACCCTAGTAGACCATGAAACAGCTTCGTGTGACATTATCAGTAAACAAAGGATAGTTTTTCAAATTGTTTCCTCTTCCTTTGACTTCTGACTTTTTTTTTTTCTTTTAAAAAATCCTCAATTTTAGCACTGCAAACTTGTTAGCTAAGAACATGAATATGCCATGAGAGAAATGAGTGTGAATCTTCAGAAATTTTGTTGTACACTTGGCAAAAGAAAGATTAACATTCATTCGTGATGGATATTTTAATTGTTTTTCATTTAATAATAGCTTTTAAAAAAGGGGAGAAATAAAGAAGATTAACATTAATTTGTGATGGATATTTTAAATTTTTTCATTTAATAATAAATTAAATAAAAAGGGAAGGGGAAATAAAGAAAGAAGGGGGAAAAAGCATTGGCAGTGACTCACCTTTGCTTGTTTCCATGATCTCTAGGTGGATTCTGACCCTTTGGGTGATGTAGCTCAGTCTCATCACTGAGTCCAGCATATAATGGGTTATGCTCCTGTCTCAGTTACACCCAAGCAATGACATGCACATGAGGTCAGTGGGATTGTAAGGGTGTAAGTGACAGCTTGTTTTCACCCATCATCACATTCTCTTTGGACAACACACAGAGGCACAAGCTGGTGACATCCAGATGGAACATCAGGTAGCCAAAAACTGCATGATCTCATTAAAACCACACTGGCCTCTGTTATCTTCACCACCTCAGGTAATTTGCTGAACTTTTGACAGGTGGCCTAATGAGAAATATTCCTGCTTTTGATGCATTATCAAATTGGCTCTTACACACTTATAATTTGTGTTTTATTTTTCTGTTGTAGCTCCTTGGAGTTGAAGGTTGCAGATGGTTACTACCAAAGCAATTAGGACATGAGCAATTAAGCAGGTTCTGTGGCTCCTTGTGTGTACACAGCACAACTTAGTTTTCCTTTAGGGTGCTGGTGTGTTTGTGGCATCCTCAGATGCATTTCTCTTAAGACATGATTTATTTGCTAGTCATCTTCTTTAAGCAGAAATACAGAGCAAGAACACCTGGATTCTGTTTTATTTTCTGTGGTCTGTACAGGATGCCACCCCAGAACCCAGGAAGGCAGCACTGGGGCATTACGTTTGTAAATAGGGTCTGTGTGATGCCTTTGGTCTTTTTTACTCAATATGACTTTCGGATCTGGTTTATCTTCCCTGGAAGTGGATGTTTTTATGATGAAGCTGGAAGAAGAAGAGGTTAATGAGGATTAGCTTGTCATGGAGCAGCAATTTCCAGGCACAAGAAGGTTGTGTAGGAACCACATTGTTCATGGCCTCGTCCTCCTCCTGCCTGTGAAACAACCAAAGGCTCTAGCTTTGATGCACATGTGCCTCCACCTCATGGATTCACAGCACTGTGAGCAGGGCAAAGGAGCAAAAACACACTAAACCTTACTTGTCACGAGGAAATTCATCCCTCCCAGCTGTTTTTCTTCCACCCTGAGTCATCAGATGCTGGAACTGACCTCCTTATGGGTTATCCTTTACGCAGAGGGCACACCTCACTCCTGCCCTTGTCCAGCCGTCTCCTTTCCCAGGCTGAGGGAGAGTTTCTCAGATAGCTCCCTGGGGGGGGAGCTGAGCCCTGGAATGCTCTGAGGCTGCAGGAATGCTCTGGGAAGCATGAAACTCCCATGCTAACCCAGCCCAGGTTCCCCCAGAGTCTCCCTTTGCATTGCTCTTCACTGTCACTGCTGTCTCAGACCACTGGTGCTCTGCTGATGACCTGCCAGCCTCGTCTGACAACACGAGATCAAAATGGTTATAGGACATGACTGTCAGGGGTTGTGGTAGTGAAATACAACGAGAGGACTATGAGATGTGGAAGAAGATATACTGCCCCAATGAATGAAGAAGTGGGAGGAATCAAGACTACAATCAAGCGGGAGAACTTTAAATAAAATATAGGACTGTTTATTTATTAGATTAATGTTTCTTTAAAACGGTTTTTAAATGTACTTTTCCATGCTGTAATAGGATTTCATAGCTGTTCTGTGATTGGTTAATGTTTGGTGCAGTGCACCAGTTCCATATTTGTTCGTGTTCCACCCCTGTGTTACATACATGGTTATGTATCCACCCACTCCTACCCAGGTTGGGAAGTTCCCGCCTACCCTTTTCCTTGTTTGTCAAACCCCACCTCTTTTTCCTGAACCTTCCTTTGCTCCTCTATAAATGAGGGGCTCCCCAGTTGAATAAAGGCTCACTTTTCTCCACCTCAGGCACTTGCAAGATCTTTTCTTTAGAACCCTTCCTTTATCACCATCCATTGCGATAGAGGACCCTTCCCTTATCACGTCGTACCACCACGTGCAATGCATGACATTGGTGTTGTCTCTTCAAAGTTCTCTTCCCTTTGTTCTGCTTCTGCTGTTTTCCCCTGTGTGACTCAAGAAGCACAAATAATAGGCTGGGAGGGGGATGGAGATAACTTTGATTTCTCCAGGAGTCTGAGCTGACAATTCAGGTTTTCCTCAGCCAGAGGACTTGTCTCTTTTCCACATCCATGCCGATGTTTCATCAGAGGAAAACACAAGACCAGAATTTCCTCTGACACTTTGGACCTGCAGCTTTGCAGCCTGATGGCTGAATACATTTCTGGAAAAACATTCTTGGTTCTCATCACTATTCCCACCTCTGTGTTGTCTGTAACCTACTGATCAAAGGTCTTCAAGAAGATGAGGAATGAAAGATTAAATGCCACTAGTTTGAAAAAAGGTGGAACCCCAGTCTGATGTTCAAATGGTAGTTGATGTCTTGTTTTATTTTTTAAAAAGTTTATGTATGTTATGAAGGTCCTGATCTGTCAGGTAAGCCTCGTGTCCCTCCAAGTTCTTCAGATTTTGGGTCTTTTTCAGGTATTAGCCAGAGTCAGGGTTGGTCAAACATGCAGGAGTGGCAAACCCCCTATCTGAAGGCACTCAAAAGTGACAGACCAGGTAATGAGGCCACAGTCAGGGCCAGGCTGTAGGAAAGAAGGAATGGATTGCTGAGCCGTACTCTCATGCTGTCCTTCCAGCCAGGACATGAGAAAATAAGATTTAAATTAATAACTGTGTTAAAAATCATGGGGAAACTCACTGTATTTCCCACCAGTGACTGTATGGGGGTTTCCCCCCTATACTGTGCCTGTGGAACTGTCAGAAGATGTGATTTAGTGGAAAAGGCAAGGATTCTAAAGATTATTTGGGGTTTGATCAGAGATGAAATGCATTAGTGCAGCAAATTCTGCAAACAGTGTCTTTCACCCAAGTTTTGGTTAACATCCTCTCAGGCACCCATGCTAATGACTTCAATAGGAGTCATAGATTGCATAAAGAAGAGTGGAATTTACTCTGTTGTGAGTCACGAAAAACAAACAAACAAAAAGCCTAAAAGATAATATTTTTACAATTAGGCTTTTAAAACCTCTTTGTGAGTTTGTCCTGTGGTTTGTTCCATCCCTGGACCCTCAGTTTGAAGGGCTGTGCTTAGTAGGACCAGGGAGTTAGGCTTCCAGTCTGGGAAAGTGTTTCAGACTGACTTAGGATGAAGGGCCAGCCTAAAAGCTCTACCAGAACTCCTCCCAAAAGGTATTTTCACATGAAGATTGCTTTTAAGTGATCTTTTTCTCTATATTTTCTTTTCAAAGGTAGGAGGAAAGATGGATATTGTTGATTGCATGAACCCAAGGAATTTAATGTTGAAATCAAGAGAGACTGAACCAAGGTGACCCAACATGATGCTTTGCTGTGATGATATTGTAGTTAATTTCTTTAAATAAGTTTAAAATAAGTTTTTTATCTGGTTGTTGTGGAATAAACCCCCCATGATTTAGCTGGTGGGAGATCCTCTTGCAGTCTTGAATTAGTTTTTCTTATTGAACTAGTGATTTCACATGCCAAGAATTTCTTTTGCTGCTTTGCTCCATGTGCTTTGATCACCCTCCGGGGCTGCAATAATTTGGATAAATTTGTGTTTATAGAAAGAGGTTTCTAAGCATCCAATACATGCCACTGCCTCCTTCATGAACAGGCTCAAGAAGGTACTCACAACACAAGGATAACTTTCAAAGTGCAGGAAAAAACTCCATTCTGGTAATTTTATTTCAGAATATAAAGCTAATAGAGTGAAATCTGTGTATGAGACTGCCAGCTTAATAAATTCTTGCAACTTTGGTCTGTGAAGCCGGAAGTGAGAATGAAATTGCGGGTTTTTTTCCTTATCATATTTCAACAATGTTTATAAATTTTATTGCTGAATTTACAAGCGAACGGGAAGGGGGAAAAAAGGTGAAAAAATCCTGTTTATGCAACTTGGAAGCTCAGTTTCATTTCTGAGCATCAAGCTGTTTTCTTCGACATTTATTATTCCTAAAGGGTGGGGGAAGTTCAATAAGCAGATCTATCCTGTAGTTGAACATAAATTGAAAAGAATGTTTCTAATTTTAGTGGATTTGTGCACTGGTAGTCAATAGACACTAGATTTCAAGTTGACATAGAAGTACTCATAATTTGAGTTGGGTGAAAAAAAGATCCTGATTTCTAAATTGTCTGCAACTGCCCCATTGCCTGGAGGGAGAATTGAGATTTATGGTGTCCACAAATTCAAGACACTTAGGTCAATGGGAGTTCTTCAGTTTTCATAACTTTTGCTTCCAATCAGAATAAATTGAGATGCAACAAAAAGGTCTCTTGTGTTTTCCGTGCTACAAAAATATTTGTTTCTGTTGAGATCTATTCCAATGGATCCTCACTGAGACTCCATGGAAGAATTGAACTAAAGAAGTAACTGAAATAAGTTTTATTTGGGACACTGCCTTAAAGTATTGGAAATAAACTTATTTGTAACGTGTGCAATAGTCTATACATCAATAAAATGTCACTGATCTAGAATTTACTTTTTTTATACCTATGACTTGTCTTTCATCCATTGTGTGTAGCTTTTACACTGTGTAATTGTCTGCCCCTGATTTATTTTGCTTGCTCTGATTTCCACAGCACCAAATGAGATTGAATCTGTACCCGAACTCCTGCTTGGTCCTGGAGATCAGACTGTTGTGTGTTATTCACAGTACATTACTTATATTTTTGCCTACAACTGAGAGTTCTGATGCAACCTGACAATTTGTTTAAATTCGGAGTTAATGGGGAAGTTATTTCCTTGTTTGGGATCGTGTTATACCTTCTTAGGTCAAATCCCTTTAAACGCAGGGAGTTGGATGCTGCAGAATTAAAGGAAGCTGAAAATGGATAATTTTTCCCCCCACTTATTATTTTGGTTTGCTACAATTCTTTATTTCAGAGGCACCTGGGAAATACGATGTATTTACCATAGAATACAGGAACGTAGCAGTAGGAGCCTTTTGCTTGACAAACCTTCCTCACAGCAAACATCCACAACGTGTTAGACTTGCCAAGAGGCAAATGTGGTGGCAGGGATTCTAATGTGAGCTCACAAAACCCTGGTGGTGCAAAGGACATGTTATAACATCTCTCCCACTGGCAGCCACTCCGAGAGCTCTTTCTGACCCCCCTGGTATAAATAGAGCCTTAATACAATAATCCCTCCTGGTTTCTCCGGTGCTGTGGTGCCTCCTCTTGCACGTGTTGTCAGAGATAAGAGGGGACAAGGCTGTGGAAATGGGGCTGGGGTTTTTTTTCTGCCTGTACTGTTTTTTAAAACTTGTCATTCCCTTTGTTACATTTCTGTAAGTGCACACCAGGGAGTCAGAAAACCCAAGGTAAAAACTGCTTGGCCTTGGGGGTTCTTTCACTAGGACAAGAGAGGATGCAGCAGCAAAGGCACAGAGTACACCAGCCCCAGATGCTATCTCAGAAAAATGCCACTTTCAGGCAAAGCAAGATGTTTTCTGGAAAGCTGAGCTGCTGCACACTCATGGGGGGAGCAGATGGCATTTCTCTGTGGCTTCTACAACAGGCCCAGATCTTGGTAATTCCACATCTTGCATTCAATTTCCAACATCCTGAATCTTGCTCTGAAAGTGAAAAGCAACAGGCACGAGTAGCACTGGAACAAAGAGTAGCTGTGGCACATTAAGTGTCTGTATTTTCACTGCTTTCAGATTTGCTTTAAACTCTGCTGAACATTAATCATTTGAAGTTCAACTTTCCAGGTGAGATGTGTGCCTTGGGCTAACAGTGATTATGAGGAAAATACCTGTGGGGATTTTTTTTCCCCCCCTAAAAACAAGAATGAACAAAAGCACATTATTTTGTTCTTGTTAGAAGGAATTCTGGCACGTCTTCTCTTGAGAAGTTCCAGCAGTTTGAGTGTTGGCACCAACAACTCCTGTTATGATGCATGTTCTTTTGAAAGCCTTTATTAATTATGAGCATTTTAAAGAGGTTATTAATGTAGCTCTGGAAATGGAGAAGGTACCTGTCCATGCTGAGCGTGTCAAAGCCCAGAGTCTGGCAGGACTCACACTGGGATTTCACCTGTAGCCTCCCACACAGATGTATTTCGGTTGAACACCAGGTACTGTGAAGGGGAGGCTCTCCAGTATCTGACCTGGGTGTTGATGTGAAAGGGAAAAAAAGTGTGGATAAGGAGCCCAGGAAGGAGGGGACTGAGGTGGGAACCGAGAGTGAAATGGAGAAAGGGAGGTGGAAGCTGGAGTAAGAAGGCATTAGGTGATGGGGAGTGGAAAAGGTGGCACAAGAGTGAAATGGACAGCA
>VXAU01002414.1:631996-686882 GCA_013399695.1 Formicarius rufipectus | reverse complement strand
ACATTAAAAGTTGCTCCTGAGTGGAAGTTGACCAAAAGATTAGGCAAAACTTTGAGATTTGCCAGTGAAAAAGGTATGTGATCAGGCATCAGAGTGGATTCTGTGATTGTGTTGTGGGTACGTCTATTTCCCCTGCCTGTGCTCTTGGATGAGGTGGTTTCACCCTAAAACAGATGGGTGGAAGTACCTCTTAATCCAGTGTTTTGGTAAAAAAGTGCCATTTTGTTATGTTCTGCTGCCTTAGGTTTTACTTGGGTTTGGAAAGCAACGCATACTTGTGCTGGCTTAGAGTTAGACCAGCAGGAGAAATGAATCCAACTCAGAATGCGATTGCAAGTCAGAATAACAATTTAATAAAAGATCACAAAATACACTGAGACAGAAGGAAAATTTATTTGTGCCACAAAAATACCAGACGTACAGCCCAGCACAGAGGGACACGAGCAGGATGGAGCTCACCAACCCCTGTGCTGAGCACCACGTGGGGCCTCTGAGTTCAAAGTAAAAAGAAAACAAGAAAACTGCTGGTGACAATGATGGTTGTGGTCTGGTGGCAGTCTCAGTCTGGTTGAGGGTCTGGTCCTCTTCTGGATCCGAAGAGCCCTAAGTCCCAAAACCCCAAGCTTATATTCTCTTGGGCTCAGATGGGAACGCCCAGTCCCTCCCCCAGGGTGGAGACTTTCCCAATGGGTGATTTACTCTGTGAGGTGAACAATGGCATATTTTGGCATCCCTGATGGCCCATTATCAGACATGACCCCTGAGGTGGGTGTGGAGGCAGGAAAACTTCCTTATCTCACAGAGGTTCCTAAACACCCAGTTTGTACCCTGCGGGGTGGGGTGTGCCCTGGGCTGCTGCTGCCAATGGGCCACTGTGAGCAGTTAGTGGGAAAAAATCACATAGAGGGTTTAGAATCCACACCCAAACAGTGACAAACTGATCCTGGCTACTAAAACCAGGACAAGGTTGCCTTTCCTGACTTTTGAGCACATGGCTTTGCAGTCTGACTGATGTTACTTTGCTTCAGGTTTGTGTATGCATTTGTGCAACAGGCAGGTGATTAGATACTACCCAGGCTCAGGCTGTGAAATACCCCCTAAACAATCTTATGTAATATACTAGAATGCCTCCTTAATCATTTTAGAAAGGAAAACACTGTGAAGTCTCTACTGTGTCCAGAAGAAGGGTGGGGAACAGCTGATTTCAGTGAGGTCCTAGCAGGAGCTGGCATGGCGGCAATATGTAGTCACATACTGGTTATGGATGAAATCTAATCCACTTAAACTAGAATGTAAAATAAATAACAGCAGAGAAGAGAGGAAAGGAGTAATGGTGGAAAGAGAGTTGTATAAACAACTTTCTTTATACCCAATTTGTATTATTACATTTCAGCTGAACAACAGATACAGTCCAGGTTTTTTTGGATATAGAAACCAGACGTTTCTTAAAGCAAAACATTAATCGCACTTATTTACTCCTACAGTGACAGTGCACATTTAAACAATGCATCTTTGTTTTCCTTTTCAAAGATTTATTGAAGCAGACAACTGTCAGTGACTCTCAGGAGCCATTCAGGGAGTCAGGTTTGCAGCCCAGGCTTGATGAGGAAACCAGTGATGTGTCCTGATGGGCCCCTGAAAACAGGGAATGGATCTGTGGGGGCATTACTGGGCAGGTGAGGGAAGGCAGGGGCAGTGGAAGACAGAAGTAAGTACCTGGGTGTTGTTTTGGGGGTTCTTTATGAAATTAAACTTACTTATTTGATTTGTGACCCACCAGGAGATGAATTCATTGTAACTTTAACTGGTTTTGTTTCATTTTGGGTTTATTTTTTCCTTTTAATTTTGAGAAAAAGGTTATCACACTCATTGTTGCCATCAAGAACATTTAATAGTTTGATTTAATCCCTTATGTCTAGACTAGAAATCCTGTCATCTGACAGTCTATCCAAAATTCCAGCCTGTGTTTTGAGTACTGATCACTGGCAACAGCTGTGAAGGAATGAGAGGGCTGGGAGTAAGGTAGGAGGAAGCATAAATAAGTTGAGAAACTGCAAACAAAGTTTTCCTGGGCTCATAAGACTATTTATTCAACAATTCAGCTGTTGCTGAGGATTACCCATCTCCTTCTGACGTCTGTCTTTAGGGACAGACATATTTCCTATCCCCTTCCTGCCTTCCATTCCCCTGTGTTTTGGATATGGAAGGAGTTGGGCTTCCTGAAATGTCCATTACTCTGCTTAGCACCAGCTCAAGGACAAATTTACAAGTAATTTCTCAGGACAGACAGGAATGGATAACTTCAGTGACATGGGTGCTGGCAAATTCCCAGAGGAACAGATCCATCATCAGCACAGGATACATGCAAGGGGAGGAGCAGGTAGAATGGCAGGATAAGATTCATCTCCATGGCAATACTCTGGTGTTTTCTGCTTGTGCAGTTTTGTCAGTTTTTACTTGAATAGTCCACTAAAGCTTTGTCTTCATATTTGAGAAGGAAAATTAAAAATCACAATATGAATGTATCTGTGAAGTGTTTTGTCGAGTGCTTGAACAATTGTGCTGTTTTCTTAGTTATTCCACTTGAAAATCTTGCTCTGGGTCTGTAGAACCAGCACTGGAGTAGATGTTAGTGGAAATTCACCATTTGAAATAAGCTCAGTGGGTGGCAAAAACGAGATGTTACAACCTGACCAGGGGAAACCATAAACATTTGTTGTGCAAATAGATTTGGCTTCAACTGGGCGAGCACGAGTTTGGCTTCACCGAGTAATTTTCAGAAGGAGATGTCTCTAGGGAATAGTAAATTCCACTTCTCTTTTAGTGTTGCTTTTCTAGGAAAGGTGCTATTATCTCGTAGCAGGAGCTCTGCTGAGCACCTCCCAAGGAGGTAAGAACTGACTCCAGTCAAAGGCATAATGACTACGTGTCAGGTAAGACAGTGATGAACTGTGGTTCTTCAAAGAGAGAGAAGGAAACTTACTTTCCTTCTGCTGACATCAGAAGAAAATCCATAGCCCACAGGACATTTAAAAGAAGATTTTCTATTTTCAAAGGAGGATATTACTGCTAATGCAATAATTGCCTCTGGCTACTCTCCTTTGAATTCCTTTTTTTCTATTTTTTTTTTAGTTAGACAAGTTAATTATTTCATCATTTAAATCATAAAGTGGCAACAACCTCTTCATAACACATAAGCTTTTACTATAACATGCTAATGTATAAATGTGAACTACCTTTTTTTCCTTTCTTGTCTAATAAAAATAGTCAACTTTGCTGGCTACAGTTTTCCATCAGATAAAAACCTTGTTTAGAAACCTCCCAGGTCTGATCATCTGAAGTAACATTATGGTGTTACATGTTCCTTAAATATGAAAACTACTTAAGTTGCATTAGTACAAGAATATACAAAATGCTAATAACACCACTTAGTGTCCCTAAAGCAACTTTGCATCATCAAAATACTACAATAATAAATAAAAATAATGTATTATAAAAGAGGCCTTGTTCAGGGTAGCTTTGGTACTCAACATCAGTCTTAATGTGCATTACCTGAAAATCATCAAGTAAAAAGCTTAGCCTTTGGGCAACTCACTGCAGAAAGACATGGGAAGCAAAGTATGAATACTAACAAGGTATTTAAAATATTTTAAATTTGAATTTTTTCTTTAAAAAAAAATGGAATGAAAAGAATCTAATTGCATTTGATGCATGATTCAGTCTAATTGGTGATGCCTAAAGAGAGCATTTCAAATAAATTCACTTTTCATACAGACCAGTAGTTGAAGTGTGATGTTAACAATGAATTTTATAGGTTTTAAATTCCTGTGAGCTGTGGTGAAATGAGTGATAGAGCCTACTGCTAGAACTGCAGGTCTGGAATTATTTGGCTTTGTTTTTAAACTACATGCAGGGAGGGGTTACTTTCACTCCCTTCCACGTTACTCCCAGTAAACTTTAAGAGTTTCCTGTTCTGATACTGTGAGCTGTTTGGATTTAGGTCTGGGTAATATTTATCCAGTTTAGAGCTTTGTCTGGGGCTTAGAGCTTTTTCTGGTGGTTCTTAAAAGTTACATGTTGGGTCCCATTGCATGTGCTTAACTTGAATACATTCCCTCTGTCTCAGGAGCCTGCTAGCAGAGATTTTTGTCACTCCAACATTAAAGAGGAATTGTATCATCAAACTCTCTTACTAGTGTTTATGGTCCCTGCTATTTTGTTGACTGGACCATGTTTTAATCACAGCTGAGTGGTACCAAATAGATTCCCAGTTTCAATTTGGCCTGGCAGCTTGGCACACAGCATGCTTGGAGCCAGAAGACCCTGAGAAGGTTTCCAAATGTTTAACATCAGAACACAAAAACGAGTGTTTAACCTGGAAAGGAAGAGGGCTGTGTTCTGTCCCTCCTGTGAGGAATGTGCGGTTGTACACTGTGCTTGAATTACACTGACACAGCTCTGGGTGTGACAGCCCAGGTGACATCTCTGTGTCCACGTTCCTTGCACAAAACTGCATCCCACTCGCAGTTTGTGTGGTGATTTTCATCTGACTGTAAAGACTGATGTAGATATCTAGAAAACTGGTGTGCAATATTGCAGGTTGCACTGTCTGAGCTGGCACAGCCCCCTTCAGAGGCAGGAATTTCAATCCAGGTCACTGACCCCTTGGAAAAGGTGCTCAGCTGGAGGCTGCACATAGTGATCTTTGGGAAAAAGAGGTTTATTTTGGTGCTGGATGAGCCCAGAGAACACCCAGCCTGAGGGTGCTCGGTGGGGTTAGACATAAAAGAGCCCCTGAGATGCTCAGCCCTGAAAGGCTCAGGGTGCTCCTGCTGCAGACCAAGTGCTGAGCTTGTGGTGGCTGGGAAAGTTTGCTGCAAACTAGGAGTAGTTGTCTGTGAGGTTGTTCATGGGGGATGAGGATCTACTCTGGATCCAAAAATCCTCATAAAATAGCCATTCTGTGGGTCTGACCATAAATACTGGCATGGGGTTGTAGGTGTTTACTATTAATTCACTCAGTCTAATTCGTTCTGCTGGATATTTTACAGCTGGTTTGGGGATTTAGTTGTTGTTTGGTAACCTCTGAAAGCAACCTTTGCAGGTAATTGTTTTGTGGTTATTCAGTGTGTATGGAGCGCTAAAACAGTTTCAAATCTGCGCTCAATACTTACCCTTTATATGCACATGAAAATCTTAAATCAGTAGGAGTGAGCCATGCCTAACACAGTTGTGGAAGTTTTTGTCAAAGAATATCATAGGAGTCAAAACTCTAAATGGTTTTAGAAGGAATAAACAAATTTATTATTTGATAGGCACATGCTCAAGAGGAAGAATTCATTTTATATATACAGGTTCTTTATAGAGTCATGATTAGCCCCTTCTTCAATCAATAATGAAAATACACATTAAATTAGTAAATTATTGAATGTTTTTATAAACCTTTTGATTTGTTCAGCACAGTGTGGTTTATTGAATCTGGATGGGATTCGTTCATTCTGAATTGATTCTCACAGTTTATGACTGTGCTGGATGGAATGGTGTAAGGGATAAATTTCATTGTGAAATTATTTTTGTTGTCCTATAGGTACCATAATCTTCCAAGTGCTTGGTGCCAAAATGTTTCCTTTGCATGAGGAACATCAGGATAGCTATTTGCAGAGGGACAAAAGCCAGGGATAAGTGAAGCAACCTCCTATTTCACAAATGTCAGTGAAATTACCCAATGTCTTGTAGGGCTGAGATGAACTATATTGGTCTGTCTGACTTGCAAGATTCCTGACATATGTGTTTAAATCTGTTTTTGGTTTGCCAAGGGGAATACATCACAGGAGTGCGTGTGAGTCAGCATCTCAGCTGGCTGAGGCTGGAGTGTTAAGGGATCAGCAATCTACTTACTGAAAAACAGTTTAATTTTAAAATCTGTGAAAAGGACAGAACCAATATTCAAGGAGAGAGGGAAAGGAAAGGTGCAGAAAGGAAAGGAAAAAGAGGAAGGCAGGAAGGCAGGAAGGCAGGCAGGAAGGCAGGCAGGAAAGGAGGCAGGCAGGCAGGCAGGCAGGAAGGCANAAAATCACTGGGTTAAAAGCTTTCTAGTACAGCTCCACAGCTGGAAGCCCACAATTCTCTCAAGGTCCTACCAACCTGCTTCGGTTTCCTTCTTATCTACAGTAGCCTAAGATTAAATGCTAACGGGTTTATTCAAACCCATGTACCTGACAGTGTTAGGCATTGGTAACTGAGTTACAATGTAACTGCATAAATTACAAGATGACCATATCAAACAGTCCTGCTCTGAACAAAATTCCCAAATTAAAAAAAAAAGAAAAGAAAAGAAAAGAAAAAAGAATAGTTTCTAGGTTTGTTGTTCGCATTTGTTTTGGTATACTTTTGTTTGCAGAGAGTTTTTCTTCACAAAAAACAAGGAACCAGTTTAGGAAATTATACTAATGGCCATTCAAAATGGTTCTGAAGGGGTTTAATGCAAGCAGACCATGCAGCAAAGCTGTAGGCTGAGGAAGACTGCTTCAGCTATGTCTTTTCCACTCCTTTTATATGAGGGAGTGACACAGTGAAATGCAGCTTTTTTGTGCTGTATGTGAAAAGAAAAATTGCACAAAGTGCTGCTGCTGCTCTGGTGGTATTTGAGCTGCAGAGTAACTCTGCTAAGCCTAGAACACCCCTGGCAAGCCTGAGCTCCCATGCTGACATCAGCAGGAGGGCTGCTGGAAGTTAAATGGATCAGGCAAAGTGAGCCAGTCCTCCCCAGAGGGGCATGTGATGCCTTCTCCTCCTGCTGCTCAGGGTGAGGGGCAGAGCTGGGGCTGGGAGAGAACACCATGGGAAAAACTGAGGAGATTGCTGGAGGTCTCCAGGACTCTCTTGGAACTTAATCCTGGGGCCAGAGGGTCAGTCGTGATGCCCTGGTGCTGACTGACACATCAGTGGGGCTGTGGGTGGAGGGGTGGTGGGCAAGGAGAGTGGTGGCACATTTGGGATTTTCCCCCTGAGCCAAGAGGAAAAAGAACAGCTGCTTTACCCAAAGCCACCTCTCCAAACAGCACAGAAGGACCTTTCCTCCAGCAGGGTAGAGTGTCCCATGTAGACACTGATGGGATAGGGCTCTAGGGGCTGCCTCTTGCTGTGCGCTCCTGTCCACAGGGACCTACACAGCAACTGGGAAGCCTGAGACAGGGTTTGGGCAGTGCCAAAAGGACTGGTGAGGGATCAGCTCACAGAGCTCCAGGGCAGGAAGATGCTGGGCCCTTCTGGCAGGCAACTCTTTGAGCAGCTGAGGAGCTTCTGCCAAGCTGTGGACAGCCTGGGTATCCCCTTCCCATGGCTCTGGTCAGAGCTCATTGGAGTGCACTGATTATTAACCTCCATGTCCTTCCCCTGGCTGCTCCCAGCCCCCTGCCAGCCCACACAGAGAGGGGCCAGGCACACTGTGTCCTTAGTTTGCCTCATCCTGCTGGCATGGGGAGGCAGGGTGTGAGTCAGAGGGATGTGGGACCCTGCAGTGATGTCGTGCCATCAGGAGCAGGTGGAGCACAACCACCAGGCTCAGGCTCCTGCCCTCTCTGCCTGCCCTGCTGGGCTTTCTGCAGGCCAGCACTCCCATTCCCACGTCAGGGTTTCTCTCTAATGAAAGGCTGCTGCAGAGGAGATATGGATTTACAGTGTGCATGTTATTTCCAGCAGATACCCTAATAGCTACTGATGGGCTTACCCCCGTCAATCCCCCTAATCCCTTCTAAAACTGCTCATGCTCTTGGTCTCCACGACATCCTGTGACAAGTTAAATACTCTGTGTAACAAAAACACAGCCACAACAACATCAAAAATATCTTGTCTTTGGGGGTATTTTTAGCTCTTCTGAAAAGTTTTTTGTTTTTTTTTCCTGGGTGCCCTCTAGGTTTTATGGCTTAGATTTATGTCGTGTCCCTCATAAAACACTTCTCCCATGGAGATTTTGTAGAAATTCCCCATCTCCCCCCCAAAAAAAACCCCAGTAAATTATTAGATATAACTTACTCATCCCTAAATGACACATTTTAGTGGTGAACATGGCAGTGCTGGGTTAACAGTTGGATTCAGTGATTTCAGAGGTCCTTTCCAATCTTGATAACTCTATGATTCAATGAAATTAGCACCAGCTGCTGGACTAGCTGTTCAAATAGATGATTTTCAGTATTTAAGATTAATTTTTGGAGGACTGAAGAATGGGCTCTGGAAGAATCAGTTTTGAGCTATTCTGCAATTCCTTCTGTAGCTTGCAAATATTTTGTCTTGCTTTTCAGCTTTTCCTTCCATTGGCAGTTTGTTAAAACCAGTAGAGACATGCCAAGCTCTCCCATTATGACCTTGGTAATGAAATGTTGTACATCCATCATTGTTGTCACTCCTAAATAACACAGTAAAATGGGAAAGGGAAACACCTTTTTGGTGAAATTCACTTTGCAGTACTCTGGATATGCTACTTTTCTGAAAATAAATGAAACTTGACTATAATTCTGGCTTGTGGAAGGTGAGAACACCTGTCTTGAGACTGCATTTCCTTTCAGATGTGGAGAGGAATCAGAGCACGAGGAGATGCAGAGACACATCAGCAGTTCCACCAGGTATTCCTGTCCATGAGGGTTTTTAGCTGCAGAGACCTCTCCTTGTCCAGTAAACTGTGCTTAGGTAAAGCAAATCAGCAGAGAAACTGGGAGTTCTTTGTGGTGACATCTTATGTTCAAATTTACAGGCTCTTGTGCCACCTAAATACACGTGTAAACCATATTTAGCAAAAAATGGTAGGGGGAAACATCCAAGTTCTTTCCTTGTGAGAGTAGAGATTCCCTTTTTCCCCCCACGTATTAAAAAACAACAGTGAAAAATTTTCCAGTATTTCCTCTGTAATGCTAAAAATAAATAAATAAATATGCACATGAGCTTGGGGAAAACAACAACAACAAACAAACAACAAACAAACAAACAAAACCAGAAAAACCAAACCAAAACAAAAAAAAACAAAAAAACCCCCAAACAAAACAAAACAAAAACAACAACACCTGCTGTCTTTTTTAAGGAGTACTTGATTAAAACCATTTTGTTGTGTTCCAGGGGTAAAATTCCACAGCACTGTGTAGGTAGAGCAAGGAGAACCTGAGGTCAACACAGCAAACAGCAGAGCTGCTGTAGAAAGCACTTTACTATTGTGTGGATCAGTCCAGGCCAGTTTCTCAGTGAATACTTATTTCTAGGTAAAGAAATTTTTTTAATATTGTGAGGGGAAACATCCCTTCCTTAATGAAGAAAACAAGAAATGCCATAATTTAGTGTTAAAACTTTCTGCATTTTCCCTGGGATCCAAAGAATACTTTTTCCTGTCATTACCTTTGACAATTTTTCCTTGGGCTGATGTTGCATAATTATATCACGAGGGGAGAAAAACAGCTTCATAAGCCTGCCTTGCCTTGCCATGCCATTGCCATGCCTTACCATTGCCTTGCCTTGCCATTGCCTTTCTTTCTTTCTTCCAGCAGGAACATAATTTAAGGGGTCACTTGTGGAAAATGGATGTTTTCTTTTTAATTAGAAAATGTGGCATGAATTGTGTAACAAGTAAAACAAACAGGAGAGTCCATATACTGTTATCTTCCCAATGTATGCATTTTTAAAATTATCATCGTGCTGTTCTGGAGAACTAAAATGTAAGTTTCCTGCAATGGGCAAGGCAGTTGGTGAGTTGGGAGCTCAGAAACCCCATCCTCTGTTGGCCCTGTCCTGGTTCCAGTCTGGTTACATGTGCTGCCATTCCTGCTGGGCACGAAAACGACCCCTCTGAGGAGCCCAGGACCTCTCCCTTGCTGTTCCCTGAATTAGTCCAGAAGATTTCAGAGCAGACCCATCATGGTTGAGTTTTGCACTCATTGGGTCTTACAGTTTTGGTGGAGGGAGGTTTTTCAAGCAATGCTGATGTTCAAATAAGGTAAATTTTGGGTTTTCTCGTTGGAGTACCTCTGGGCAGGAGTTGAGTTGGAAGACTGAGAAGGGCCTGGATATGCAAAATCCCAACAGATAAGGTTGTGGGTGAATTATTGTCGTGGACATTGGGTAAAGAGTGATGGGAAACACACACGAGGCTTCCCTCCTGGATCTCGCCACCACCTCCAAGAAATGAGCTCAAGCTGTGAGCTTGATATGGATTTATATTTCAACCCTGTAATAGTCCAAAGGTCTTCAGCTCCAGGGATTCGTTTTGGGCTCTTTCAAAGGCAGAAGTCAACAGGAAAATGTTGGATCCAGGCTAAAGTTTAAATCCAAACTGTCACAGAGTGGAATGGCGCTTTAATTTGGGATTGTGGTTGGAGCCAGTGTTCACCTCTAAATAAAAATTGACTCTCAACACAACACATAGAAGAAGTAAGATAAAGCTGAGAAAGAAGCTGCAGCTAAATGAGAAACAGATTTGCTGCTAGCACAAATGAAATTAGAGGAATATGTGTGCGAGCCAGCCAATGTATTCCATTGTGAGGCAAAATGTTTAATTTCCCATTTGTGATAACACTGAGAAACTGAATAGGGCTGTGGCATGAGTGTTCCCTCAGGCAGCACTGATTGCCAGGAGCTGGCAGCGCATGAAACCTCCCCACTCCAGGCTGCTTGCCCAAAACCTCCTACCCCTGCCCTCCCTCCACTGTGACACTGCAGCAGCCCTTCTGGGGGCTGTCAGATACGCATGGAAACAAAGGGTCTGTGGGAGAAATACCAGGGGTTTTTGTATTTTCATGACTTTAAAATGCCAGCCACAACATGTGGTCAATTTGCAATGAGAGCTGTGTATCTGTTTTAGCAGTGGGTGCCTTGATGTATTGGACTATGAAGGCCAGAAGTAGAAACCTTTGTTCTAAATATAAACATTGTTGGACTTTAAATTGCTAATTTTTAAGTAGTAGAGATGTACCTACCTTACATGATGAAGGTAATTAATTTTCAAGTCATAACTGAGAACAAAGGCAGTTACTTACTCCATTTTCTTCCTCCTGTTCTTTACCTCCACATAATTTATTCATATTTTATATATATTATATGTATAATTTTTTTTCTCCTAGTGTTTAGACCTACTGGATTTGGTGCTTAAACCATGCAGGGTTAAAAGTATAGCTTTTCTTACATTTCTGAACTTTCTTCCATAAAAAAGCTTAAGGAAGATGATCTCTAATTTCACTTCCTCAGCATGAAAAGTAAAACATCTGGTTGTCTTAGTTTCCCACCCCAGCAGCTGACTTTCAAGACAGCAAGTAGAGCAATGACATGCTTAAGATTAAAATACAAAAATCTGCTATGTACATGTTGGCATGGGAGAGCAGCAGAGGGATGGAGAAAAGCACACAAGTTTCTATCACACTCATAATTACAGAGCATAGATAACAGCCTGCAGTTAACACTTTAATATATCCTGGCCCCTGCTCTATTTTTTCTGGCCATTGTCAATGGAAAGTTGATGGAAACAGCTGGTTGGGGATTCCCCTGAAATGAACAGAGCCAGCTGTTGCCGGGTGGTTCTTGCTTCCCCCTTCCTCTCACACACACACCGCCCCTGGACATGTGTCTGGGGCAAGGGACAGTGCTGCAGTGGGACAGAGAGAGTCACCGGGAGGGGATTTCAGCAGGACCTCGGTTAGAATGTCCTGGGGATAATTCTTGCAGTGTCAGCTTGGTTCCATGCTGTCCACAGAGAACAGGGAAGCTCGGGAAGGAAGCTCTGTGCTCTTCTCTGACTTATCATCAGGCAGTGACTTAATTTGCCCCCTTCACTTTTGGTTGAAGGTTCAACTTGATGATTTTGGAGGCCTTTTCTAACCTTAATGATTCTGTGATTCTTTTCTATGATCTGTTCCACTTATTAGAACAGCAAAACTGAGATTTTTCCATCTTATCTTAATTTTTGATGTTCCCTTCAATGGCCAGTATTATTATGACAGAAAAAAGGGGATATTCTTTCTATTTTGACTTATTTGTTCCTAATAGCTCAGCCAGAACTGCCCATACTTCACCTGTGTGCAATACCCTTGAGACAGAAATTACGGTTAGTGGTGGTGGAGTGGTACAACCATCTTCCAGCTGTTGTGCAATGGTTGTTGCTGTTAAAACCATCGAACTGGGGCCCTCTCAGTAATCTCCTGTGACTATTCCTCACTGACTGTTGTCTTGAAATACATTTGAGGTGAAGTTCTACTACATCTGGCTCTCCAGAGAAAGGCCGGCTGCTGCAGGACCTTGCATTGTGTTTCTGTGTGGAAGCCAATCTTCTGCACAGAGCTGGAAAAACTCATACAATGATAGGACAATTATTTGGGTAGGAAGAGACCTCTGGGGTGTGAGATATTTGCAAGAACAAGGGTATATTGTAAATATGAGCAATCCAGATATTCTGAGTTTGTGAGACAATACAGGTGTGTGGTAAAGACCTTGAAAAGGACACAGGAGAGAAAACTGTGGATGGGAAATATGTGTGAACTTGTGAAAATAAGTGAACAAGAAGATACCTGCGTGACAAAGGGACGGTGCAACAAGAAGAACAGCAGTTCATGTGAACAGGTAACTTCAGCCAATGACAGAATAAAGCAAAACGCATGGAGAGTAGGTAGTAGCCAATAAACACTTGATGTATGTGTGATGCTGATGCTCTAAATGTATAAAACAATGAGCTTTGTGAACAATAAATTGGCATTAGCCTGAGATCATATTGGTCGTCGTGCTGTGTCCGATTTCCCACTAATTCCACACTGGGGCAGCTCTGGGGTTGGACCAACCTGCCCAAGGACTTTGGCAGGCAGGTTGTGAAAACCTGGAGATAACATGGGTGCTTCAGACATCGTGTTCCAGCACTGGACTGCCTGCACAGGGAAGAGGCTTCTCCCTGTTTTGGGCTGAAACTCTCCTGTTTGAATATGGGTTTCTTTTATCTCATCCTGACAACAACACAAACCAGTCAGGCTTTCTGGATGTCCAGGGAAGGGAACAGGGCTGGGAAGGGACTGGAGGAGCAGGAGGGGCTGAGGGAGCTTTGGGGGATCAGCCTGGAGAAAAGGAGGCTCAGGGGGGACCTGCTGGCGCTTTGCAACTCCTTGCCAGGGGAAGGGTCAGGTTGGACATGAGCAGGAATTCCTGCCTGGAAAGGGTGGTCAGGCACTGGCAGGGGCTGCCCAGGGAGGTTTGGAGTGCCCAGCCCTGGAGGTGCCCAAGGCAGGACTGGCCGTGGCACTCAGAGCTCTGGGCTGAGGGACAAGGTGGGCATCGGGCACGGGGTGGGCTCCGGGGGCTGGAGGGGCTTTTCCAACCCCAGGGATCCTGGGATTGTGTGATCTTGCAGCTTCCCAGACAGCACTTCTGGTTTCTCTTGCCATTGTCCACTCAGGGGGGACGTCTCTAAATTTCCAAGAGCTTCCAAATAAAAGTGTGACCTTATGAGGGCACTCACTCAGACAAATGTGCTCTTGCCCACCCCTTCTCTAGTTCCCCCTTCACTCCTAATGGGATAACACAGGAATTACTGCAGGGGAGGGGCTGGTCTTTGTGTTCCACAATGCAGTCAAACAGCATGCACTTACCCTTCATGAAACTCTGTATTTCGACAGCATTGAGTGACACCAGGAATAAATTTGTCTGCCCTGCTCTGGTTTATTTCCTTATCTTGCTCATATGTGTGATAATTCAGTCACTCTGGAATTCTACAGGCTCTATGAAATGCCAAGCAAGTAATTTATTCATTGTTTGGCTCTTCCTCCTGTCCCACATGGGTGGTTTCTTAATTACAAAAGTGTGACTCAAAGGTTTGTCTGTTTTTGCACTAATTTCTGCAGGTTCTCATGACCACAGCTGATGGTATTAGCAGTGACAATAAGATTATTATTAATGATTTGGTAGCTTTATCATTGTGCATCCTCCTGATTTGTTGCTGCACACCAGACAGCATTTTTGTACTGCATAACTAACCTAGAATGCAGGAAAAATCTACTTTATTATCAGAGATCTTCTGTTTATTTGTGTATTTCTTTGGTTTTGGTCAAAACTACAAGCCACCATCAATTTGAAGGGGAAACAGCAATTACCTGTGCTGATTAGTAGCTGAATTAGAATGTTTTGGGTTTTTTTCTTATCATTCCACCATTTTCAATGTACTCAGCGTGTCTGTTGACATAGATATTGTTTCTCTTCAGTCACAAATGGTTTGTTTATGCAGCCATGCATTGGATTTAACATAGTGATGGTATTGTTATAAACTCACAGAATAATCTGTTGTCTTTGCTGTGTACCTCTGGCTTTTGGATACAGAACAAAAATACAGACAAGCCACAGCAGAAGGGTTGACCTCTGAATAATTTTTTACAAAAACAGAAATTAAAGCTCTGGATTTATTATATTCTTTCAAGCTAAAAACTTTTGAAATCCGTAATGTTTTGGCTGAGTTTGCCTAGGTAACCAAACTCTCAGTACTGACCTAAGCTGGCCTTTGCCTCCCATTGTGATCAGCCCATCCCTAATGATAATGTGAATAGACAGTCTAGGACAAAACAGGTTTAAATCCTCTTAAGCTGTAAGGGGAAAGGAACCCAAGGATGTCTGGGCTGGTTTCTTCGTCAGAGGCAGAAGGTACACACCACTCATACAGAAAACATCTGGACTGCATCAGACTATCCGGGTGGAGGGGGCAAATGTCTTTGATGAAGTCTTTCATGAAAGATTAAATGTCTGCCTGCTTTTTCAAATACAGTTGTTCTAAGGTGCCTTAATTTTGTGTTTCCAGTTAGTTTGAATACTTTAGTTACTAATTTTTAGGCCTGGCTATAAAACACAGATTTCATTTTGCAACAACAGAAAGAAGATGTTTCAATATTTAGTTTTCATTTTGAGGAAGAATAAAGTCTAAACTTCTTGAATATCCTGCTGTAGAAAAGCAAGTCTGCAACAAACAAGTCATGATGGTTTTACAAGTGAAAAAAAGCCTCACAGGTAGAAAGAAATCGAGAAATTTGATCTCTGTAAATAAGTGAGGTTGACCTCAGAATTACACTTTCTCACATTTCTACTCAGTGCTGGTCTCTTCTGGGATGTCACAGGTGAGGTTTCCCCTGATGTGGGTTTAGTTGGAGTGATTTGGGTTAGCAGGTGGTTGTGCAAGGGAAGGGTGGAGAAACCCCTGATGGTGCAAGGTGGGAGCCACATCCCAGGACTCACCTGTCCTCCTTCCCCTTGGATCCAAGGTCATTTCAAGGACACAGACAGGCCATCCAAACACAGTTTGGTTTTTCTGTTGATGAGGAATGTGGAATTAGCAGGAAATCAGACACAGCACGATGACCAACATGATCTCAGGCTAATGCCAATTTATTGTTCTCAAAGCATGTTGTTTTATACATTTAGAGCATCAGCATCACACATACATCAAGTGTTTATTGGCTACTACCTACTGTCCACGTGTTTTCTTTATTCTATCGTTGGCTAAAGTTATGAACTGCTGTTGTTCTTGTTGTACAGTCCCCTTGTCACGTAGGCATCTTCTTGTTCATTTATTTTGCAAGTTCATACATCTTTCCCATCCGCAGTCTTCTCTCTCATGTACCTTTTTCAAGGTTCTCACCACACAGCCGTATTGCCTCACAGACTCAGAATATCTGGATTGCTCATATTTACAATATACCCTTGTTCTTGCAAATATCCCACAGAGGAACATCACTGCCAGCGTGAGCTCAGGCAAAATAAACCATGGGCCCAAGCCTGACCTGCTGAGACCTTGTGATTTCAGGGTTTGACCTGTTTCCATGCCTTGCAGGAGGCTCTTCACTGTCTCCCCAAATTTTCTCACATAAATGTATTGTTTGTGCTTCCTGCTGTGTGGGTGTACATTCTGACTAGCACAGTGCTCCCCATCTGTAGGGAGGCATTGCTGGCTCCTTCAGGATGGTTAATCTTAAAGGGTTTCCATCCTCTCCCAACCCCAGGGAAAGGGGGATGATGATAGTAATAGCTGCCCATGTCATTGTGGGGGTGTGAGGATTAATGAGTTAATGGCACTCTGCTGACATGGGGCTGCCTGAGTGCTGTGACAGAGCACAGGAGCTGTTTGCTCCACAGACGTGGCTGGGGCGTCAATAATCCAAGCAGGAGAGCAGAGCAGAGTTGACCCGAGCCACAAAAGCTGGAGAAGCTGCAAAGGGTGGGCTGCAGTGCCCAGGCTGGTGCCATGACTCTCATCCCACGCTCCCCAAAGGATAATTTTGAATATTAGACTACTTCTGCTTGAGTTTTTGTTGCCCTTTTTTTTTTTTTCTTCTGCTTTCCTCCACAGTAACTGATCCTAAAGAAAAAACATTTTTTCCTCCAAGAACTTAATCTATTAGCTATCAGTGACACAGAGTAACAGTTTATGTTTTATGAGAAATTATTTATATTAAAAATCCCATGTGCCAGAGCATTTGGTGGGAATTTCTGCTCTTGCAGAAGATTTGCATTGCTTGATTCACACAGTCAATGACATGTTATTGTATCTCTGCAAGCATGGCCAGGACCCGATGTGAAATTCTGTGTGATTTAAATCAGGACCTCTCAAATATCAGTCTAATGAGGATCCAGATGCAAGTAATTAACCTGTTATCCTCCAGGAGAGCTGGTGATGAGTTACACCAGGGAGAGTTTTGCAGGTGCTACCACTTATTCTGGAGGGGAATAAACACCTCTCTCCCTCACTAGATGAAGTTCAGATTAAAGCAGAAATTATTTTGGAATAGCAGGAGCACTTACAGCTGCATCTAGAGTGACTGAGGGTTTTGCAGATCCTCAGGTTGAAAAAAAGGGCACTGAAGCTGTGGCTGCCTCATCCCTGGAAGTGTTCAAGGCCAGGCTGGAGCTACCTGGGCTGCTGGAAGGTGTCCCTGCCCATGGCAGGGGATGGAATGAGATGATCTTTGAGATCCCTTCCAACCCAAGCCATTCTGTGGTTCCAACAGAGTCTCATTAATAGCTCTGTAAAGTGTTATTTCTCTAGTCCTTTACAATGTTTTCTGCAACCTGCTCAGCAGGATGGTGTCCTACTGCTGTCACTGGCTTTAGGAAAATCCAGCCTGACCCAGCTGGGACTACACTTTTCATGTCTGAGACTTTGTGTCACAACTGAGGTTTTTCAAAACAACAGGTATTTGTGCACATAATTGACCAACAGGATGGATGTCTTCATGGCACGTACCAACACCAAGGATAAACTGTCCCCTTTTGCAACTTTCTTCATCAGCTTTACAGCCCTAAAATTCAGACCTCAGGAAATGTTTATGAATTGTTTCTATCACTAAGAAAGGAGCCATAGGCATTTTGGCATTGATCTGTTTGTTTGGTTTTGGTTTTTTTTCTGGACAAATAACTCCTTGACAGTTGGGTTCCTCCCTGAGTAAGACATCATGAGAAGTGATCAATTTTTATGCCCTGTTCCTCCTTTACTCACAAAAACATTTTACATGATTTTTGAAAATCATTTGTTCTGCTGAAGGAGTATGGGAACTTCAGCATTTTGTACAGACTAGAGGAGCATTCCACCTTCACAGAGTCATTAAAGTTGCAAAATACACTCAGGACCATCAAATCCAACCATCTACCCCACTAGTTTTGGGGGGGAGGTGTCACTAAGCTGTGATTTATCTGATGGGAGTCACCACATTGTCTTTATAGAGGGAAATACACTCAGGGGGATTAATCCAATGGAGAGGAGAGGGGAGGGAAAGGAGGGGCTCTAGTGTGACATGGGACAGGATTTATCCAGGCAGAACCAAGGTCTGGAGACCTGGGCTGAAGCCAGGCTGGAGGTCTCCTGGAGGATGTGCCTCAGGGGCACCTGTTTGGACCTGGAAGGGAAAGGAGCCATAAAACCAAGTGCCAGGAGCTTTTTTTGGGGTGAGGGGCTGATCTCCAGCACAGTGGGTTCCTTGTAAGGCTCACACCTTCTGCCCACTGGCAAGCCCAGCTCCTCCAGATTGCTGGGTTTGGGCTGGAGTCTCCCACAACCTGATCCGTGTGAGAAAGGCTGGACAGGGGCTGGAGGGGAGCCAGGACCCCCGTGGGATGCCCTGGGTCAGGGTCAGCACAGCTGCCCCGGAGGGCTGGGTGTGCAGCCCCCCCTGAGACCCCACCACAGCCACCCCTGGCAGCACTGCAGCTCCAGACCCCCTCACCATCCCCCAACACCTGTGATGAGGAGCTGAAACGCAGGAGCTGATATCCCTCTGTTATTGCTCTCCAGCAAAGCAGGAATGGCCTTGGAAACATCTGGTGTGGGGTTGGGAATCAGGATCAGATATGGCTTTGCAATGGCCAGATGATTGCATGTGACACCAGGGCCAGCAGCAGGTAAACCCTTGCTGAACTTGTCCAAAACCAAAGGACAAGTTTCTTCCTTTCCTTTCCTTTCCTTTCCTTTCCTTTCCTTTCCTTTCCTTTCCTTTCCTTTCCTTTTTCCTTTTTCCTTTTTCCTTTTTCCTTTTTCCTTTTTCCTTTTTCCTTTTTCCTTTTTCCTTTTTCCTTTTTCCTTTTTCCTTTCCTTTCCTTGCCTGCCTTCCTTGCCTTGCCTTCCTTGCCTGTCTGCCTTTCACCCACAGAGAAAGAAACACTGGTCATTTGCTCTGTCATCTGGTGAGTACCACAGACTCTCATTAGAGACAAGCAGCCATGTATTTGTTCTCCTACTTGATTGAATTTTGACAATCAGCCATAACATTTGTGCAGGCTGGCAGCAGCTTTTGCTGGTTTGATTTATTCCCTACCCCGCCCCATAATCATCTTTTTTTTTTTTTTTTTTTTTTTTTTTTTTTTTTTTTTTTTATTTCCTTTTTTTTTCTCCCCCCCCCCCCCTATTTTTTTTTTTTTTTTTTTTTTTTTTTTTTTTTTTTTTTTTTTGTGGAAAACTCCTCTTTCATCTCCATTTTCATGCTTGCCTAAAAAAACATAATCATTTTCCACCAGATACAACAGGAAAGAGAAATATTCTCCTTTTTTTCTAGCCCCTTTTCTTTTCTTACTCTTATGAAACAGATCTACTTAACTTCTGCAGAAATCACTGATGTTACTTTTAATTAATCCTAGCATTTCAGTTGCCCAAGCCTTTATAAATGTAAAGGGCCTGAGGAAAGAAAGACTTTCATTTACTTTTTGTGTCATTTGTAATTACGCCATTTGATTTCCCTCGTGGCCTCACAGCTTTCCTCAGCTCTCCCTTCGAGGCTGCCTGTGGAAAGGAGCCACCAAGCAGGAGCCAAGAGAACAAGAAACAATGGTCAAGGAAAACTAATTCCTGGGAAAACAAAACCAGTGCTCCTTCTTCAGTGTTACAAATAGAAAAGCAACAATATTGAGTATCTACCTTGTGGTTTTCAATAGCTACCTGTTTTTTTTTTTTTTCAGAAAGGGAGGAAAATACTGGGCAAATAACCTGGCAGGTCTGATAATTCCAGGTGAGATGCTCTTTCTATTAGACTTAGCAGAAATGGTATTATTTGAGTTGTCTTGCAGGAATAAATGGGTGATTATCAAACATATGAGGAAAAGGAATTATTGCACATGAAAAAGGAACTGTGAGAAAAGAGAGGCTGCCAGGTATAAACATAATTGAGCAGTATTATCACAAAATAGAGCATTGTTGTCACAAAACTGCAGAAATGGAGCTAAATAGGTTCAGGGGGCATCTTTGTCGTGAATGATGCTGGCACAATTTCAGATCAGATGAAGGAGAGACCCAAAAAAAGACTAAAAACTATTTTGGTCCTGTTTGGGTCTTGATATTTCAGGTATTAGCAGTTTTACATTAATTCTCAGCAGAAGTGAGTCTAACTTATGTACTCACTGATGGATATTGAGAAACACAGAGGAAAACCCAGAGTGTTTTAAATCTATTTGTATGTTTTATGTTGACACGCTCCTCCTACCCTTCAGCAGACACATACTTTCCTTCCAGTGCAGGATATTTCTCCCTCTCTCCAGTGCACATGTTCCTGCTTGCCAGAGCTTGTTGCTAAACTACTCCCATTAGCAGTGCTGTAAATCACAGGGACAGCCAAGATTAGTTAGCACTTTTGGAAGAGGGATAGTAACAAGTTGGACACAATTCCATTGTCATTTTCCATGAACATCATCTGGTAGCACCATCCACATTTGTGAACTTTAAATTTTGTAGACACTTTGAAGCATTACTCTTCAGATTTACCTTGAAAAGGTTTCTTCTCCCTACAAAACAATTTAGAAACAGTGACTACTAATGCCTTTTTTTGAGATAGAAAGTGTTGAAAATGGTGTTATTCCAAGAATAAAGCTTTCACGAGAACAAAGCAAGAGCTTTTGGAAGTAAAGCTTGTTCAGGCATCCCCAGTGAGTTTGTTCCAGGTGGAAATGCAGTAGAGAAGTAACAGCTTGGAAGGTGAAAATTGCCAAATTTTGTGGCAGCAACAGAGCAGAATAGCACAGTCCTGGTAATTTCAATTATAATTTATGATAAATTGATAAAATATCTTCTTAAAGGTATTAAAGCTGTTTAAAGGACTAAGGTCTGGATTACAGTTTAAATCAGCTTGGGCACACCTCTGAGTAGGTCCCACTCTTTCAGCAAATACACCTCTCTCTCCCTCTAAAAATACAATTTAGGGGATTGTCCTTCACATTACTCAGTGATAATTAATAGTTCATCAATAGTCCTGCCTCCTCTAGAACTGGAACTGGATAAGGTGTTGAAAACTCACCCAACTTGCCCTCCCTCTATTTGTGTCTATGCCAATTCACCACCAACAGAGAGTTATGCTATAGCCAGGAGCGATTTTAAACTGAATTACTCCATGTTGAAAATGCTCAGGACTGAATGTTTAAGAAAAATAAAATAAAAAAGGAAAAACACAGAGTACTTTATTAGTATATTAGATATAGGAGGAACTGCAATAGCAATTGCTCAGTAACTTCTAAGGATCAGACATTGCAACGCAGCCTCTAGAACTTAATTTAGAGGGATAAAAGCAAAGTCTGCTGCTGGACTTTGGAGCAGTTGTATACCTGTGGCTGCCCCTGGTTCCCTGGAAGTGTCCAAGGCCAGGCTGGAAGGGGCTTGGAGCAACCTGGGTTGATGGAAGGTGTCCCTGCCCATGGCAGGGAGTGGGATGAGATGGTCCCTTCCAACTCAAACCATTCTATGATTCTAAGGTAGACAGCTTGATGCTCACCACAGATATAGGAAAACCAGGGAATTTAATTTTCTGTTTCCATGCTCAGGGGTGTTGTCACCTAATCTCATTTTCCCTCATGTTCTCACTAAAGTTGCTTTCCAGCATTGATTTTTTTCCCTCCAGTGTTGGTTGGCTTCAGGCATATTTACAGACTATGGGGTTTGTTCTTCAGACAAAATCAGAGATTTTACACAGGCCTGGAAGAATTCTGACATTCTGTCTCCCAGCTCACACAAAGCAGGTATCCAAAAGTAGCGCACACTACTGATATGAAACTTCTCTGTGAGTGCTCCAGCGTTTACTGTGCTGGCTGTGGCAGGGCTTGGGTGAAGGGCACATGTCTAAATGTAAGGAAGCAACTGGGAAGGCTGGGGGCCTGAGTTTGGGGCACTGTAGTGACTTTTGTCCAGAGCAGTGGCCTTTTTTTTGCCAGGGAGTGGAAACCCATCCTGGGATGCAGCAGCAAGTGGCGCAGGGCACGGTTTGCTGTGTGTGGTGGTGTGTGGGGGGATGTGTGTGGTCCAGTTTGGGGTCCGGGTTTGGCGCTGGATGCCATGGTGGGCGAGCGGTGTTGCTTTGCCGGGTGAGAGTGTGGTGTCCTTCCCCTAAGTGCTTACTGGATGTGTTTTGGTGTGCATGGTAGCAGGAGGAGTGGAGGGATTGTTTTGGCACTTGGGGATTTGAAAGGCAGGTTGAAGCAGGAGCTGGGCAAGCAGAGTTGTTTGAGGTGAGGCAGGAAGTTGGTGTGTGCGGGATAAGAGGGGCAGTTTGGGGTTGGCAGGTGCCTATGGCCAAGCTGCCCTGTGAGCGTCTGGTCTCAACTGATCTCGGAAGCTAAGCCACACTGCCAGCCCACAGCAGCTCTACCATGGTGTGGTAGTTTATCCCTGGGTGAAGGCAAATATCCAAAGGCCCCAAACCAGCAGCTTCACCCCACCCCTCCCAACCGCAGGGGGAAAAGGGGGAAAAATATACCACACTAGGTGAAAAGTGGATTCTAATACTACTGAAGCAGTATGAATTCATAGAAATATATATATATACAGAGAAGAGAAAGGAACTTAACATTACTATATGCACATACACACAAACAATAAAGAACAAGTAAACAAGGTCTACCTCCCAGAGAGAGACATGCAGCTCTCCCCAAAGAGACAGCAGGTCCCCGACCGATGCCCTTCACCACCGGAAAAGGACTGAATCAAAACTTCTGTCTATCCCTTCTTATATTTAGGCTGACGTAAAATGGGATGGAATACTTCATTTGGATACAGCAGCCCATGTGATCTGTCTCCCAGGAAAGCCTAAAATCAAACCACCACACATGGTTTGGAGAACTGGGTGATAAGCTCAGTTGGGGGACATGGTTCTTCATGTTCCTTGCCTTGGGTGCTCTGCTCCTGTCTGGGCACTGCTCCTGCCCTTTGACCATGACTGAAGCACCATAACAATCCACTCCATACCACTGCTTTTGTTTCTGTTTGTTCTTATCTTCACTTGGTGTTTTGTTCCTCCTGAAGCAGAGTCTGTGCTCAATCAGGGACTGCCAAATTGGTTTCAAAACCACCCCCACTGACCCAAAATTCACAAGGAAGAGCTGAGTGTGTGTGGGAATACTAAAGTCAAGGCGGTCTGGAGCATAACCAACCCAGGCCAGTGTTGCAGGGCATGGAGCACAGCAGACATGTGCTCTGTATGGTCACATATCCCTTATTGTGGTGGTAAAATGGGTCTTGAAAGGCTCCTCTGTTTTCCCAGTTCTCCACCTGGAGTCTGAACCCTGAGACTGACAAAGGGCAGGTGGTAGGTTTGGGCTTGTTAGGACACAGTCTGCTGCCTGGGCAAGGAGTTGATAAATGGCTCCCCAGAAACAGGGAGTTATTCCACAGTGGAAGTGAAGAGGATGGAGCTTCCCCTGCTGCATTCAGGCCATGGCACTGGAGCATTCTCCATGCATTATATTGTGCTTTATTGTGACAAAGAGCAAGGAGGTCCGTTTGTGTATGCACAGCTCAGAGCCCCTCACCAGGGTGTACTAAATAAATACAATAAACTTGTCACAGGGAGAACTTTTGTGGCTTGTGTCCTGTTTTTCCTTTAAAAGCTGTTTTCCAAATGTGAGATGAGTGGTCTGAAGGATCTTAGGGAATAGCCTATACTGTTATGAGTCTTGTGAGCACACACTGAATCATTCCAGCAGGTTTGCAGGCCACCAAGACCATCAGATTTACAGAAGGGAAAAGCAGGGAGATGCATGAAGTGCCCTGATCTCCGTGGTTGCTGTGTGTTGTGCTAGGAAGGGGCTGCATGAAAACAGGAGTGGAAAATAGACTATAAAGGGGAAGAAACAATGACGGGAGCTTAACCAGTTGGGTCTTCCTCCTTTTTTAGATTCTGTATTGCTGCTTCTGGAGAAAGGACAGTCTTCCCTGGCAGCCAGGTGTGGTATTGACTCAGGTGTGGTGGGGTAAATATCTCTGTGTTTAGGTTCCCCCAAGGTTTTGGGGCTTACCAGCTGAGTTATCCTTTTTAAATTTGAGGGGCGAAGGGGAGGAAATTTTGACACAAGACTGGAGCATCTAGTGCCAAAGGCACAGAGCTGTGTCTTAAGCTTTCTGTATTGATTCTGGCACCATATGCAACACCACACTGCATATCCTGGTTAACAAAGTTCTACATATGCTCATGTATGCAAAATACTATGGATGGGTCTGGAATGAAGAGCAGGATGATGCTGCTTTATAGATGAACTCGACCTAAGCAGACTAATTCTACATAAAGCCCAGTGAAGGAGAGAACAGGGTTGCTTAGGGGAGGTTTTCTTTCAAAGTCTGTGTTTGTTACTGGGCAAAGGAGGAAGAACCTTCCATGTGTCAGTAGGGAAGGAAAGAGTTGGAATGGTTGGAAGAGCAAACATGGAAATTCAGGAGTTGTCCAGAGATATTGTGGACTCTCCATCCCTGGAAGTGAAATTGTCCCCTGTGAGGGTGGGCATCCCTGGCACAGGTTGGGCAGAGAAGCTGTGGCTGCCCATGGACCCCTGGAAGTGTCCAGGGCCAGGTTGGACTGGGCTTGGAGCAACCTGGGCTGGTGGGAGGTGTCCCTGCCCATGGCAGGGGGTGGCACTGGGTGGGCTTTGACATCCTTCCCCACCCAAACCATTGTGGGATTCTGAGATTCCCTGAATACAGAGGTGGTGGTCAAACCAACCAACCAGGCTGTGACCTGAAGCAGCTGGATTTCAAAGGATTTGTTCTTACTCATGAGGAGGAGGAAATGATTCTTATTGCTTCCAGAAGTCACCATGAATCCCAAGACAGAAATCTTTTCCATGCCTCTGGTCTCTTAAAGATGGGTGTCATTAAACTATCAGATTGATGTCAGAACGTGTTCCTTGGCAGGCAGAGGCACGTTCAGTGCAGGGCAGTGGTGTGGGCAAGAACTCACTGATTATTTTAGTGTGCTCAGAAACACCCCCTGGAGAGGGAACCCAGTTCAAGGCCTCCAGCCCCAGGCACGTCGCCAGTGATGATAATTTCAAGTGCCATCTTTGGTATCAGGGTTTTATGTCCGTAGTAAATAACAAGCAATTCAAATGTCAGGAATAGTTTATCGCTAGGAAAGGATTTTTTCCCCCTCTCTGTCTCCTGGAGTCTTACCAGCCAGTGAGAATAAATCATGAGAATTTGGAGGTAGTATTTGTTCCAAAGAGACGAGGATCAGTGCGTTCCCTTGGCTCCCTTATTAGCTGAAAAGGGTGGGGGAAAGAAAATGAGCATGTAGCTTAATAGGAAATCAAAACTGGTCTGTGAATGTGTGTCTGGCCTGCCTTATTCATGACTGTGATACACATGTAAAATATGCTGGTGGTGCTACACAGTCAAAAAGACAGCTTGCCAACACTGTTAAATTACTATTTATTTCCTTTTAATTCCACTGGGTGTGACATTTATGTCCAAATACATCTATCATTTGGTCAGAGTTTGTGCTAGCCCTACTACAGCTCTGAAAGGTTATTTAAGTTTCTGCAAGAGGGAATGACCAGCTGTGAAGATTTGAGAATTTAAAAGCATACTTTTATATTTTGACCTGACTTCACTTTAAAAACAAGTCTTCTGTGTTTTAAAACAAGACTTTTCCAGAATAATGGAAACCATATAGAATTTTACCCTTTTAAAAACTCCTGGTCTTCCTTTCGGGGAAAGTACAGTATTTTAATCACTCAGTTTCTCAAAGGTAAGTGCTGTCAGGTATGAGTTATGGGACAGGATCCTCTGACTATTTACGTATGAGGTAAATAGGTGATGCAGAGGATGTCAAGGAGGCTGTGTTTAGATTTTATGTGCTTACATTGTTTTGAAAAGGAGATCATATAGTTTAATTAGGCCTACACAGACTGGTGAATTAGTCTACAGCTGAACTGCACACACATGGCAATTTACCGAAATGTTGTGGCAGCTGGATGTGCTTCCAGCTGGGGACAGACACTGCCTGCTTCCCACTCAGGGCTGGGCTGGAGGGAAAACCTCTTTTCCCGTGGAACAGCTTCCAAAGAGCCCTTCCAAGCAGCGGAAACGATGTGACATGCCGAGATGCTCTCGCAGAAAGTTCTGCGTTTGACAGAGGAGTGACTTGCTCCCTCTGTAATTAAGTGATTATCCTCTCTACTGACATACCAGGAGCTGGCAGGAGCAGAGCTGTCACTGGAAATGTTTATACCCAGGTCTTTGAGAAAATGTTGGCATCTCCCTCCCACACCAGGGGGAATTACATGAGTGAGTAAAACACTCTTCTGGAAGGGTTTTTTTATTCAGATTAAGGCAGTGCTGGACAATCTTCCTACAGCTACTGGTGAAGTAGGAGGAAATAAGCAAGCTGCAGTGCCAAGGGCTATTTTACTTCTGAAGTCTCTGATGCTTAAGTGAAGGCTCAGCCCGGCTGATGGTTCATCAGAGGAACTTGGGCTCCATCTGTCAAACAGCAAAGGACAAGGGTACAAAGTGACAGGTCATGTCCTGAGTACCTGTGCTCTGCGAGCCAATCAACAGGTCATGAAATTTAGGCAAAATCCCCAGAGATGCACTGAATCCTGCCAGATACTGGCTGGCTGAAAAATACAAATGTGTCTTTGGGCACACAAGCCCTGCAGATTTGAAAGAGTGAAACAACTTGAGTACAGGTTACTTCTTTATGTGACATTGGTCATGTCAGACCTGAGGAGGATCCTCCCTGCCTAAAAGAACATGTTTTTCCACAGCTTCTTGCAGAATCATTGTATTTCTCCATACATTTTGCCTTATGGCCTCAAGGCATCATGAAAAGAGGTGCTATTTATAAAAGAACTGTGGTCAAGTAAACAATTCAGGCTGCATGTTCACCGTTTCTCAGTGTGCAGATGTATCTTCCATACCCTGCACGATGATTACACTGAATTACATGAGCTGAAGCAAAACTGCTTTTCTAGTGAGCCAAGTGCCATAAAATACACATGGAATCTATATGGGCCTCCCAAAGGATGCTGAAGGCACTCACCAACTGTGTCTGGAATGATTAACAATGCTCAAGTAAAACAAGAGAAATGGGAGCAAAAAAAAACCGGGGCTGGAAAAGCTTCTTTAGCTGGGAATGTTTTGACGAGATAATGCAGAGCCTCTGCATGAGTATGAGAAGCAAGTTTAGACCACACTTCCTGACTTCTGGTGGTTCTTAACAAGGGCAGCATTTTAAATCATTAGGATGATGTTGGTTATCTTTTTGTTTCCTTTTCTCTAGAGTAGTTGCGGCACAGAAGGGAGAGAGGGGAAGGCACCCCTAAATCATGGAGAGCCTTTCTAAGCATTAGGCAGCAGGCTCTCCCACTCATGCCAGTGGGACAGAACTGGAGACACTGTGAACAAACTGGAAGAATAAAAGCCTCCAGGCACTAACAGAGCAATTATTTCCTCCACCACACTGCAACTTCACCTCTTGGCACCAGTGTATTTCCACTGCTCACTGGCTGTGGTTAAGGAGGTAAAAAGGGCATTCAAAGAACAATAACATTGTTCCAAGGACATGAGATCTTCGAGTCATCCTTGGATTCCACTTTGTGTTTCCTCCTCCACCAGCTACATCTGCCCAGTTGCTTATCAGTCCCTCCAGAGTATCAGACCTTTGCAGTGATCCCATCTCTTACTCATGCTTTACTCATTTCCCAACATGGCTATTACTGCTTTTCAATTCAGCCCTTCTAAATCCCTGCGTTGAATTTGAGGTGATTTAGAGTGCAGATGTGGATGGAAGCTAATATAATATTAATCCACAGCAAGTACGTGCAAGGGTATAAATTACTCTGTGTGTTCAAGGAAGAACATGGATATTTCAACACCCATGGTGTTGTTCAGGTGAAAAAAAGAAGTCCCACTGTGGAGACACAATTACAGTTTCAGTCATATTTACTCAGCACCCTGTTCACTCTCTGTGCACCTCCCAGCACCTCTGCACAGGATGAAGGTGTACAGACTTGCTGTGATTGCAAACTCCTGTCTCCCAGCCAGAAATTCCTGCTGCTAGTAAGCATTTCACTCCTCTGCTCAGTCTAGGACTCACAGCAAGGACTGAGTGCAAGGAAAGACTATTTCCCCCAACACCTCTTCTGGCTGAGCTCTTTTGGAACATCTTTATTGCTGTTTGAAAATGACACAGTTAAAACCCAGAGTTCAAAGGTGCTTTGTAATGTGCCCAAAGTTACACCTTCTCTCTCCTTATCACATCATTTATACCTTGGTCAAATATCCAGGTGTTCTTGGTTTCTGATTTCTTTTGCATGAGAAAAAGAAAGCAAATCGGTTTAAGATTCTAAGCTGGGAAAACAGTATTTGCTTCATATATTTCTAAAAAGAGATGACATATCAATTTCTTCAAAGCCAAAATTTTAGAAAACAAAGAACTAATCCTGAAGCAAACACCTGTTTAAAGCAGCAATTTCAAAACAACTGCCTTTTGTCACACCTTAAAGATCTTATTTTCAGAAAGTTTAGTTGAGCAAAGTGCAGCCAGAACATCATGAGAAACCTGCAAATGTCACTTAAGGAAGAAAATAAACAAAACTGCAAACTAGGGAGTATCCATCAATGACCTGCAATTAGGACAAAGTTAGGAACTGCTGTGTAAGAAATACTGTTAAAGTCTGAACAACAAATGACAAACAGGAACAGGCCTGCTTGTCGGAACTTCTTACATGATAAATTGTCAACAGGGAAGGTCTTTGGAACACAATGCCTTCATGGCAATAGTTTGCAGTTTCTCAGAACTAAAAATTTCCTTGGGTTGTTTCACTGGTTCTCTTATTCACACCTGAACACAAGAGATTATTAAGAATTCATCTGATAATTAGAACAGCGCTGGATGAGTTGGAAATGTGTGAATATCATAAAAATACGACTGTTATAAATAATAACTAGATTGTAACTGCTTAATATAAAAAGTTATCAGATGATTCTTTGCATATTTTGAACGTGTATACACCTGACAGTCAAAACCCAAGACTCCTTAGGAATTTCCCTTCCCTCTGTTCAGAAACCTTTGAAAATCCCAAACTGAGCTGCTTTCATGGCCATGTTTGGAGCAGAATCCACATCTAAACTTACAGGAACAGGTTTTGCCCCTCCCCAGATCTCCCACTCGGTCCAAGGTTTATATGTGTGCACAGAATGGTCACTGTGTCACAGCTCTGTACCCTCTGAACCTCCCTGGTTTACAGCCAGGGATATTTACCTAGCGTAAACTGGGGAAATCTACTTTTCCTGACTCCAGTTTGAAAAAGTTTCAGATGAGTAATTCTGATGGTGATTTAGATATGCAGGTACACGTGAGGCAGTACAAAGGTCATACCTAACAACTGCTTTTTTTCCTTAATTCCAGGGTAACCTGGATAGAAGGAGTTTCTCAAACAAGAATGACAACAGCTGACATTCCTTTCAGTGTGTTTTACTATCAGCTGTGTTCACTTTGATCACAAGCCTTTTTAGAACAACAAATTCTGCTAACAGGCAACTCTCCCAAACACAATCAAGTTGTCTCATGTGCTCACATGTGTCAGGCATTATTAGAGAAGTCACTGGATTACTCAAAGTATGCAAAATTTAGAAATAAATGCTAATGGCAGATACTGCTAAAAGTAATTTAATCTCTACTAGTGAGTATAATCTAATTTAGTTGTTGTCTTTAACCTTTAGAATATTATGACATGCAACTTCCTTAACTGCAGCTAACTGCTCGCTTTGCTGATTTAGAAACCTTGTATTACATGGACAGCAGCAGCAGAGCCTTTAAAATCATCTTCTCACCATCTGGAAAACAGTTGGGGAATGATCTGCCTGAGAGCCAAACCTCCAAAAATGAGTAAATGTGGCATTTTACACAGAGCAGTCCAGGTTTCTCAGATCCCACAAACAGCTTACCAGACATCACTACAGTTATGGTCCCTGCCTTTACTCATATCTTAATGACACAAATATTGACAGATTATTTGAGGAATTAAAAGTTTAAAAACAAAGAGCTGAATGTAATTTAGGTCTGAAGTTGTATTTTTAAATTCAGAGTAGAGCTATCATTCACAAAACGAGTTGTTCAGAGAAGTACTTTGATAAACACACCCTAAAATCACAATGTTCTTTGTTCAAGGGTGTCTTTATTGGAATGGCTAGATTTATCATTTTAAAAAATTCATGAAATAGGTCTACCGAACCCAAAATTTAAAAAAAGTAAAAGCCTTTTTAACTACATGGTTGGGAGAAAAAATAAAGATGCTCCCCTGAAACTCAGCCACACAAGAGACCCCCTTTCAGGAGTTACATGGGTGTCAGTGCTGACTCCACAAGCACATGCTCTGGGTTGTGATCACCAACACTGCACACGAGGTCTGTTGGCAGGGGTCCATCACGTGAGGGCAGGCTTGGTGATGCTGTCCCATCTTGTCCTGCCAGGAGGTGCTCCACGCTGTGCTGTCTGGCAGCAGGGGACACTCTCCAGGCACTACTGCACGAAGAGGATGCTGAAGGCCATCACGACACAGCACACGGCCACGTAGGGGCTCTTCCGCTCACCTGGGAGGGGGCAAACACAAACCAAACACTCAGGTGTGACCCAACAGGTCCAGGCTGCTCCTAGTGCAGTGTGCCAACTATGCTGCAGCACGAGCAAGCTCAAATGCAGCGTCTCTGCCTGCAGCAAGGCTGTCTGAAGTACAGTTGTGTGTGCAGGGGAAGGTGCTTGGAGGTGGGAAACTCCAGTGTTGGATGTTGCTATGCATAGACAGAGCTGCAGCTCTTTGCTTTAAGAGAGTGACTTCTAAAAGGGCATGCAGTGACAGGACAAAGGGCAAGGGCTTTAAAACCAGACAGAGGAGGTTTAGATTGACTATTAAGAAGGAATCTTCCCTGGGAGGGTGGGGAGGCTCTGGGAACAGAATTCCCAGAGAAGCTGTGGCTGCCCCATCCCTGAAGTGTCCAAGGCCAGGCTGGAGCAACCTGGGCTATGGAAGGTGTCCCTGCCCAGGGCAAGGGGAGGAACTGGATGAACCTGAAAGTCTGTCCTGACCCAAACTGTGATCTTCTTTCTGACCAATCCCACTCTGCAGTCCTGTCACAGGCCCATGCAAGGACTTCCATCCTCCTATAAACCACCTTTTCCAAGAGGAAGTTTCATATTGCTGATAGCTCTTTTTGTGAAGGAGCCAGGGGGCAGGCACTGGAAAGCTGTCCAAGACACTCAATTTTTGCTGGCTCTGCTCCCAGTTCTCAGGAGCTGTGCTGTGTCAGCTGAGGTGTCTGGCAGGACACCTGGTACCTGCCCAATCTCCTGCAGGAGCCACTGCTGTGGAGTTCACAGTGGCCCAGACATGAACAGGTGCCTGTCTTTTTTACTTGTTAAGAGAGACATAACATTGTTAGCACGTGGAGAGGGTCTGATCCACACACTTCCATGATAAAAATGGTCAACAGATTACAGAAGTTGCACAGACACCTCTATTTCCGACTCTCAAATCTGTGTCAGTTTTCCAGGGCACACCACGGATAAAAGTTAAGTTTACTCCATGAACACACTTATATTTGGTGGCAAAAGCAATTGTGAGAGACATATTACCCTCCATCCAGGACTGAATGTTACAGAGGTCTCTTGCTCACCAAGTAAACTATGGGAAAAAAAACTCCACATCTTATGTGGGGAACTGTAATACAATCAGGAGGTTATTCGTGATGATGAAGGGACTGGTAGCTATTTACATGAACACTTCCTCCATTGAATTAGCCAGGTGTTTTTGTACTTCAACTTAGACCTTTGTTCTTCATGGATCCACTGAATTCTCTCTGGAAAGGCCAACACTGGATGGTACTTCCAGCCCACAGAACTGTCAGGAAGTGTTAACACTGCAACATGTCTTTAAAGTGAGAAGATTCCTGTTTCTGCACATCCAGAAGCACAGACAGAGCTGGGGCTGTTTGCTTTAAGCAAAATTTAATTTTCCTGTGCAAGGTCTTTTCTCTTGCTCTATGAACTATCTCATCTGAGACACAGTTTTCAGAGAAACACTAAAGGGGAAAGAACACCAAGGCTCCCAAGTTGAGCATTAAGGTGCACTTCTCATGGAAAAAAGAGTAATTTTTACCAGCAGGACTTTCAAACACATGGGGCACAAACTTTCCACAGAAAGCAAATAAAAAATAAAATAGTTGCAGTGACAGCTCCCATAAGCAGGAGTGCCTGCCACAGTGACATTACAAGATGTTGCCATGATCTGGCATATATTTAATTAAACTTCAAATAACTGAATGAATTAATGTCTGCAGTTTCACATCTGTTTAAAATAAATTTTGAGGAAGTCCAACTCCTACGGCTTAGGGTATTACAATTTTCATATGGGTTATACTTTTCTGCTCTTAATTTTCTTAAAAGAGAAATCACCATGTGGCAGGATTAAACATCATTTTGCACAACTTTGTAAATATGTAACCACTTGCCTGTGATTAAGATCTTATGCACATGTGAAAAGGTTGTTTAAACATTCCTTGGGATGTTAAATGTAAAGGAAGTCAGGAGCCGTTTTCATTTTAAGAAGCCTACCCTTTGTAGATGCTTTTGTGATTAACACAAACGAAATGACAGGAACCATCTCCAAAGCCAATTTTCACCTCTCAGTATAAAAAGAAAGTCAAATTGAACCACTCTAGATGCAAGCTGTAATAGGCACAAAGCTAACAGAAGAAACTATGCTTGCACATCACAGACTACAAAGATGACAAGGTAAGGTAAGGCATTCTCTTCAACCTCGAACAAACCCTGAAGTAGCTCAATTTTGATGTGGTATAGCTCAAAATTCATTTCTGACAGCTGCCACCTTCCCAGTGTCTTCCAATTACAGCACTAAAATTGGTTCTGCTACGTCTATTATCTAAATAGGAGAAAGTCTGCAATCATTTTAACAACAGGTCTTCACAAAAACTATTTTTTTTGCATCAATGCTTTTTTGACAAACTGAAAAATGTGTGTCATGCCCCTTTCAAAGCCTGGGAATGCAGAGAGGGAATCATAAAGGTTTTCTTTAGGTTTAATGACAAATAGGAAGATCTAGAATTATAAGCTCAAAGTTTCTGCTCTACATTAACAATGCAATTCTAACAACACTGTTTTGATGATAGGTTTCTAATTTTTGAAAAATCTTGGATATACCTTAAAGCTGAGACTAAACTTCTGTTGCATATTCCAATTTCCTTCTCAAAATAAATTCAGGATAAGGATTAAAATAAATATAAAACCAATGTTATGGGAAAATGTCAGGAATCAGATAGAGCTGATCAGCCTGTCTGCAGATGTCACTTGACACGAACAGCTTTGTGTAATTCAAAAGTGCACAGAAGCTGACTACAGAAAAGAGAAAAAAGACACATTTGTGCTTAAACAGAACCTCAACGCATTATGAACTTCATGTCTTTTATTACTATAAGGTAAATACCTGGTTTTTTTTCAGTTGTTCATTAGAATTTCAAATAGACTGCAGTTTAAAAGGAATCACTGATTTATTTGTATGTTAATAAGAATTCCCCCCTGGTTACTTCATGAAGCAAGAAGTGCAAATGACTTCTGAAAATGTAACACCATATACATGAATTGACACCAGAATAGACAGGCTTTCCATGATGCTAATCTAAGATATTAATATCCTTCTTCCCCTTTATTTCATTAAGGTAAAACCTGCAGTTTTTAAGATAAAGGACGTGGATGGGTTCCACTACTACACAGGAGCATTAACCCAATAAATGAAGATAGAAAAAGCACTGGTCTAAAGGAGTTTAAAGAGAAAAAAAAAAAAAAAAAAGAATTACCAATCCTTGCGCATTTCCAGAATATCCCCAACAATCTGTAAAGATAAAATAAATTAATTAGGCTCTTGGTTTAATAAGAGAATTGAAGTAAACTGATTTTCTTTCTTCTACACCAGAACAATCCAAATTGATGGCAGTTTGTCACCCTGACACTCTTCTGGACACCAGGAAACATCAGATACCTGCACAGAGGGGCACAGGCTGTGAACCACACAAGTGGCAAAGTTCCAAGTACAGAGAGATGTCTTTTGCATGCAAGGAAAACAAAGATGCCTTTAACACAGTCTTTGTTTAAGATCAAACATTTCATCAGAATTCTACAGTCTACATTAAAGCACCCCACACAGAAAATTATGGGAAAAAACCCCTCCAGAACTACACAAATATTGGAGTAGGGAATATCAACATACCTCTATACTATTGTATGTGGGGAACTTTTCATGCTAAAGATTTTGAAGCAAGTTTTCCTGCAAGTGTAGGAGATGATAAACCCAAGTACTTTAAATTTAATGCTCTGAAGTCTCTCTTCTGCATTTCTCTCAGCAACAGCAGATCAAAATGCCTTTTCTAGCAGGCATTTTTCTTCTCATAGGTGTAATCTGATACAAAATGCCTGTGTTGGGATAGTAACAAAACCATTCTTGTGGCTTGTTGTTACTCCTTTACTAACGTTTACCTGCTCATGTCTCTCTGGAGCTGCCCAGGACATCACTTCTCACGTGTGAAACAGCAAAGGAGAAAACCAGGATTCCACTCAGAGCACACCCAAAGGGATCTCACAAAGTTACAATTTCTGTGTCTAACCAAAATAAGTCCAACACTGGCTGCTCAGAGAGAACAAAGGCAGAGACTGCTTTAGGGTCTGAGGAGGAAAGGGCGAGAATATGAAGCATCCTGAAGAAGGCGGCAGCCTTCAGCCTGTCACATGTTGGTCAAAACTGTTCAAAGCTTGCCTGCAGGAAGGTTTCCCTCACAGTGTGCAAGGCTGCAAGGCAGTAAAAACACCTGGGTTCAACTGTATTCTTTATTTACAGATTTATAGAGTTAAAAAGAAAGAGAAACTTATTCAGTTTTCCTCCTTCTCTGGATAGATCAGCAGAAACTTCACCTTGTGTTACTTGTGGAGTTGTATCTACTACCTGCAGCTCTCCAAGTGCTTTCCCACAGTGCTCAGAACTCATACTCACAATGGTTTAATTAACTGTCCTTCCCCTTTCCTGGGCTCTGGCAATTGCCTATTTTTAACACATGTTTAAATGCAGACAGCTTGGTTTGGGTCCCTTGCTCCTTCATCTTCAGGAGACACCACCTTTTAAAAAATAATTCCTGTGTTACTTTGTATTTCACATCCTGTTTCATGGCCCTGGTTTACTTCAACATCTCCTTCTCTTTCCATTTAGCAGCCTCATCTTCATCTTTGAAGCAAAGATTGGGTGTCAGGCAGGTGAGAACACAGTGAGGCAGCAACTGAGGTTTTCAAAGTCAAATGCTTTTTGACCAACATACCTCTTGCTGACCAAATTATTGTGAACAGCATTCCAACGTCTCCATTTCTAGAAAACAGGCTTTTTTCACTTGTGCTTTAGACTGTTTTACCTCAAGCCAAACATCTATATACATTTATACTTATTTGGCTTTGACTGTATTTCTGTAAAGCCAAAGCTCTTTTTTTCTGCTTTTATGTAGCTCCACAAGCAGAAGTAATAATCCCTACATGTATAGCACCACACTTTTCCAGGCTAAGAGGTCATACAATACAGTAACCTCAAGACATCTATGCACTTCTTGAAAATGCACGCAGGTAAGAAGGCATTCATGTGTAAATTTTATAGTGCAAAATATACAGACCCACATTACTGCTCAGTTCAGGTTCTCAAAAATATTGTAACTCTCTGTAAAACTAGAATTTAGAGATCGTGTGCTGCAAAACCAATATAAAAAGCCTCCACAGCTCTGCTTCTCATGTTGCCATCTCTCAAAAGCCTGTCCAAGAACTTAAAGAAATAAAATATTACTGTTTTCTTCAAACATGTGTTTGAAGAATCTCATCTGAGAAAAGGAACATTAACTCTTTCAGTAAGTCTATAAATATGTTGGATTTGCCTCACAATCTCAGCAAGGGTATTTTCATCTTCTCAGGGGTTTTTTGACTGCATGCAACAATGTGAAATTATTGCTGAAGCACTGTACATTGCTTCTAGCCTTAGAAAAACCCCTTGGTGAAAATACAAATGCCTGATGTGGGAGGCACAAAACAGAATATGGGTTTCATGATCTCCCCCTACTGCAACTAACAATTTATGAACTTAAAAGTCACTGACATGGGGACTGACAAACCTTCCCAGAGATGACAACAGTACCTTTTCAAGAAGCCTGTGTGCTCCAAGAACAGCTTAGTATGTCTGTTTGTCCTCATAATCTACTGCTGAGTAGGAGCAAATTGAGCCAGGACCTTCTAAAAGGCTGTAATAATAATATTTTCTGGATGAACTGGGAGCTCACACTGGAGAAAAAGCCTGTGCAGACCTTCTGCTCCCCTGGATTTCTCTGTTAATGTTCATCTCAGGTCCACAACATGCAGCTCTTCAGGTCAAAACCTATTTGCTTTTTACAGAAGTGATGCTGTCTCGAGGGAATCTGCTCCAAAACAATTCTTCCTGAAGCCACTACTCCAGGTAATTGCACTGTTCCTTACTCTCCCCTTCATGTTCCTCTCCATCCTCATCTTGAGGCAAGTGAAATGTGTCAGCCCGGCTTCCATACCTGCTGTTTTCTGCCAGCACAAATGTGTATGAGCTGCTCATATTGCTGGCTTTCAGTGCTGAATGTGAAAAGCACCGGTCATCAGATTGGTGCTGTTTGTCTGGAGAGCAGAAAACCCAAATAAATGAAAACCATTAAGTTGAGTAGGACTTAGTGAGGCCTTCGACTGCTGGACTGTGCATGTTGGAAAATGCAGCTGCCATGTGTTTACCAGGACAACCCCAGTGCCACTGCAGGAGGGAGTGTGAGAGATACCCCACTGCAACGCCTGTGGAAAATCAAAGGGAATCTCTGCTGCACACAAGCTAACACATCTTTCTGGTTAGCAGGGAGGAGGGAATTATGTTGTGGTACACGTTCTCCCCTAGTTAGCATGAAACAGTAAATCTCCACTTGCTTTCCCAGGCTTAAAAGGGACAAAGCACATGGAAACACTCAAGGCACGTCAGGGAAAACAAAGGTTTAAAATTCTGTTTGGTTTGGTAGGAATAGACACACTTTGGCAGAAGCGAAGGGGATGAAATACAACGTTAAGAAGATGGGCGACATCACTTTGCAACACTGTCTCTCAACCAACACAAAAATGTTTCTTCACTTTCCATCAACTGATTTAAATCCTCATCAAAGTTACTGCTCACTTGGAAATACAGTGAATAATTATCAGCACTCCTCCTCCCTGTCTCTTCAACATTTTATTGCTACTTTTTTGATGCCATTAATTTGGAGCAGCAATAATGAGGCAAGCTCATCTCTGTGGTAAAATGAAAAAGCACCAGAATTTGTTTTATCCCATATGTCTAGACGTTTCCATTTGAGCATGGAATATGTTAGAGGAGAGGGACAGGGGTTTAACAGCACATGAGCTCCGTGTCAACATCCACCACACAGGAAACAAATTTCATTGCTTCCAGGCCAAGGTTTTATTCTCCAGTACAAAGCAGTCTACATACGTGTATATATATATAAAACAAAATGGTATGCCCAACATCTATATAAATACAAACCTACAGATCAAACGCCCAACTCCTCCACTGTGTCAGCACCCTTTGAAAACATTTTATGAAGAGACTTCTATTGTGCTCCAGACAGATTTGCCTCAAGAATAAACAGAGTAGCTCCAGATTAAAGGAAATACTCCCTGCCAAGAACAGCACTAAAATTTTAATCAGTAAAATAAACATTCTTACTTCTTACTGTGTATACCTCATTGACTATTGTGTTATCTTCCACCAGCAGACACCCAAACTCCCCTCGCCCTCCCACTCCCTGTCCCTCATGAAGTCATACTTTCTTTCCATCTCTACTTCTATCCAAAGAAATCTCCCGTGTCAGTGGCAATTTCAGGGTCTCATATAAAAGGACACAAGTGTTTTTGTGTTAGAACTCCCAAATTTAAAAAAAATCTGGCATACTCTGGGTATCTTAGGATGCTAGAAAAACCCCCCTGAGGATGAAACATCAACTCAAGAGGTAAATTACAGCTAAGGTTTTTAGAAGACAAACACTGAAATGTGTTGGTAACAAGAGTCTCCTTCAAACCTGACACTTCTGAAAATTAAACACCAAAGTGACAGAAGATACTTAGGAAAAAAAGAGTATTTTATTTAGCAGGAAATGATCTAATGGAAAAAGTGGGCAAGTCAAACATCCAGCACCCAAAAGCCTGTCTGCTTTTCCACCTAGAACATTGTCAGATAGAATTAGCTCCTACTTCCACAAATATTATCCCCTTGGTACTGACCTTAGGTGAGAGTATTACTGAAATACTATGGACAGCCCCAATGGCTTCGATGTCAAAGTAGCCCAATAGTGACTTTAAAACCACCACATTTAAACACAGTTCTGCTGATCACAGCTAAGAGTACCCAAAGGACAGAAACACCCATAGGTTAGGTCTGTAGAAGCTTTCAAAAACTCCTCTAGAAATTCCTTCATCTTAGACAATACAAAACCATGATTTAAACAGACCACAAAGAAGTACAGTGCTGCTTATTAAAAAAAAAAATTCTCAGGGTTATAGATTATTATTATTATTAAAGTTAGAGATTATTGCTAAAGCTGTGTTTCAAACTTGTATCTCCAGAATATCTGTCTCGAAAACAAACAAGAAGCCAGCTTTTGCTGTTTTTTAACCCACTTAAGAATCAAAAATAATCATTGCAATAATAGCCACCTGTAGAAGGTTTTCTTTCTGGTTCTCATTCCTGTATCTTTAAAGAAGCATCTAACAAGAACACTACGAATCCAGAAAAACTAATACTGCAGTATTACTCAGTTAGCTAATAAATTATTTCAATACAATAACAACTAAGTGTTTGCAAATGCCTTATTGTACTCTGTTGTACAAAATGAAGCTTTTTGTCCTCAAAGAGAGAAAATTTTCAAAATACAATTTGTAGTATCACACACACCATCAGAAGATACTAATAGGCTGAAGTTAAAACCACACAGCTTGTGTATTCTTAAAATTATCAGACTACATACCCAGTTTTATTTTTGTCCAGTAAGCTGGGAGCCAAGGATCTGATGTAGGCACAGGTACATATGAGCAGTAAGATCACAGTCAGCAGACTCTGGAAGTTGAAGATGGCAGACTACAAACAAAAATCAGAACACAAAAATTACATCTCTGCACTACAAAACTTCCCTCCTTGGAAAAACATGGGTGACCCCTTAGATAATATCCATTAAAATCAAAAATAAACCCTATAATGACAATGAGTCATAAAATCTTTGCTTCTGTAGAGTATGGTGGTGGTAGTGGAAGTGAACAGTAATTGGCAAGTAAACCAGGGGTAGCCAAGAGAGAAAATAACAAGAAATAGATAAGACCACTGTTTATATGACCTTCTATGAAGACTACATGACAAATTCAACAGATCTGTAGATATATATTGTCAAACCCATCTGACCTAAAATAACTGATTAATTTTATTTTCAAATCATATTTTGATTTTGCAATTTAAAACACCTTTACTACAAATACATTTTTACAAGTAGTAATTACATGGAAAACACTGGACAAATGGAGGGATTGCCTTTGGATGGAGAAGTTCTATTGTTTGATAGCAAATACTGATCTGCCTGGGGGCAGTAAGAAGTCATAATTCTTGAGAAACTGATGCAGTATTTGGCAATTTACTAAAGTCTAAAGTATCAGTATTAGGTAGCAACTGCATTTCAAGACGTGGGTTTTTTTACGGTTTTGGGGTTTCTTTTAACTGTCTCAGCTGACATTCTGGTCAGCTTAGCAGCACCAGGTAGAACAATAAGATACTTCTTTATCTCAAAAAGCTTTATTTTATCCTCTTCCTACTTCCCCCATTAGCAAATCCAATTTAGGGTGAACTCCAAAAAGAAGTTAAATCAAACACAATAAACTGGCTTTTCGTTCTGGAGCTCTCATGAATTTGTCTCATATTTTTGCACTGCTCAACCCAGATGGTTGACTAGTGGTATTTAATTAGGGGTAAATATTTAGCACTTAGGAAGGGATATTACACTGCAGTTTCCCTCTTCAAGCGTATTTTAGAGCACATCAGAGCCTTCATTTCCACAGCCTGAGGCACATCTTTCCTGATGCACGTGTGCCTTCTCCATATGTCACAAAATTCTAATATTCAGTAGCCCCAATAATGACATTTCCCTGTGTAGCTGAGGAGAATAACAAAAGAAAATCACAGTATTTCAATTCAGTATGGCACAAATAGCAAAATTGAGAGAAAAAACAAGAAGCTCCAGTAGAAGCAAAGCCACTGGAACAGCCATAACCCTTCTGAGATCAAAACACATAGAAAGTCAAAAACTTTAGCTTATTTAGAAGTGTCCATGAACCACATGAAGCAACAACAGAAAATGCATACAACTGCCAGTCTGAGCACACACATTAAAGAGGGTCAGACATCCAGAGCAATTCAAATGTCTAACTTGGGGTCCAACAGGCCACGAGGGGAAGGAGCATCACAGAGGTTTAATGAACAGCAGGGTGGGAGATTCCAGCATCCCTGAAATCCATCATTCCTGGGAGGATGGAGAGGGGACAGTACCCCAGTGACCCAATACCCAGAGCCATCTGGACAGGTGGGGACACTCTGGGATCTGCCCAGGACTCCACACTGGAAATGAGAGTTTATTCCCCAGCTAGGCTGGCTTCACTTCTCACATCTGGAGTAATTCTTACAGCCCAGTGGAATTTACAGAAAACAGCGAGTTACATCTGGCTGATTCAAGTGATGGAATTAAATTGCTCAGAATCCTTTCAAAAAACACTGCATTCACACACTGAGCTACCTGGACAATATGATGTAGGTGAGTTGCAGCTCCCTCAGTTAAACTGGGTTCTTCTGATCCCAAAGTAATTAACTGGAATTTTACAAACATGTTGACGAGCCCAAGGTGGGACCTGTGAGCTTCATTCCCAGTATGAAGAAATGTCAGCACTTGGAAAAACATAAGCTGTCTTTTAGACTGTATCCACACTGCTACCTTCCCAAAATCCACATTGAAAATGCAGAAAAGTGTCTGTGTTTAGACACTGCAAGCTTTAATTTTACAGGCTGAAATTTTCTACTTCTGCATTTATTATGCTTCTGACACGGTGGAAACATCTGAGTAGTCACCCTCTCCCTGACACCCCTCACCTGCAGCACTAATGAGGTATTCTATCAGGCAGAACCAAAGTCTTTCAAAATTTAAGAACATGGTCTTCAGCTTTGAGAACTACGTGCCAGACTCTTTTAAATCCTTCCCAAAATGAGACCTTAAAAAAGGGCCACAATATTTTTTCCTGATCACAATGTATCGCAGTCAAAACTCCATAAAATAACATAAAGGCTGTTACTCCTGAAAGGTTTATTGTGATTGGATTAGCAGTGATTGCATATATTAAAATAAAGACTAATGGGAATATACAGTGGTAGGAAATCAAATGGTACAGCTAGGGACATCTAAATGTGCTCCCATCTGAGTATAAAGTGAAGTTTAATATACTTTAATTTGTCCATTCAAAGCTAAAAATTACCTACATGGCTGAGAAGGGGAATCATGATTGGCCACAACATTTGCACAGCCCGTTAACCTCACTGTAGATGATATTGTCCCTCCTGCAATTTAGTCAGCATTAAAGTTACTGCACCTGGGGAGAAGCAGCTCACAGTTCTGGGTACCAACAGCTCTTGCACTTCATAGGAACACGTGTAATTGATTTTGCTGAGAGGACACTCAGATCATTGCCTAAAGTTTTAGGGATCACTGTTAAATGTATTTAGCCTCAGTGGAAAGAGGCATAATGGATACACTAATTCTAAACATTTTTCTGCACTGAAAGTAATAGCCATGGACAAGACACTTTAATTCACCTACCTCTACATTTTAATTTGCTCCATCACTCCAACATTCTCTGCTCCAGAGAGCTTTTGTTTTCAGTTTTGTTTCCTGTCCTTGCAGACAACACCACAGTTACAAACCATTTACCCTTGGGTAGCACTACAATAAATTATGTTGTAAGTTTCGATGCAACTCTGTGTGTCATCAAGGCCCTGCTGAATTTCCTCTTGCCTCACAGACTTTTGCTTAAAAGAAAACCTCTGATATCATGGTTATAGGGGAAATAAAACCCATGCTTTTTGTCCTACTGAGCTGGTAGGAATACTAAAACAAAAGCTGGACGAGTTTATCTCAACACGCTTAACACTAAAACCAAAGCTTGACCTTCCCTAGGCTTTCAGTATTTAAAAAAATGATTATTCTATCTCTGATTGCAGTGTGACCATGATGATTTCATCTCTGTGTGCTACAAAAGCAGAGGCCACTGAAGGGCCAGCAAGTTGCTCAACTTTGCCCTGTGGTTACTATTACAATAATCAATTTACGTGGGCAAACACAGATAAATTATTAGGATATTCTAAAGAAAGTATAACTTCATTAGTGTAATATGCTGCAGAACATTCTGTCTTTGTAGAAGTGTTTTGCTTTCTTTTTTTCTCCTCAATACTGTACCATTAATGGATGATAAAGTGTTGCAGAACCAAAGAAACAAATACTGATAGGCAGCTGAATGACTGGGCTTGTCATTTCAAAATTTGAGCAAAGGGCTTACACCCTACAGTTAAACTGCAATGAAGCAAGACCTGATAGAAATCCCATCATACAAATGTGAAATCATTCCATAAAACTTTAACGACGAGGATCTCAAAAAGCTGAAAGAGAGGATACTTATTATCTAGGGTTTCCATTAGGCACTCCAGTTATTTCCCCAGTCGAAATCAAAATTTTAGGAGTTAAAGACTGCAAAAAATAACAGGAAATAAAACATAGACTACTCACAACTTGGAAGTCAAAGCAATTGCTAAAAAGCAATTAAAACTTGCATCTAATTGTGTTATTTTCCAACCTATGCAAAAAATACTTATTTTCACCACTGCTGCCAAATGCAGTCTGATAAAAATGAAAGGAAAATATGCATTTGTAAAAGAGGCATGATAATCAGGGCTACAAAAATACCCAAAAAGTGCAAATTACTTAAGTTCGAAGTGATTATTGGCAAAATTACACTGCATAACTAAGCAAAGTGCGATTAGAAAAAAATGGTTTGTGCTTAATTAGTATCTAAATACTGGCCAACTGCAGTTACTGGTTGTTCCAACATAAATAGGGTTTTCACTTAGGGTTTACAGCTTATTCTCCTCGGTATTTAGTTTCCAAAGAATTTAAGTACAATATTTAATGGCCATTCCCATTTGTCTAAAATAGGTATTTTTGGATTCACAAAATTTAGGCTAAGGCTCGGGTGGAGAAATAGGGAATCTTTTTTCAAGGCATTTATTGAAGAAGTACATTGTCTAATTTAGTGACAAGTACAGCATGTAGGAACTGACATGTAAGCTTTTCAGTCAACTGAAGACTGATGTATCTATTTAAAACATTACCAATCTCTTAAACAATTAACATATGGAAACAGCTGCTCCCCTCTATAAAAGCTCTCTCGACTTTAACACATTTAGGTTTTTTATTGTGATTCAAATCCAAAGACCAACAGTGAAAAGACACCTCAAAGTGAGGATGCTGACATTCCATTTACTTGAATCCTTCCTTTTTGCCCCAGTATCCAGCCTGAAAATTGAACTTTCGGTATAATCCTCTGGCAGAAGCAGCATTTCTCTGACACACCTCACAATAAACCCCAAAGTGACTACTGAGCTGTTTAACCAGGGTCACTGTAACACAAAGGTGGTTATGTTCACATATTTACAAACACAAAATTATGGCACAAATGTCAGTAAAAGCTTAAAGTATCTTTTCCTCCAGATCTTCTTTGCAAATTTTTTTCCTCCTCTCTCTTCCCCCATTAGACAACAGGAATTCTTTATAGAACACTTTTTTTGCTCCAGGATGCTGATGCCAAATATGTTCTCCAGAGTAAAAAAGGAAACTGCTGGTAGTTCCTGCAACTATGAACTGTGCAGGTAATATTCAGCCATTACTACAGAGCTTTCTCAATGGATATAAATCTTGATTTATGCCTATTTTTGCCTTTCCTGCCCTAAAAACCTGTGCATAAGAGACTTTTAGAGCGCAGTCAATCAGGAGAATAATTATCTGTGTAAAAAACCAGGACATTATCTCCCATCCAAAGTAACTCTCCTTTCTGAAGTTGCCACCACACTGCTTAGTTTACCTCAGATACACTGGTGAAAAGTGTAACAGCTGTGTGAGAACAGAAGAGATAAGTCATGCTAAAGCACACTTTTTATCAGGAGACATCCTCACTCTAATAATTAAAGCAGCGTGCAAAAGTCATGAGTTTGTAACAGCAGGTGCTACAGGAATGTGCGTGTGGACATGAGAGAAAATCTAAGTCCTCAAAGAGAAATATATATTTTTAATTTACCTAAGACTTACAAATCACATATATTTTATGCATATTATTTGACTTTGTTTTGGGTGTGTTCATTAATAATAGAACCATTTCCTCAAAAAGCGAAAAACAAGTAATTCTGTATCAGGAAAAAATATGCTTAGGCAATAAATAATGCAAGGCCCGGGTAAGTGTCTGATGTTCCAAGGCACTGGGTAGGTCCACAGCACCTTTGCAGGTCTCCTGTGTGGCAGGTACACGGCTTGAATATTTAGCATCTGGAAGACAGGTAATATTGTTCACAAAATTCCAGCTGTTTCTACCTTATTTCCTTACGGCCACAAAGTTGAGAATCAAAAATTTTTGGTGAGTTTGAATACCCAGCCCTGCATCAGTAGAAAAATGTATTCAATGCTATAGCTGCCACAATGGATGTGTGGGGGGTCAAATGCTGCAGACAGTTAAACTGTGTAGTTAAACTTAATTTTGTGATTTTATGACACCCAGCAAAGAAATGGCTTCTCGCAACCGGTGACACTATGGAAAAACATGGAAAAATAGACTCTCTGCATCCTATTCTTCCCAAAACAGATCAAAACATGCAGACTGCAGCTGAAGAAATTATTTCATCTGTTCTATAATTACAGAAATAAAATATTGACAATACACTTTCACATATTCCTCTGAAATGACAGAATTATCTACACCAAACACTTCAAGTCAAATAAATTCACAACACATAGACATCTTAAGACTATCATATGAAGCAGATGTTTTTAAACCTATGTACCTTTAGGCCACGATAAACACAAATCTGAATCAGGATTGATCCCTTCTTGTAATTCTGAACAAGCCAAACACAAAACTTTGTACTTGAAGACTCCTGAAAGCTCTTTTTGCAGACCAGTGTCTTGAGGTCTAGTATGTTTATATCTGACAGCCTGGTTTGAAATAATATTTACTAATGAATGTTTTTACAATTGGCTCTATGAGCGACTCCCCTTCCTTCCATAAACACCAACCTCAGAGAGCAACAAAGGTTGTGACAGAAATGTTTGTCCTGGTAGAAAGTTCCCAAATCAATTTTTTGGGCAGTAATGTGGGGCCAAGATCAGCCCTAACCAGAGGGTAAGGGGGAAGAAGCCAAAAGTCACATTAAAATTGTCCATGAGCCTCTCACCCACTGAAGGGTGATCCTTCACTTTCCATCATAACAAAAACAAGAAGTTAAAATCAAGTGAAATTTGGTGATGGAGAAAATTTAAGAGTTGCAGGCAACTTCCAAAAAATGGCTTCTTCCCCAGGACAAACTGGCAGAACAAACCAATTTGTACAAGTCAGCAAACAATACACATTCCGGTCCTAAATAAATGAGGCAACTGTGTCCCTACACTGGACCTCTTGCACTCCTAGAGTTTTTAATCCACTGATCAGCTCTACTGGCCTTCACTGCTGCTTTAGGATAAAACAGTGCGTTCTGTCCCAAAGAATAAAGTCCTTTGGAAACCACTATTCAGAAAACTATGCTATTCGGAGACCTGCTGGTTTGCCACAGTTGTAGATCACGTTCTCTGGAACAAGTGGGAGGTGTAGCTCTACTGTTCCATTTCAGAACACACAGACAGCAGCTCTTTTCCTACCGCACAGTCAAGTGTCAGCTTAAAAGTGTCATTTTATTCCTAAAAAGTCAAAAGAGCAGAAGTGGCATCAAGGAAAACTCAGAATCCTGGGTATGGCATGAGGGTTGTTGCTGCTCTGAGGAAATTCAAACCCCACAGGGCTGAAGAACCTCATATTTATCTCCTTCAACACCAAACCATGAGAAAACTCAGCATTTGAACATTCTTTTGCTTCAGGGTCCTTGAAGCACACAGAGGAACCTCTAACAAGGAACATGGACAAGTGGAGAAAGTAATTCTCATAAATCTCATACACTTGTCATAATGTTACAGATAAACATTAATTTCTAGTTTTTAATTATTTGTATATATTTCTTATATAAAATGTAAAAAAATAATTTCATATACATATAATGTATAAAACATATAAACCAATACAATTATTATTAAATAGTTGTACTTAAGAGTTTAACTGAGCAACATGAATGTCTGAGCTCTCTTGGTTTTTTCTATTATTTCAAACCCTTTTAAATACTCTGAAGAACAGCAAGGTGCTGTAGTAATTCAGTATACCTACTTTTAAAGGCACTGACTAGAGGCCTCTTGTTTTCTGCATGTAGGTTTTAGATCTCCTGAGATAATTCATGCCACTCCTTATAAAAAAAGCCCCACTTTGTTCACTGCTTGAAGCCACAGATAAGAACAGGTTCACCTGAAAGACCTGCCAAGGAATGCTCAGGTGAGCAACTTCCAGCAATTTCCTGCTGGTGACAAGATCTGGAGTGTAGGAACTTTGTTTTTTTTGGACTAAGCTGTAAGACAGTTCAAAAGACACTCACCTTTCCTGTAAATACACAGGAAATACAACAATAGGGATAACAATATTCCATGGCTGAGATCCCTGCTCATGGGAGGGGTGGACCAGGGCATCCTTTAAGGCCCCTTCCAACCCAAATCACTCTGTGATGATGAAAAAAATTCTTGTATTATACAAATTCTAGGCTGAAGTTACAGACAAACTTCCACTCTGTAAAGGGAAAAATTAATCCTGACTCAAGTTATTCCTTTGATTTCTCTTTTAATTTTAAAATCACATGTCTGCACTGCTCTTGTAAACATTATACATATATAAACATAAAAGCCTTGCCTGNGCATGTTTCTATAATTATGTATAAGGTTACAAAAATACATTAATACGTTCCCATAGATCCTTATGGGTTTAATAATAGATTTTATGTACCCAATATTTTATATATTCAGTGTTATATTTATATAATTTACACCATTTCATATATTTTTATATATAATTTATAATTATTACATATACAAGAAAAATATCTATATAGACCATACACAGTTCTCATGATTAACTGGACCTTGGCCTCTGACAACACCCACAGAACACGGGAAAATCCGACAGTGCTACAGTTCATCTCCTTGCCCGAGGCTCATGACGTCACCCCCGCATCGGCGACGTCACACACCGCGCACATGACATCACCCCCCATGTGACGTCAGGAGCTCCTCAGAGACAGAAACACCCCCGCAAGGCGCTCGGGACAGCACGGCACAGACACTAAAAGTGTNTGTATAAAACATATAAACCAATACAATTATTATTAAATAGTTGTACTTAAGAGTTTAACTGAGCAACATGAATGTCTGAGCTCTCTTGGTTTTTTCTATTATTTCAAACCCTTTTAAATACTCTGAAGAACAGCAAGGTGCTGTAGTAATTCAGTATACCTACTTTTAAAGGCACTGACTAGAGGCCTCTTGTTTTCTGCATGTAGGTTTTAGATCTCCTGAGATAATTCATGCCACTCCTTATAAAAAAAGCCCCACTTTGTTCACTGCTTGAAGCCACAGATAAGAACAGGTTCACCTGAAAGACCTGCCAAGGAATGCTCAGGTGAGCAACTTCCAGCAATTTCCTGCTGGTGACAAGATCTGGAGTGTAGGAACTTTGTTTTTTTTGGACTAAGCTGTAAGACAGTTCAAAAGACACTCACCTTTCCTGTAAATACACAGGAAATACAACAATAGGGATAACAATATTCCATGGCTGAGATCCCTGCTCATGGGAGGGGTGGACCAGGGCATCCTTTAAGGCCCCTTCCAACCCAAATCACTCTGTGATGATGAAAAAAATTCTTGTATTATACAAATTCTAGGCTGAAGTTACAGACAAACTTCCACTCTGTAAAGGGAAAAATTAATCCTGACTCAAGTTATTCCTTTGATTTCTCTTTTAATTTTAAAATCACATGTCTGCACTGCTCTTGTAAACATTATACATATATAAACATAAAAGCCTTGCCTGAGAAAAAGTACCTCAGTGCACAGCTCTTAACTATGATAGGAATGCAGATCTCTCATTTATATTATCTGTACACAGAATGGGGAAAAAGGCATAAAATACATAAAAAGGTCCCTCTAGGCAAATTCTGTATACAGTGAATAAATATACACATGCTTTTTATTCTGTATGGTTTATATATATTAAAATGTACACATTTGTGATATATATATTGTTATGCTTAATTACAGATTTTCATAGGTTTGTGTCTTTTGTATGCTTATATTAACATATTTCATGTATTTATATTAATATATTTAGTACATATAATGATCACATATTGGCATGTTTCTATAATTATGTATAAGGTTACAAAAATACATTAATACGTTCCCATAGATCCTTATGGGTTTAATAATAGATTTTATGTACCCAATATTTTATATATTCAGTGTTATATTTATATAATTTACACCATTTCATATATTTTTATATATAATTTATAATTATTACATATACAAGAAAAATATCTATATAGACCATACACAGTTCTCATGATTAACTGGACCTTGGCCTCTGACAACANTTTTTTTTTTTTCTTCCGCCAAAACCGCTGTACGGCCATCAGGGCCTCACGGCGGCGCAACGGCGGGGGCGGCGCCACGGCGGGAGCGGCCCCTCCGCGGCGGCCCGTGAGGGTACGAGGGGCCGGAGGGGAGGGAGAAGGGAAGAGATAAGGAAGGGAGAGAGGAAGGGAGAGGGAAGGGAGCGGGTATCGGGAGGGAGCGGCCCTCGGGCCGTGCTGGGCCCGCACGCCCCGCTCTTACCATCGCGCCGCTCTCCGCGCCACATCAGCTTCCGGCCGCGCCCGGGCGGAACCGCGCCCTACGTGCCCTCACCACGCCGCGCCCCCATTGGCTGCCGCCTCGGGCACGACGATGTGATTGGTCACCGAGGGAGAAGGTGGGCGGGGCGGAGGAGAGGACGCGGCGCTGATTGGCTGGAAGGGAGCGGGCGGAAGCGGCCGAGAGGGAGGTAGGACGGGCGGGCGTCCCACCCTGTGTGGTGTGGGGCGCGCGAGCTGGCGGGATCGGCCGGGAATAGCGGGATTGCAGGGATAACCGGGAATACCGGGAGAGGGGGATCGCAGGGATAACCGGGAATACCGGGATAGCAGGATCAGAGGGATAACCGGAAATACCGGGATAGGGGCATCGCAGGGATAATGGGGAATACCGGGATAGTGAGATCACAGGGATCGGCCGGGAATACCGGGATGGCAGGATCAGAGGGATAACCGGGATAGTGGGATCACAGGGTAACCAGCCCCAGTCACCCCACATTGCCCATTCCCCTGCACCATGGCCGTGTGTCGTTCCATCCAAGGCCAAGTGCGGGTGTTTTGGTGGGTTTTCCAGGGAATGAGGCTGCTTTGGGTCAGGGTGTCGCTCCATCCCCGTGGGTGGGTGAGCCGTGTGGGGCTGTCTCCTGCTCCAAGAGGAGCAGCAGGAGGCTCACCCTGGTGAGGCTGCTTTGGATGAGTTCCTTGGTTATCCTTTGTCCCACAGGGACACCCCACATGGTGCTGGCTTGTCTGGGGGCTCTGGCTCTCCTGCCCTGCTGGGTTGGAACAGGCTTTGCCTTTTCGCTGTGCCAGGGGCACTTGTCACCCTGAAATAACACCCCATGGCAACATTTTGGGGCAACATTCACTAACTTCCCACTGATGTCTAAAATGTGATTTTGTAGAGGATTCAAGGCATTGTTCCACTAAAGCAGAGGGTTTCCAAGCAAGGGAGACTTTCATGAGCCAATTAAAACACCTTCTGCAGGGCAGGTTCACTTGCATCAGTGGCTTTGGTCACTGCAATTTGCTTTCCTCTGTAAAAATTGTCTCAGACTCGTGACCACCAAAAACATGAGTGGGGTGTTTTCAGCATGAGCAAATGCAGAAATTGAAAATGATGGTTCAGCATAAGCAGATGTTGAATGTAAGGTGGGTTTTCTCAAAAAACTTGCCTTTCTGACCTGTGGATTTCAGGCACTACCTTGATTTTTGGTCTTTTCATTAGATTTTTTAGTAGCTGTGAAGGTTTGTTCCTTTTGAAATTTATCTGTTGATTTAACAGGTACTTAGCAAGGTGTGTGATCGTTTTCTCATAATGTGTTCATACTTCTTACTCTGTTAGTGAATTACGTTCCCTGTTCCTTTTCATCACGTGTCAAGGTTTTGGATTAAAAAACCCCCTAAAAGCAGAAAGATAGTTTTGAAAACAGTGTTACTATCTAGGATAGTGTACCTACCATGGCAGTGTCTTTTTGACTGAAATACAAGTTTTCAGGGGGTATTTCTCCAATTTGTCTTGTATTTTTTTCCCTCCAAATTAATATCTTGTCATGGAAAACCAGCTACAAGTGACTGGAATGTCTTGGTTGGTCTTGTCTACTAGAAGTGTCTGGGTAGGCACTATAGTCTGGTGAAATCTCAAATCACATCTTTAAACAATTACATTGATCTGTGCAGCAATATTCAGATGTTTGAATAAAAGCAAATGGTGGATACTGGTTCTCTGTTGCTATTGGGGTTTTTAAGAGTGGGGTTAGTGGTCTTGGCTGTGCTTCCTGGTGTTAGGGAATATTTTAGTAGTATAGTTTTCCAGTGAGGGGATTGCATACTGTTCAGTCGAGTATTAGGGCATACCAAGGAATTTGTGTGCATAATGAAAGGTAAAAAAGATTAAACTTCCAAGCTGCTTTCAAATGCAGGAAGAATTATCACAAAACAATGGCAATTGCACATGGAAGGATTGGTGTTGGGCTTCTCCTGTGACTTATCCTTTGTGAGAAGCAGGAGGATTGGAGGAAATAGTTTAGAAATGCCACAGGTGGGTGAGTGGCATGACAGGTACATCTGTCCAAACGAGTTTCTGTGCTTAACACATGTGCATGTGCATATATGGGGTGGAAAAAACAAACTATACATGGGTTTTTCTTTGAGATATTTGATTTTGAGCGATTGGCAGAAAGCTGATAGTGCTCTTCTCTGGCTTTTCTTTGGCTCTTCTTTTGTTGCATCCACATCTGTTGTTGCCAGTATCTTCAAACACAAGCATGAATGCTTAAAGACTTATTTGCATAGTTGCTACAGCTACAAATTCGTTTTGCTCTCCCACTGGAATCAGGAGGCGGTGGAACATGAGGGATATGAATTATGCAGGAAAACATGTAGTGAGTAGGTAGTGTGCTGTGTGCTGACAGTGGCAATTAGAATGTGGTATTTTGTTTGCTAACACTGTTTTGCAGAAGAAAAAAACCCTACCTACACCTGGGTATGGTTTCCTGCCTCCCCATTACCTACCAGAAGTGCACATGACATTCACTGTAGCAGGATGGACCACAATATCTGTGAAGTGTTGGGAGTTTGCAGCCAGAATGAACTCAATCTTTGTTACAGGGGTGCCTGGGTGGAATGCTCCTACATGGTATTTTAACCATACATTTTATAAAACTTACTGAGCTGGGTGATGTGTGATAAAGAGTGTTCTTACAGCAGTGGGAATTCCTATACCTTGAAATTTCTGCTTTTTGTGGCAGGTTTCATGGGTATATGACAAATACAACTGATGCAAAGGTTACTGAAAAGCTTAGCAAGGCACTCCAGCTTGTAAAAAACAAAGAAACCCCAAGGTGTGATGGCCTTGCTGTGGGAATAATAACACTGTACGTGGCACAGATGGCCCTATTCTCTCCTCTGACATAGCCAATCCCTTGCTGGTCTGCCAGAGCACTGGATGTCTTGCAGTGGGCTGTTGTGACCAGTAAACTTTCATTTCAGTGTGGGTGAGATGATTCAGGTGGGTTTACTGGCCTTCACTGAAGTAATGCTTAAATGCCCATGTTGGGTGCTCATGGATGTGCTGTTTTGTCTCAAGGCCTGTTTCTGATGTCCTTGTTATCTTTCAGTGCCACTTGAAGATGAGAAATTTTAATCCTTGGCTCTTGTCACCTAGGGATTAGCGGTAGGTGGAGAATGTTTTCAAGGGGTTATTTTAGAGCTCAGGAGCCCCAGATGAAAAAGCAACACTTGTCCCTGAGGAGTGGATGGAATCACCAGGAGTCTGGGGTTAGATTTGCAGGGACTCCAATTATTATCTGGTTCTTCAAGGTGAACAAGATGCTGCTGTGATTTCTTCACTGATGCATCTGGCAGAAANTATATATACACACTTTCCACAGTATTAGTGGGTGACACGTAAAATCATGTGCATGAGTTATGATCTGAAGTAACTTCATTAGATAACCAAATGTCCAATTTAGACAGTTGTTTGAAAACACCAAAGGTGCCTTGAAATGAAACTTTTTGCCCCACCAAAAGTAGAGTTTGCTTTAGTTCCATCCCTGACTTGAGCTGGATGCCTTTACTGGGTTAAGAAACAGTGGCCTTCAACTCCTGCTAATTATAGTTGGGGTGTCATAGTGGATTTTATTCTTCCCCACCTCCTTTGTCTCTGTATGTGAGGTGGAAAAGAAGAAAAGGTGGTGAAAGCCTGTGAATTTGAAGGTTAGGAGTGGAACGTATTATCAGATAATGTAATGGTGAGGACTGCTGTCCAAGATATGTCAAGACACAGAGGAGTTACTGACTTATGTATGGAACCACGTTGACACAAGCTCAGGTGAAATTTAGCAAATAGCAACAGAACAAATTACTGTTGTGTGCTAATCTAACAGAGCCAAATCTGATCGACACAAAGAGCACATCTTACAGGAAAAGTTCCAGTTTGGGAGATCAAAATTCATTATATGTGTGTGTTAAGGCAGGGTAGTGATTTCAAAAAGTATTTTTGATTAAGTTTCCCAGATTTGCAAAGCATGGAAAAGTATTGGGGTATTTCTGCATCTGCTCTGCAGACTGTTAGGTGGGTTTTCTGTGGAGGGGTGTCCTCCAACTGAGCAGAGAGATAGAGCAGAGATTGTGAAGTAAATAGTGAAAAAAGGAGACTGATCTGATGTGATTTCAAGAGCGCAGAGACTGAGAACTCTTGTGCCCTTGATCTAGACAGCAGCCAAATTGCTGCCTATATTGGGATGGCAAAAATTAATGCAATTAGACGAAGAGTGAGGCTATATATCCTATCACAGGCTGCATTTGTTTTCTTCTGTTTTTGTTTGTTTGTTTTTAAACGATTCAAATGATTATGAAAGAGATTGTTTGTTTACAGGTCTACAAAGGGGTTATAGAGGCCACCCTTCTCAGCACAGTAGCTGGACAGGAAGGAGGGAGCCTGGTGCTTTCCAAACGCCTTCAGCTCTGCCACGCCTGGGCTGGAAACCACAAAACCCTGAGGAGGGACTTGCCATGGCTGAGCCAGTGGGAGAGGGTCCTGCAGCCCTTGGAGGCAGCACGTCTGTATTGTGGGGGCTCGTGTTAAATTGCCTCAGCTGGAAAAATGGATCTCAGTTTACAGAGTACAGCACAGCCAGGCAGAAATGTTAATTTTGCTGAAAGCTGACATAATTACTTTTGGAGATAACAGGCAGGGAACCAGGTGAAGTATTCCCCTGTGTCTTGGTAATAGACCTACTTGACTTAAATCTCCTGAAGGAAGTACTACAGAAAAAGGTTTTTTGCCCTTTGTGTTGGTCAAAGTCTACAGATGAAAAATGTGCTTTATATTTTATAATTTTTTTAATCTTGGCTGTTCCAGGGGTTTGTTGTATTAACCTTGACTATCCTAAAAATATTTTCTTTTGATTTCCTTTGAATAAAGAGGCGCAGGAGGAATTTTTTAGTATATACTAGTAGATATATATATATAATATGTATATATTTAGTGTAGTGTGTATGTATGCACATAGGTAATTTATATAGTGTATATATATATTAATTTTAAGTCCATGTTGTGATTTTGGCACTTTTGATGGTGCAAAACGAAGGAACTTGTAAACTGAAATAGAGGAAAGTGCATTGGGAGTGTTTCACCCAAAACTCTACTGAAACACTTTGTTTGGGCTGTGGGGAAGTGACTCTTCTGCACAAAGACCTGAGGTTTTTATGCTCTTGTACCTGCATTATTTCAGAGTCATTAGGCTTACATTCTTAACACTGCACCCTGAGCCTCTCTGGTGCTTCACTTTGTGACAATTTACATTGTAAGATCTCAAAGCTGTGTCCTACTGGTGCAGTGTCAAGGTATTTTTGTGCTGTATTTTCCTAACAAGTGTTTAATTGCCCTCTCAGCTCAAGCCCCAGTGGCATTTTCCCCCTGCTGTGTCCTCTGCAGATTTGGTTTCACTCCAGTGCAAGCATTCTTTAGCAGATGGGAGGGAAAACTAATACTGAAAAGGTGTTTTCCTGAAGTGGACTCCTTGCTTGGCATCAAATGTCTTGGGTAAGGGTTAAATTTTTGAGTAGGGTTTTGTTGGTTTGGGCTTCGGTTTTTTTTTCCTAGTCCATAGTAAGAACAACAACCAAAAAAAAAAAATTACATGAAAGGGTCATGAAAATTGCTTGGAAAAGCCATGAGCTGCTGTGTCTTGAGAGGCTTTATATTTTTCATGTACAGGACTTAAGATGTGAAAAGTACAAGTGACTCCTGTGAAGCTCTTTGTGTCCCCTTTCCCTTCTGAATATGGCTTTCAGTGGTGGTGCTGATTGACTACCAGCTCATTGATTCATGAGGGATGGTTCAGAGTGTAGATTCAGTGGCTGCTGAATTTTATGTGGGAGTGTGTCCTTATTTATCTTATAT
>VXAU01002414.1:608831-631960 GCA_013399695.1 Formicarius rufipectus | reverse complement strand
TTTTTAGAACAAAGCTGCTTGTTTGCCCAGAGCTTGGCGAGGCTGTGGGACTTGTGTACTGGTGCTTCTGTCCTGATTTGGTCGGTTAAATGTGCCTTATCAAAAAGCCTAAACTAAAGTGGTGCCCCTGGAAGCAACTGAAATAAGTTCAGTGTTTATGTCTTCTTGCCTTATCTTCAAACTCAGTCTAACCCATCGGGAAAGTAATTGATATTCAATACCAAGTGCTAAACATGGCATTTAATTTTAAGTTCATTGACAGGGAATATCTCAGTTTGCTGCAAATATCCTGTGAATTATTTTTCCGTGTGGGTCAGACAAAACAAAATTAATTACAATTTTTGAATTAATAAATTTAAGTAGTGCGAGCTCTTTGTTTTCAAGGAGCTCAGTGTTGCCTTTTCCAGGAGATAAATAGCTAATGGAAAGGAAAACATAATAAAACTTTTGTTAAGTGAAGACTGGGTAATGCAGGAATTTTCTTCAAAGAAAATGCCTTAGGAAACAGTTTAGCAAGATGAAGCAATTTGGAGCCTGGGCCTATTTTTTATTATTAATTTGACAGGGACGTGAAATTAAAATAATCCATCTCTTTGAAAAGGCTGGGGTGTAGAGGTGGGAGGAGAGGAGGATGTGTAAGGCTTCATAGTTATACCTGCCCTTGTCCCACTGAAGTGGCTACATCTGGTGAAACTTGTTTTTCCAGGTTTCTGGGCTCAATTTCTCAAAGCTCTTCAGAAACCTTACATGCAGAATTATGCCCATCCATAGCTGACACGTTGGTTTCTGTGTTCCATTTGTCTTTGTTTCACACTTACTACTCGTGCCTATGGAACTGTTGTGGGCTCAGTACCACTGGATTTATTTGACTTTGAAATTAAAAAAAAAAAAAAAAAAAGGGCAGATTTTAGTGGAATCCATAGCTCAGTGATGTTAAATTTAATGTGTTTAGAGAAAGAAATCAAACTGAGTGGGATTGAAATAATGGGGACTCAAAAGTCGAAAACAAAGGAAATCTGTGGGACAGATTTGTGTTGAATATCCTGATAATATTTAATCCTAAAGAAGGCAATGTTTTGGAAAACAGATGATACCTCAACCAGACTTGCTATGTTATCCAAATATACATCAAAAAACATATGTACTGGAGTATTTTTGGATGGTCAAAGGGTGATTAAAACATGCTGCTGTTTTTTTCCTTTTCCTCCCCCAAAAAACGTTCCTCAACTTTACCATCCTCAAATAGGTACTACTGGGTTACTGAGAGCTGCAGAGGTGCTTTTAAAAATATGTCTAAGGTACTTGGAATTCCCAAATCTTTGTTCTTACTTATTGGCTATGTTTGGCTCAGAAGTTGCATCTGGCACAGTTTTCTTTTTCTGCTTTTTATCTGCAAAACACAGAACACTTTTAGTGCTGTCTCTTCAGAGTATGGGGAGATTGAAATATGCTTATATTGATTCTGTTTTAAAACGGGGAAGTGAGTTATTTTTCTTACCAAATAGCCTAAGGTCCTCCAGGGAAGGCACAGTGCCACCCTGGGCTTTGGCAGGACCTTGGAAAGACAGGGTGTCTGATGCCAAAGCAGAGCTATGAAGCATTTGTTGGGACTTGCATCTCCCAGAGGGCGCAAAGGAGGGGAGTCTGGGTCTCTCAGACACGCCTGCTGACTTTTCATCCCAGATCTGCCCTCTGGAAGCTGGTCTGGTTGTTGTCTTTGATCTTTGCTCCCTTCTGTACTGGCTTTTTAGTAACTTCTCTGCTAAAATTAATCATTCCATCAGGAAATGTGTCTGCTGCAGGACTTAATTTTAGTTTTGTTTTATTTTTTGCAGATTTATAACACTCAGTGTTATAAACTCAGTGTATCCTGGTTTGTCTCTAGTCCTGGAAAGTGAGGATTTGACAGTGTGGGCACACTGAGCTGTTAATGTTGGGAAGAATTGGTCGAAAAGGGTGAAAAAGAAAGGTTTGTCCCTTTTACAAATGTATCTGGTTACTCCCTCTTACTTGCTAGTATATACTAGTATAATTGCCCACTTGCGTGTTTATTTTAACATACTGAAGGCCTTTTTTTTAGCCTTGTTACAGCTTAATGTAGCTGCTCATAAGTGAGCTTGGCAAGCCTGGATGCCTGGAGTGGGTAGTGGGTTAGGCCTGAGACTTCAAGGGATGAAAGACACCAGGGTGGGCTTTGCCTCCAGGCTGCAATTAAGATCAAGGCTTGTTAGTAAGATTCCTACTATAAAGGTTGTTGACTGTCTGCTTCCTTCTGTTTCTCCTCATCATTCAACTGGTGGCTGTAGTAAATAAGGCTGACAAGGGTTGTTCCTTATCGTGGATTCCAGATCTTTTGTGACAAATCTTCCATATCTTCTTGTCCCATGGAGTCTGACAAGCTCAAGACTTTTTTTTTCCCTGTAATTTTTTTTTTTGTGTGTGTGTTTTGTTTTTTTTTTCATGGGAGAGGACAATTGCACTAAAAATTATGTTCATGTTTCCAATCCTTTCGTGGCTGCCATGGAACAGTGGGAAGGGAGCAGTGCAAATATGACCCCTGTGAGCCTTGGTCCTACAGTTGGGTCCACAATTTCTTGATCAGTTTTTGTCCTGTAGGACTGTGGTTTTTAAAATGACCTATTCCTGCACCAAGATTTGAAGTCATTCAGTTGCTGATTCATATCCAGTGCTGAATTTTGGTTTGTTTATCTGCAAGACAAAGCTGCATTATTGACAAAATTGTAATCCTTTTGCTTTTAGGTATAGAGCAAGGCTGAACAAAAGAACCACTAGATATGATTTAGGGTGGATTTAATTTAAAGAAGCATTAGCCCCCTAAATTACGTTAGGAAACAAAGCCCTTTCTAATTTTTTTCCTTTCTTTGCTGTTCAGATTTGTTACAGATGAAGGTTATTATTGAAGCTTTCTTTGGTGTCAAACAAGTATTCTGGCCAAGGGAATGGGAGGCTCGTTGTGAGATGGGACAGGAAAGATGCTGTATTGTTTTCTTCATGTTTGTTGGCCCAATGATAATCTTTCAAAGAGAAAAGAAAAGAGGGGGAGTCCCTATTGGATCGATAGTAGTTCTGAGATTAATGGAGTCACAGCTGATGTTTTTGTCAGTTCTTTCTGATTATTTTAATGCTCTTTCTCTTGAAGTATTGGAGTTAATGGAATTTTAAATTACCACGAGAGAATATCAATTTGTGTGAAATATATGGCTGGAAATATGCATAAATATAAGCATTATCTTATTTCATTTTTTAGGAAATGTGTTAATAGCTAGTTTTAATCTTTAAAACCAATCTTGTGTTTTTCTTCACTGTTTTAACTCTCCAATTACCCACTTACAAGTATGTGTAGCATCTCCTGAACAGTACCTGTTCCTTGATTATAAATTAACTATTAACTTTCTTCTGATTATTGGATTCTGATCTGTAGTTGGTCTGGTCAGAACCGATCAAACTGTAGGCTTTAAACACCAGTGTGTGGTCTTCCATTCTGAACTCCCATTTTTCTCAACAAAAAAGCACTTAAGTTAATTGCTCCATTTCAAAGACATAGTAGCCCTTTCTGGTCTCTAAGTAGCCTTCCATGCATAGCTGCTGAAGTTTGGAACACCTGCAGCCCAAGCAATTTAGGGGGTGGAAATAAAAAGCCATTAGTCTGCATGGAGGAAAAAAAAATGAAGTGCTGAAGTTCAAAATATCATCAATGATGCTGTGTTGGAGCAGCCTGAGAGATTTGGCTTTTGGTCTGTGCTTAGTGCTATCCAAGACAACATATAAAATCCTTTGTAAAGCAGTTTTAAAAGTGTCTTGTTTATTCAGAAGCCCCTGTGTGCAGTGTTTGTCCCACGGGCAGAGGCACCAGCCAACAGCTGATCTCTCCTCAGAGGGAAACATTGCCTAATGTAGATTATAGAAGCCAAAGACCAAAGGGACAAAGTGCTAAAGATAAACAGCTCAATCCTCAACTGTTCAAGGGCCTCAATAAAACCTCTGATGTACATGGTTGGGGTGGGACTTGGCTGCTCCCACCTGCAGGTCTTGGGTCCTTGGCTGTGGTGTGGTGAGGTGCTGGTCTTTGGTGTGATCCCCTGTGCCCTCCAGGGTAAAACACAGGCTTTGTGTGGCCCTGACACTGCAGTTTCTCTGCAGCTTTTCTTTGTCATAATTGGGACAGTACTGGCTGCTCCATTTCACTAAGACAGTGGATGGAAAGAGCCCACAGGGATGGCATTGGTGAGCACTGAGTGGCACTTGAAGGTACTCCTCTGGTTTGAGAGATTCAGAGGTGCTCTTTAGACTGCAACAATGAGCCTGATTTAAGTAATTTAGTTCACTGAGCAGCAATTAAAACATAGTCTGCTTTTATGCAATGGTTTTATGTTTTTTCGACAATCTTCGCCGACAGCTGGACTGGAACAGTGAGACTCACAAAATTTGGGTGGCTGTTTTAACCATTTTGAGCATTAATACAGTTCCTGCCTTCCCACCCAAAGCTGCAAAACTGAAACTACATCTGAAAGTTTCAACTCTCCTTTGTATTTTTGGCTCCATTTTAACATGAATCTTTGACTTGGTTGAAGAATTTGATCCATGAGGAGTCACGTGAAGTTGGCATGTTTGGAAGTGATGGGGTGATGAGGGAATTTAGTAGGGAGGTAGGTGGATTGGGGTGGATTAGTTATGAGGAGAGTGCTCTACTTCTGCTCCTGAAGTACAGAGCAATACATCTTTTAAAGGCATTGAGCAGGTACTGGAATGTAGGTAAGATGTCCAGTTTCCAGTTTGTTCCACATGAAGTTCTTGTTTTGGAAATACAGTGGTGTACATCTGTTATTGCCTTTGGAATGGATGCACTCACCTTATGGTCAATTAATAAGGAATATGCTATGATTTAGTGTTTGTATTATTTCTTTCTGTAGTGGTAATTGCTGTTTGCTAAGTGGTTAGGTAACTGCTCTGGTACTCTTTGCTGTACTCATGCTGTAATGGTGTGTAATATATCCATTTACTCTACACTAAACTCTGTGACAGTTCTGTTGTTGGGAGGTTTGTGGAAAAGGGATTTGTGTGTTTTTTTTTTTCTTATTTATTGTTACTATTCTTGTTTACAAACAGATTTTTTACAAAAGCAGGGAGGTACAGTATTACTGTTTGCAGTGGTGTTTTTATGTGCTGTGTAGGTCAGATTAATTTTCATGAAGAAGCTTTGTTCCTTCTCATGAAGAAAAGGATATAATAGCCACTATATACAGGCAAGAGTCTTTAAGCTTTTGCTGATGGGTTGGAACACTTGAGTGCTTGGAGATGGCAAGCCAGGCTGAGCTCTGCTTAGTGAGGCAGTTTCTAAACATGAAACAATGAGAAATGCTCCTTTCTAGAGGTCACTGAGCATGCTGGAGGAGATAAAAGCTGGGAGAAAGTGTCTTCATTTTATACTCTCCTGGAAAATTGCTTGTTCAGAGACGCACAGTAAAAAGTGGAAAAGCAGAAAAACTGTATTTTGCATTTATTTTGAAATGCGGGATGTTGTTCTGCTTTGTGTGAGTCTCCTTAGTGTGTTTTTACTGAGGTGTTTTACCACAGGTGTGCAAATGGGGTGGGAGCTTTCTCAGCTCTGTTAACAGGCTTTTCCCTGACATTGGCAGGTGACATCTTAGGGATGCTGTCTAAAGAGAATCTTGATTTTTATCTGTTCCACATCACTCCAGTAAAACACTGCTGTGTGAAAGCGACTGCATGGGATATTATTATATCAAATGAATTTAGTCTGAGGTCTTAAAGACCTTGTTAGTTCATCTTTGAATAAATAAACAGATTTCTTCCCTGTGTTACTCCTGACCTCAGTTTTTCTGGTGACTGACTCTTCATTCCCTTTATCTAAATAGAAATTCTAACTCTGTTGCTTTGTTTTTTGTTACAAACAATCAGTGTTAACAACAAAGCCTCTGGTGCAGGTGGTTTTCACTGATTGCTACTCTGCTTTGTCATAAGAATCCAATAGAACAATCAAAACTCCCCACTGAACTATATATATGCATGATTACCTTGTGGGCTATCAGAGTTGTGTGCTACAATTTATAAGTAAAAAACAGCAATTGAAGTATTTTTAAAAATACTGCCTTTCGGAGAAGGACTTCTATGACAATATTTCATTTCATTTTTTCAGAATAAGCAAAAGGCAAAGGGAAATCTGGTAGGCAAAGGAGAATAGATGTCTGTGTGCTTGAGCATGCTTCATGAATTACTTGTTTCCCTGACCTGTGGCCGTTATTGACCAGGCACTTACTGCCCTACAAATCTTTGAAATGGCTTTATTTCTAGAATCACTAATTGCAAAGGCATTGTTCCAGTTGTCCATGCCTCAAATATTTAATGTTTTTGTTCTTGGTTGTAGGTGCCCAGACATGCTGTAGATTTTCAGAAGTGGCCAGTTGCTTGGTGATAGAAATGGAAAAATTTGTTTTATTTTTGGGTCTTTAAATTTTTTTTTAATCATTTTTTACTAATTTTTCAATTTTGTTTTTGAGTAACTCTTTACTTTCTGGCGCATTTTCAGGGAACAGAAAGCCGGAGTGTAACATCTGTAATAGTAAACACAGTGGTGGTTTTTGGATGTAAATAGTAAAGCTTTATGCTTGAAAGCCAAATCTTACATTCATACATTATACATCTTTTGAACGCTGTGCACGTGGCTGGAAGAAGGGAGAGGAATTTTCAGATATTGTTGGGTGCTGAACTGAGCAAAATTCAGTCACAATACAATCAACTGCAGCTAAAACTCTTCCTCCCAACCTGAAAATGCCAAGTTTTGGTGAGGCCTGAGGTAGTTAAATCAGTATCTAGAATTGGCTCTCTATGTCCGTGAGCAAAGAAAGAGCTTCCTTCTACTACCACCTGAAGAACAGAGTCCCCTTGGGACCTGAACTGATCTTGATCATGATTATTTTTGCTACACTTCAGGTGGAAAACTTTATAGAGCAATTAACACCCGTCTGAGCATCATTGTCCTCAGTACATGTAGTTTAAATACCTCAGCTGGTATTTATTTTCCTGCTATTACATGCTATTTTTAGTGTGTGAGTGAACACATAGCATTCTTTCAGTCACTTCACTTGGGCAGATTAGGCTGTGTATAAATGGGCTACCTTAGAAGGTCTCAATGTCACGCAGGGATTGCCAGGTTGCTTTGCTCTATAGCAGAAAATTCACTGTAGCATTATGTATTTTGTTCCTCACAGCACCCAGTGCTTAAAATATTTTCTTTGGGCTGCTGGCATTTGCTTTCATGTGTCAGTCTTCAAGATGAATACTGATTGCTTTGAATTACACTGAATGTGCTGTACGTTGGGTAATAGTAAGTTAAAAATGGAGCCATGGGGGAAGTGCTGGTGTATTGTAATTTCCTGTTCCGCAAATTCCTGACAGTTTCTTAATTTGAATTCTTAGTTCAAATATATGTAATTGTTGGCACTGTTCTTTTAAACCTTGCTTATTATAATCCAGCTTTCTGCTTGCAAATGTTATCAGTTCTCTGACAAACTGGAGGAATGTAGAATAAAATTACAAGTATGCTTATATTTAGATATTTCCTTCCCCACCCCCAACTCCCAAACTACTTATGTTAAGCTGCTAAGCACCCTATTGGTTATAATAGGATTGTCTTACCTTTTTAACAGGTGCTGTGAAAATGGAGAAGACTTTGAACAGAATTCATCCAGTTTCTGATCCAGAAGCAACCTACTTTCTGCAAGTGTCATGGGAAAAGGATTTAGGCACTGGCTTTGGTATACTTCTCAGTGATGGTCAGTGTGCATGGGCTGGGACAGGTAATGATGTAAAGAAAAAAGTATTTTAATTTAAATTATTGCTGCTCTTTGTCACTGTTTTTAAATCCTTTTTAAACTGTGCCCTGTGATTTCAATCAAAGCCATTTTATGGGCATTACCTGTCCCCACTGACGGAGCGGGAGGTTCATGATCTACTGGAACATGACCAGAGGACTTTGAGTTCTGGAAAGACTGTGTGTCAAAGCTGAGAATTAATTTAGCACATGGACATGCACAGTTTTGTTTATTCTCAAGAATATATAATTTCTTGGAGTGATGTTGAAGCACCACTTATGTGTCTTCTCCAGATTCTTGATCAAATGTGTGTGCATCTTCCATTTGCTAATTGGAAGGGGATTAGTTGCAGATGTTTACTAAATGTTTTCATAAAATCTGAATGATTACAGTTAATTATATTTGGCACTGACGTGAAGTTTTATGAAGGAGAAGGGACAATAACTTATCAAAAGAATAAAGTAAAAAGTAGCCTGTGGGATTTATTTTTCCCAGTCAGAAACCTGAATGATAAGAGGATGGGTCTCTGCATATGTGGATGCTTCTCTCATTCATACCTAAAGAAAAAAGGAAAGATCTGTGTGTTCGTTCAAGTACTTGATCACAAGCCCTTCTCTCAGTGGCAAAAATATATCAAAGGTGGGAAAGAATGATATATTTTACAGCATGTTGTAGGCAAAATTATTTTCTGCACTCTGAATTATAACTATGTATGTCCATGTAACTGCTTCCTTCTTTCTCCCTGCCCACCCAAGCTTTCATACAGCTCTGAGACAGACACAAATATATGTCTACGTATAAAATTAAATCCATTCTCCCATATTCATTTTAACATTTTAAACACACCATTGATCAGGAGTTCCTGCACAAGACAAATACATATATTCCAGTCCTGATTCCCTGTACTCTGGTATGAAAGATTTTTCTTTCTTGGTTTGACAATAAGGCAAAGCAAGTATTTTGAAAGCAACAGAAAGGGCATTCACACTGATAAATAATTAATTTTGCATACTAATTTTTCTCTTTAAAAGATCTCATTTTTCTTATGTGACTTTAACTTTCTCAGTTTAAAATCACAGAAAGCCAATTCTTATTTTTCTAAGTGAAAACAATGTCACTGTAATTGGGAGCATATAGAAAGAATACGTAGACACAGTTCTCATTTTGCTGACTTCCTGCATCTGGCAGAATGGTTGGATAATCCATTTCCCAAAACAGAGGGGCAGTGAAAACAGGATGACCTCACTCTGTTAAAAGGAAAGAAAGAAACCCACAACTTTTTTAGCTTGAGCTCTGGGTTCTCATCCAAAGGAGATTGCTTCTGGTTCTTCTTTAAGAATCTGTTCCATTTCTCAGTAATTCTTATTGAATTTGTAGTCCCTTGAATAACTTCATTAGGAGCTGATGTTCTTGTGCAAGTGGCTTTCCTACCTCACAGAGCTGTGTTTTCATACACTCAGCATTGGTTTTGGTCACTTTTTGAAGTTATTATATCATGTTTGACACTGCTTAGGTTCTAAATTCAAATCCTGGGAGGAGGGAAAGCAATGGACAGAATATCGTTGCTATGGGAAATCCCTTTTGGGTTTCCCAAGCTGTGGATTATTTTGCTTGGCAAGAACTACCAGGAAGTAAGTGAGAGTTGCTGATGGAGTTGTCTTTTATGGGTTTTCTGTATTTAATGTGATGATGAAAAGTGTTAGGAGTTCTGTTTATGGAGGGGGGGTGAAAAGTAAATCTTGGAGGGGAGGAGAAGCACACAAATATGCTATATAATGTTATGTATTAGCTTGGTATTGGGTTAAAGAGCTGCAGCTCAGTGGGTTTATGCATTTCATGTTTCATGATTGATCAGCTCTGCTGGTTTAGAGGAACATGCAGTGCTGTACAGGCCCACAGTACTCTGTGTTATAATTCCCTTATTTTCATGAAAAGTTGATCTAAATTCTCCTTGGTTTTGAAATGAGTATTCTAGAAAAACACTTCTTTGCAAGTACTTCAAATTCACTTTTTTCTGCCTTCACTCTTTGCCTCATGCTGAAGGGATTCTACATTTCTGTCTGTGCTGTTTTGGGGCTCCTGAGGGAATTCTGACATACTAATGGCCTTTTCTGTCTCAACTCTGTCTACTGTCCTGTACAAGAAATAATTTAGCTAATGAGGAAATGATTGGTCTCCGTAGCTTATATTAAAATGAAAATGCTTTGGTTCTGTTTGTAGTGGATTGTTTGCTCTGCAAGATGAGTAAAGCCCAAGTTGTTCCTTGACTTTTAAGTTTAGCTTTTTTCCTGACAGTAGTTCCACTGTATCCTTCCTTAATATGAAAAATTGAAGTGCTGCTTTCAGTTTTGAAAAGACAAGATGTAGCTGGCAACTGTGAAGGTCTTAAGCCTTTCTGATAACATTTATTTCATGTTTAAAGTAAGTTTTAACAATCTTGGAAAATACTGATTGTGAGGTTATTTTATTTTTCATTTAGTCTAGTGTATGTTAAGACCCATGTGTCTTAAACTCTTTCTAATGTATAACAACACTTCTGCATTTTCTGACATCATCTGAATGTTTGTGTTGTTGCAGATTTGGTAAAATGTTGTGTGTCCTGCCTTGTCCTTTTGCTTTAGGTTAGGCTTTTATGAATTGGACAGGTTTTCTCTTGTATCCTTAAAAGTAGAGAGGAATAGATTTTTTTAAACTTCTTTTTAAGTGTTTTCTCTTAAGGACAATATGGAAAACTTTGTGGCAGACTTCAGGCTGCCACAGGCCTCTCATTTCAGACTTTAAGTGTGAGAAAAGCTGACTTGCTTGTATTTGTGGAGCGTGTTTCCTTTTTGTTTTTAAAAAAAATTTGTTTTCCTGTTTGACTTCTCGTAACTCCAAAGCAGTTTGGTTCCCTTGCATCCCTTTTCTTTCTTGCTTTTGGAGGCCCTGACAGATTTGAATTTGCCAGCTTAGGAGATGATACTAAGGCACTGCCTGGTACCTCATTTGCCTTTGCTTGTGAAGGTTTGCTTGTAGAAATCCTTCCCCACTCAGATCAGTGGGAAAATCTGGAGCAAAGGGGGTCTGTCCTTGGGGGAGTGATCAAGTGAGAGAGTGTCTTAAGAACCTGGATGTGCCCCAGCCCCTGGGACCTGGTTCAATGAGGTGATGAGCACTGGGGGCACACGCTGATTGTTCTTGCAAGGTGATGGTTCCCAGGGGTTGTTTTTAAGGGCTGGAAGAAATGCCTCCCCTGTCCTTGTGAAGGGTAAGGGGATTGATCTGAATTACTGGAGTCTGGTCAGCCAGAGGGTGTGTTGGAGAAAAAGTCTCAGAAGCCATTTCTAAAGATACTAAGAACAAGGTAGTGAGGAGTCAGTATGGGTTGATAAAGGTGCAGTTGTGCCTGACCCATCCAGTGACCTCCTCTGATATTAATAGGTTGTTGCATGAAGTAAAGGCAGGGGATGTTGTTTATTTTGGCTTTATCTGGTGAAGGTTTCAATGCTGAGTCCTCTAAAGTCCTCACAAACTGGTGAAGGTGGACTAGACACATGAACAGGAACGTGGATTGAGCTCAGCTTTGCAGGGAACTCTTCTTTGGAGATGGACTGGACAATATCCAGAGGTCCCTTCCAACCTCAACCCCTCTGACTCTGTGAAAATAACCTAAAATTACTGAAGGGGCAGGATTAATCCAGAAATCCTGAAGTATGTGAGGCTATAACTATTTATAGCAAATAATTATGCATTTGCCTCTTTGCTGTATTTTCATGTGATGGGTTGATTTGATACATCCTGCTTGGCAGTATAGGGTTAGCTGCTGTGTCAGGAAGATGGGAATAAAATGAGGCCACTGGAAGAGGCTCAGGTTTTATGGAAGTGCAGTTCTATTTCTATCATTGTGATTTCAATACATGTGCAGATGTATGTCGCAGTATGGAACTATTTTTAGAGGCATTTGTATAGAGAAGAAATACAACTATTAATAAGGGGGTTGAGTGGAATGCTTTGATATGTGTCAGTTCTGTGAAGTTCTGTTGAATTTTTGGGTTGGTTTTTGGTGGTTTTGTTTGCTTTTTTATCCTGGCTTTGATTTGTGTTTTTTTTAAAGTTTTTTTTTTCCCAAGATGGTCATAAACTAATGTCATAACTAATGTCCTTTACTCTCTTAAATGGTGGGCAAATGCTAGAAGGGTCTAAGAGCAAGCAGGAGTAAATCTAGAACAGCCTTCCTCAGAAGATTGCTGGGAAGAAAAGAAAACACTTTTGTTAATCTAGTAAACAGCCTACAAATAGTATTGGTAGTCTACATATTACAATATGCACATTGTCTCTTTAATTTGCTTGTATCTGTCTATCTTTGATGGAAAATTTGTGGTTTTCAGAGTGACTTTGGGCAAATAGAATTGTGGATGAGTGGCAATACACCATTTTCAGACAGAGTTAAAAAGGCAAAGAGCTTAATACCTATGAAAAACACAGTATTCCTGCTGCCTTTCCATTGGTGGAAATGGGACTGTACGTAATGGCTGATATAGGTCAGTGAAAGAATAGACTCTTAATATTTCTTAGAATCACAGAATCATAGCATGGCTTGGGTTGGAAGGGATCATAAAATTGATCTAATCAGTGTGTGTCTGTATGTACCTAAAATTATATTTATATATATGGTGGTATACGTATTTATGCATATATATAAATATCTATAAATGTTCACACAGATATGAGTATTTCTTTCTCACATGTTTCTTTCTGACAGTGTCTGAAGCCGAAATTTCTAGGGAGGCTGCTGACATGGAAATGAACAAGGAGAAGTATGTGGAAGAGCTGAAGAAAGCATTGGTAGCTGGAGAAGAGTCAGCTGGCAGATACAACTTTGTGATTTCAAGAGATCAAGAAAATACGGTGTGTCACTTCTCCTATGAAAGAAATCTGAAAGATGGCTCTGTAAGTAGTTAAGTGTTTGAATTTTACTGTTAGACTATGAGAAGGATCTTCTTGGTCCATTTTTGTATTAGATCTTCTATTACTTTAAATAAGGCTGGAGTTGTTTCCTGCTTGGAAATGCATTAAATTGCAAATGGGAATGTGGTTCTGTGCTTGTTCCTTGCAAGGCAAAGGAGTCTCTTAAATCAAGAAACAGATCATAATGGTTTCTATCTGTAGACACTTTTTGATTACTTCAGGTTGTGTTTTGCTGTTAAAACTTTACTGAGGAAGGAGCTAATTTAAGGTAATCCTCCTAATTTGTGCCCTTTTCCTTATTGTGCAATATTAAATGCCTTTTCCTTGTGCAGTATAGGAAATTTCAGCCCAGTTTGGCTATTGAGGTGCCAAAGGTGAAGTGATACAAGTCTTCCAGTCTGCATTATCAATATTTCTGTGTATTTGCCCAAGGCCATACTGACTCTAAACCCCTTTTCTGACAGTTCTTGTGAGTGCTGTTAACATTCTAGGTCAGGATTGCAAGTTTAGGAACAAATTGTACGTAGAAAATGAGAGCAGTAAGCTTAAGAATCCTGTTTTTCTTATCTGTGTTGTACATCATATATTCTAATGACAAGGCAGATCAAATACTTTTGTTTAGTGAAAACATAGTATGTATCTTCATGTATGTGTGCTTACCTAATGTGTGTTTCCATCAGTTAAGGCTTATGAGAGATTTAATTTGGGTGAAAACATCTTTATATCAATTTGGGAAATAATCTGGCCAAGGAAACTGGAAATGCAAAGAGCCCTGATGGTTATGTATGCCTTTAGCTTTAGGTGTCAAAAGGGTGTTTCTAGAAAGGATGTAATCTCCTGGGTGGAAATACACCATTTTTTCCCCCCTCATGTACTGAACTAACACCTACAAATAAAATTGCCAAAGCAATCATATAAAATTAAATAATAAAATGAAAGAAGTAGCTTTCAGGTGTGTAACAATGTGTTTAAACGTTTTGCAAATTCTCTATGAAAGTGTTTGTGATCTGTCTCTTCCAGCATCACATTAGGAAATTAATCTTCCTAAGGGCTGATATTCACCTAAATGTACATTTTCCTAAGAGGAAGTGTAGAGAAACTGCTCTGCAACTTAACCAGGACGTAAATTCAGTGGTTATTTCCTGTCAGTATTTGTTTTTCTTATTGGGTGGTTTTTTTTGTCTTTTGTTTAGTTGTTATGAGTATTTTTCTCTGTTCATATACTACAAACAAATTATAACCTTCCCAGTCTCAGAGAGGGCGTTGCAGGGTGGGAATATTCTATTAACTACCAGGAATAAATAGGAGATTAATATTATTTATTATAGTTAAGAGTTAATTTATTACTAAAATTTTACTATTTATTTAAAAATAATTTTTAATTTATTCTTAAAAATGTTTTTTAAAACAGCAGGAGAGATAACAGGAAAACATGGCATGAAGGTGTTGCTTGTTGTGTTTGGATATTGAATGTTCTGCTTAGTGCTTAGTAGTGGAATTAATGCTTATTTAGTTAATAACCCTAAATTTTCTGAAATACATTGTTACACTTTGAGCTGTGAAATCCTTATCAATTCAGGCAGCTTTCTATTATTTTGAAGTTTTTCATCAGCAGTGCTTTTCTAAGTAATTAAGAATAATTACTTAGTGAACAGATAAAATTTGTCATAAATAAAAAAGATTTCCTGTGGTAGCGCATCAGAAGTGAGTGTTAAAAATTTTTAAGCCTTAAAATGCAGTCTTTGCAGTGTTACAGGTGAGTAATTTAACCTCTCTTGGCTGGTGTGAAGTAAAGTTAGTTATGACACCAGTGTCACTCGACTTTCTTGAGCATAATTTTCAGCTTGGTGATTACTGAGGTTGAAATAGTCTGGTGTGTATGCTTATATAATTTATAGATATACATGTAATTTCCAGGGTTTGGGAAGATGTGTAAATGAGAAATACTCTATTTCAGTAGTCTTTTTAAAAAAAGTTTTCTTTTTCATTTCTGTTGTGCAGTTACATATTTGTTTTCCAGTTTTATGGTAGAGCATGACTGGTAATAGTCTAACCATAAAATGTGCCAGATACTGATTTTTGGTTTTGTGGCAGTACCAAACTGTGGTATTTGAAATAACTTTTATCTTCTTTGGAATAGCTTTCTAAAACTCTGCTTCCCTGACATTTAATTCTGTGCCAAAACTGCATTGGGTGGTCCATGGCAGTGCAAATAAAAACAATGGAGTGATGCTAAGCAAAGGAAAACACAGGGATATTGTTGGGGAATATTTCCTGATGTGGCAGCTTGTTTTGCTGCCCAGTGTTTTCCAGAGGAAGTGGTGGCAGCCCCATTGTGTCTCTCACAGAGGGATGGAAAATGCACTTTAATTATCCTGCACTGGAAGCAGAGAACATTGGATGAGTCAGTAAGGTGCCTGACTCACCTGTTTAGTTGATCAACAAGTAGGTTCCTTCCATAAACTGATCCTTTGCACCAAAGTTGGATGTTCAAAAATAAATGCTTATACCTCTTCCTGCACTATTCTGGTTGAATGAAACCATACCCGTATCTCCAAATCGTTTTTAAAGTGGTTATAATGATTGATATATAATAATTGAGTATAGGTATGGTTTATGTAATGAGTGAGTGCTTTTGGGTTGTGTTTTTTTTCTTGAATGGATGGAAAACTTCCCCAAGTCAGAAGCTGGGGTGTGTTTTGGTGGATGCTCAGAGGTGGTGTGTGGCTTTTCCTCCCCATAACACGTATGTTGTGGAAGTTTGGGGGTGTGATTTGTGGACATTCAGGGTATGTTGTAGAAGTTGAGGTGTGATTTGTGGATGCTCAGAGGTGGTGTGTGGTTTGTGTTCCCTGTGACAGGTGTTTTGTGGAAGTTTGGGGGGACGGTGATGTGTGGAAGTTTGGAGTGGCATGTGTGGTTGTTCAGGGTGGTGTATAGAGGTTTGGGGTGTGATGTGGAAAAGGTTTGGGGCATGATGTGTGGCTGTTCAGGGTGATTTGGGGAAGTTTTGGGGCGTGATTTGGGGAAGTTTTGGGGTGTGATCTGTGGCCGTTCAGGGTGATGTGTGGAAGTTTTGGGGTGTGATGTGTGGTTTGCTCCCTGTGACAAGTGTTTTGTGGGAGTTTGGGGGGGGTGATTTGTGGACATTTGGGGTGTGTTGTGAAAGTTGAGGTGTGATTTGTGTACATTTGGAGGGGATGTGATGTGGAAGCTGGGGTGTTCTGTGGAAGTTTTGGGGAGTGATCTGTGGATGCTCGAGGGTGGTACGTGGTTTGTGTTCCCTGTGACGTGATTTGTGGAAGTTTGGGGGGGTGTGGAAGTTTAGGGGGGGATGTGGAAGTCTGGGGTGGTATGTGTGGTTGTTCAGGGTGGTGTATGGAGATTTGGGGTGTGATGTGGAGAAGGTTTGGGGCGTGATGTGTGGCTGTTCGGGGTGGTGTGGGGAAGGTTTGGGGCGTGGTGTGGGGGAGGTTTGGGGCGTGGTGGGGGGGAGTTTTGGGGCGTGNTTGGGGGAAGTTTTGGGGCGTGATTTGGGGAAGTTTTGGGGCGTGATTTGGGGAAGTTTTGGGACGTGATGTGTGATTTGTGGAGGTTTGGGGTGTGATGTGTGGCCATTCAGAGTGGTGTGTGGTTTGGGGGTGGTGGGGGCAGTGCTGGGACTGACACCAAATGGGAATGCTCTCGGTGTGTTCAGGGAAGCTGTGTCGAGGCAGCTGCTCGAGGAAGGGCCACACACACAGAGGGCTCAGCGAGGGGCCATTGAGGCTGGTCCAGCTCAGCTGCTGCCACCTAAACAAACAGCACTGTGCAGTCAGTGATTTAGCGCTTGATCTAAGTAGGTGACCACTTGGAAGTAAATCTTTCCAAGTACTTTAGCGAGTCACTCCACATATAATAAATAATGGAAATCCGGCAAGCTGCTTTTTTTTTTTTTTCTTTCCTGAGGCTGGCAATTAGATAGACTAAATAGCCTTTGATAAACAATTACTTGAGTGCTAGCAGTCTGTTTTTTTACAGTGATGTGACAGGCTCTGGGGTTTTCTTTTTCTTGCCTTTTGCTGAGGTTTGTAGACAGGGAGGATAAGAGCTCAAGTTCCACCTTGCATGCTGTACTGTTGCTAATTGGAGTGCTGAAGGAGATGCTGGTTTTTGTCTCTCCCATTTCCTGTGGCTGCTTTTCCCTGGTTGGTCCTGTCAGTTCTTTGTGAGTTTACTACAGGTTTAAAAATAGCTGAAAGAAGCTCCTGCTAACCAGAACTTCTCCCAGCATTCTGGATGGGAGGAGTGGAACTGGTAGTGCTGTCCAGGCTGCCTTGGTTCAAGATTTGGAGAGTTCCTTTGCTCCAAACCACTGAGGATGTGATGTTTGGTTAACAAAGGTCGCTGAGAGTTCAGGTTGTTTCCCAGGCAAGTAGGACCAACTGCTCAGCTGAGAAGACAGAAAGATGAAGTGATTAATCCTTAGGTCAGTGTAAGAGCAGTGACTCTGCTGTGTCACTTATACCAATGTACTCCAGAATTTGAGAGTGGACACCTGGATGTGTTCCTTGGAAGCCCAGCTTAGAAATAGCTTATTATTCATGTGCAGTATGTAATACAAACATAAGTGTTTTCTTTTTCGTAATCTCAGACTTGTAAGTGCTGCATGGTTTTCCCCATCTTGCCTCATGTGTACTTTTAGGTCATGTAGGTACACTGGAAATGCTTCTGTGGTTAAGAAGTACCTTTTCTGAAAAAAAATGGTGTCCTCCCCATATCAGTATGTTTGGAAATGTGGCAAAAATCCTGGCAAATTAAGTCATTAATTCTCCTTCCGTAACTATTTGACTGCTCAAGTGTTTGATTGCTGCTTCTGATAAGCAGTGGTTTGGAGAAACACATTTAAAATACTGGTACCAAATGCATTTAAAACTGAGGGATTGTTGAGAAAGGGAAGAATCAAATACTGCCATGAATGAACATCCCTTGTGTTGTATTTGTATATTCCACTGGAATTATCCAGCTGAAAAAAAGTGACAATTTAGTTGTTTTAGGGACTGATGTAAATGACATTATAAAGGGTATTTTCTAATTTTGTGAGTGCAATGACAGGCTAAATATATTAAAAATATCCATAAAATGATCAGATTATCGATAAAATAACAGATTTTGATTGTACAGGAAAAATTGTCAGTTGTCCTTTCTCCCTGCTGGTGTTGTTGTATTGTCTCCCCTCCTCTCCTCTTGATTCCTTCAGATTTTCCCTGCTTGGCACACCTGCTGTGCGTCTCAAATCCCTGTGTAGACATCAAGGCTTAATTTCACTTACACAATTGAGTGCAAATGCTTTCCTTTTAGGAGGAAAATCCTTAAATCATGACATACTGACAAGGCTAGGTTTCCCAAACAAAAATTGTAGGGGACAGTAGATGCTCTGGAAAAGAGATTACTGTGTGTGGGCTTTAAAACTTGTCTGCAAGCCCCTACTCCTGTGTTTGCTGTGAGGATGAACAGCAGTCAGAACCTGAAGAGCAAGAATCTCACCAGTGCTTCTTGTCAGAAACTCTTTTACAGCTCCAGGGGAAGCATTCATCTTCTGACCTGCAAAGGCACGGGAAGAATCTCAAGCTCAGGACGGCAGTGTCCTGTTAACTTCTACATTCACCAAAACAGAACCTTTACCATAAAATACCGAGTGGATCTGTTTAAACTCTCCAAGTAATGCAGAACTTCAGAGAACTTCCACACATGGCACACTAGGTCTGCTGCAGTTATGGGAGCTGCCTTGGAATGTAAGAAAGGGACAAATTTGAGATGTCTGGTGTTTTAAGAAAACTGACCAAGTGCAGAGAATCATGGTGTAGTGTGATGCGGGAATAAGGCAGCTGTAGTGTGTGCAGTGAGGAAGGTGTTTATCCTTAAGTTGCAGAGATGTGAAATACATGTATCTCTGGTTTTCCCCTTACCTTGTGAAATCACTCTCTGTCACTAGTTCACACATAAAAATGGCTGTACTCTGGACAGTGAACACAAGTTCCTAATTTGTGTCCAATTTTGGTGAGTCAAATACGCATTTGGGGTTGTTCTAAAATATATTAGTGTCACTGGAATACCCTTTGGCAGGAAGGTTCTCTTTATCCAAATCCTGAATGTGGTTGTTTCCCAGAGAGATAGAAACAGCGTACAATTTCAAGAGAAAGTTTCTGGACAGTATTGTTCCATGGCAAAGCTCTTCCATAGAAGATGATTTGGTTTTTTTAATCAGTTCTTCCTATGCCTCTCAGGTGCCTCGGTAAATAATGTCTGATATTTCACTTAAAATTTAATGTTCATGGCTTTGTTAGATACAAAATATAGCTAGTACTAATCTGGGGGGTTTGGATTTTTGCAATCTATGTCTTTCTGCATGCATTTTTCTCTGACAAATCTAAGCTTTGTGGTTTTTTTTGTTTTTTTTTTGTTTTTTTTTTTTTTTTTTTTTTTTTTTTTTTTTTTGTTTTTTTTTTTTTTTTTTGTGTTTTGTTTTTGTTTTTGTTTTTTTTGTGTTTGTTTGTTTGGGTTTTTTTCTTTTTAAGGCTTAGAGGTACAGATTTTTTTGTTATGTTCATACAAACATATTGTCTTCTCAACTATGTGCAACACCTGTAGGTTATTAGTAGAACTCAGATATGTCAGTGTATGCTAATTCACGGTAATTGAATTTCCAATACTATGAGGAGCTGCAGAGGTACCAATGGGTGGCATTTGGAAACAGTGAAGTGTATTTGTACTAGTTCTTTGTGCACTTTATTGATTGTTGTTCATCTCAGAAAACAACAGGAGATGTATTCCCATTACTTCTCACTGAACTTGTTACCTTCCAATTGTGTTTTTTAGCTGTTCAGTTTTAGATAGAATGAGAATTTGTTATTCTGTGTAGTTAATCCATCCCAGAAATAGTATATGAATGATTTTTGCTATTTATTCAGAATAAAGCTGACCATGCTCTTTCACTGAGTCTATTCTTTTCCTTTGAACTGAATTACTGTCAGGAAATAAAAAAAATGATAAAATAAAAAAAGGGTTTATCTAATGTAGCTTTTAGAGACTAACTTGAGCTATTGATTAGCAAGTGGAAGGTCTAGTCTAGATGAAAGGTCTAAGCCTGAGGTAGTGTGGTGAAGATACATAGTTTGAGGAAAGACTTGTGACCTTATCTAGCCTTTACAAGCACTGTTTTGCTTACTATTTAAAATACTGTTTAAGCTAAACAAAAATGCTGCTGAACAGCCGTGTGCATTGTGAGAGTGTGTAGGGTGTCTTCATTTAAATAACCCCAAGGACCACTGATTATTGATTTTTTTAATTTTTTTTTTTTTGTTAAATTTTTTTTTTTTTGGTTGATTGGTTAGTTTGGGGTTTTTTGTTTGTTTTTTGCTAATAATTAAAAATAAGAATTTTACTTCCCTGGTCTCATGGAGTTAAAACTGTCTTGTCTTGTGACCTCCTTGGAGATGATTTTTCTAAATCAGGGGTTCACCACTGCAGTTTTTAGTTTTATGAATGTTTCTGATGTTCTGTACTGAAATACATTAAGCAGTGTAATTGTCAAAACTGAAAGTGTCAAACCAGAATGCAAATACTGGTGAACAGCAATTGGAGGTGTGTTTAATGGGGTATTTCAAATTTACACAGGTGTAATGGCATGTCAGCAAAAAAATTGAGTACCTTGGCACATCTGTGTTCTATTTAGGGTTATTTATGAAGAAGATTTGTACACTTTCGAGATCTATTTGTGATTTATCAGTATTTTTTACTTTTAAATCATTGTGTTAAAATATGTAATATATATTTTGTTTTTGTACCACGAACCCCTTAGGTTTCTGAGACCAGCTGAAAGTTTTGCTTCTGTGATGGGGGGGGCGAAGCCCCCATGTTTTCATTGACTAAATAAATAAATATGAGTTCTCTCTTGTTTGAGAGAGCAGAGAAATAATCATCTTGCTCTTATGTGTGTATGTTAGCTTGAAAAGTCTGTAAACTGCATAAAAAAGATGTTTTGTTTTCAGGAGTCCTTGCAGGCTGTGGGTGAATAGCTTGAGATATTTGTGAAGGGGGTAATTTAGTAGGGACGTTTTGTGGACCTGTGGTGACAGAGGTGCTGTGCCCACCCATGGGAGGGGTGTGTTGTGTGTGTTATGTACCTGACATCATTATGGTTTAAAAATCATGATTTCAGTGATGTAATCTGGGGGTGAAACTGTCACGATTGCAAAGAGAATGACTTTTCAGAGGAAGAGTGATGTTCACATCCACTTTTAATGGCATCAGTGAATGCAGAGAGATGCATTAACCAGTCTGTGCTCTGGCAGAGTGTGGATGGAGGGCATCCAGCAGTGGGCAGGGCTCGTGTGCTAGCTCCTGGGTAGGCTACACCTCCATTTCGGCGTGTCAGAACAGATTCAGAGGGCATAATAAATGGTTTTGTACCTAATTTTTTGTAATAGTAGTTTACTGGTTCTCATAGAGCAGTGGGTTGAACTCTTGGGCTCAGCATCTTCCATGAGACGCTCATATGTGGCACTGCTGAAATCATGGGGGGCCTGACTCTGTCTGTTGTAACTTCATTGGATTTGCCACACTAATTTAATCTTCCTTTCTGAATGTGGTTCTTGAGAATTTTGTGAATCTGCTTCTGTTCCTTTGTAGCTAAAACACCAAGGTGATTTAAGTTACAGAGTTTACCACAGAGTAAGGCTGAGACCATTCACTATCGCTGAGCATCTTCTTTTGTGAAGAATAGTTGGGGCAGATACCACTCTTACTTTCTTTCCACTGTATTTTATTTTGGTCAGGGTGGTGGATCTTTGTAGGGTCTGATTAAAAAACCTGAACACCAGAAGAAAGAAGGCAGACACTTAACTAATTTTGGGTTTAACTTCGGTTGGACTAGCTAATATAAAAAAACTGACCCTCTAACATCTTCCTTTTTTAAATACCTTTATTACCAAGTGGTTTTAAGTCTTGGAGGTAGGAGTTGTTGTAGTCCCAGGCTTTGCCCATCCTAAGGGAGCTGTGTGGTTTGTCTCAAGTTTGTCAGGCAGCACTTGCAGAACGTGAATGCAGCGGTTTCCTTCTGGTCTGCTGCCAGGGCTGCATGTGTTCATCAAATGTTGTTTAGTCATTGCAGCATATTTATGCCAGCTGTAAACCCATGTGCTTCCTTTCCTGAACAATGGTCTTTAATCAAGACCACTATTATGGAAAGGCTGGGAAGAGCAGTATACATAATCAGCAGGATGCCAAAATTAGAACTACACATATATTTTTCCAACCCTATCATGTCGCACTCAGGGTAACAACCTTCCAGAGGGTACCACATCCCTGGAACTAGTACCTTTATCCATAATCTCTCTTACTTCTGTGTATATTATTCAGAGCCCAAGTTGTTTAAAGAGCTTCATGGTAATAATAACAAATCAAGAGTCATCATGGAGGATTGTAAGCCTATAGGAATTGCCTGCTATCTTTTATTTGTTAGGAAACTCCATTTTTCCAGGTCTGTCTAAACAGAAACATCCACAAAACCATTTCACATCTGTTGTATTCCTTTCTTCATATTACAAAAGCATGCGCTTTTTGTTCCACATACCTTATTTTTTGCTGAAACACGATTTCTTCATTCTGTTAAAGCCCCACTAACTTTTTTGCTGGTACTTTCTCACTTGGTGCTAAAGGAACACGTGGAGAATGCAAATATATTTGAGATGGTGTTAATTATTTGGTAAGAGCTGGGAGGTGAGGTCTGACAGGGAGCATTCTGAAAATGTGTGCATTGAGAGATGATATTCATAATACATGTATGACATACATGATCTGTGTAAAGATATCCATATATGTATTATGAATATACAATCAGCCACACTCAATTTCATCTTCTCCATTTATCAGAGATGAATAGAATGGTTGGGGTTGGAAGGGACCTCAAAGACCGTGAGTGTATTTCTGTTTTTTTCTACTGAATTTTTGGTGCCAATTAAAGGCATTTTGTTTTAAGAACAAATCTTAATTGATCTTTTCTTATGGATTTGCTTGTGTTTGTTTTTTTTTTTTTTTCCCTTTAAAAGTTAATAGCAGGACAGGAGGATGTGTCTCTTTTCAGTTTTTCTGGCAGTTTTGTAGTGCTTGATAAAGCTGTGCTGGTTAATCCCATTATTGCTGGGTGAGACAGCCACCCTGGACCTTTCTCCCTTCTCAAACCAATTATTTTTTTTTTAAAGAAGCTGATTTTTCTTTTTAAATTGCATTTAATTTAAATAAATGTAAATTAATAAATTTCCAAATAATTAAATAAATTAATAAATTAAA
>VXAU01002414.1:562021-608825 GCA_013399695.1 Formicarius rufipectus | reverse complement strand
ATTAATACTCTTAAATATTTATCATTTTCCACAGTGAGCATACCTGGCTTTGATTCAGGTCAGAACTTTATGGAATTGGGTGCAATAAAATGTTTGGCAGTTTTTGGTCACTCTCAGCTTTTAGGTAATTAGGTTTTAATTCTCTGATTTCATAAGGAAACACATGTATTTTGGGGTGTATGACTGACTCTGCAGGTTGTGCACATAAGGCTCAGGGACAATTACAAAAATGTGTAGTTTGTGTACTCGAGCATGGAAAATGATGTCATTCCACAAATGGCAGCTACTTTAATTAAAAAAAAAAAATTAAAAATTAAAAAAAAAGTCCCTAGATGTCAGGCCAGATGCATTAGGAAATTAACATCAATTTCACAACTTGGGGGTGTTTGCCCTTCAGCTGCAACTTTTGACTTAATCTGGACCATGACACTGGAAAGAAACACGTTTCCATATGGTAAAGAATATATTAGTTGAAAATTATTTGTTGAACAACTCACGTGGGTTGCTCTGTAAAACTCTTAATGCTTCAGGAGTTTGGTGGGAGTCATAAAACCTCTGTGCCTTATTTTTTCCACACCTGGGAAGTGTAAATGGCTATCCAGAGAAAGTGGTCTGCATCATATGCACTCTTTTGAGAGATAAAATGATACTCCTTTTTCGTATATGGTGGAAAACCCAGGTGGAAAGGCTACACTGAGCCCTCTGTAGACCTAGGTAAGGGTGGTAGCCATATGAGTTGATTTTGAGAAGGAAATATGTATTTAGCTCAAAAGATAAAGTAGTGGCTAAGGAAAAAAAATATTCTGAATTTCTGAGATTGATCTTTTTTAACGGTTAAGATGTGTTGTGGGAAATATAGGGGAAATTGTGCGAAAATGGATTTCTGGTTTTGGTCAGTTTTTTTACTTTTTTGTTTGTTTTGTCTTTGTTTTTTGTCTTTTTTGAAGGGGTTGTGGTTTTTTTTTATCTTTGGTTTTTGTCCTTTTTTTGTCTTCTATTTTTTTAATTTTTTTTTGTGTTATTTTTTGGTCTTTTTTTGGTTTTGTGGGTTTTTTTGTNTGTTTTGTTTGGTTTTTTTGTGTCTTTTTTTTTTTTTTCCCCTGGGTTTTTTGGTCATTTTTGGTCCTTTTTTGTCTTTTATTTTCGGTCTTTTGCTGTTTCTTAAAATTCAGAAAACTATAGTGTACAGGTAAGGTCCATGTGCTGGCAGTTTGTGATGGATGCTTGACTCTGTAATGCCAGTTGGGTCCTCATTGCTTTCAGAGTACTGGGCAGCACAAGAGGGAGGTTGTGTTTGTTCTTGAAGCTTTTGGGTGGTACTGTGAGCCAGCTTGCTGCTCATAAATGACATAAACTGACTGTGAAGTTTAGAAGGTAACCCTGTCTCTTACACTGACACAACTTGGGTTATGCAGTGATGCCAATGGCAGTGCCCTGGAACCCTGCACAGGTTACATTTAACCTCTGAAGCTGCTTCTGTGGCCCTATCTTGAAGGAACATACCCTTTGAGAAGTGTGCATGTATTTTTACTTTGTAAAACAAGTGTCCAATTAATGAGAATTATTTGGGCCCATAGTGGAGTTTTTTGCAGGAATTAAGGATTTCCCAAGTGCAGTCTCAGTGAACCCTTGGTTTGCCCTGAGGTTGGGCATTTAGCTGTGGAGAGCATTCTGTTACAGGTCCCAGCTGCTCTCCTCGATGAGGAGAAGTGAGTATTTGTGGCCAAGGGCTAAGGAGTGTTGTTTAAGAGATAGGATCTGGTTTCCCTCAGTGTTTGTTTTCAAGGATTATCCTTTGGTGGTTGCGGATGTGCAGTTGCTTCACAGGTCCTAAATTTTCCATTCATTATCAACTTGACACCTATGGAAGATAGGCAAGATCTTGAGTTTCTATCAGGTCTTTCCCATGGGCATGGAAACTAATTTTAGAACACTTGGTAGATAAACCATTCAGCTGATGGTTTCAGAGCATTCTAGGTCATATACTAGTATTCTTTTATTTTACTTCATGCAATATTGGAATTGTTATGGAGAGATGTCAGCAGTTGCAGGCAATGGCATAGACATTAGGTAGTTTTATAGTACTGCTGTTGCTGGTACTTCTACAAATGTTTACAAATAAAGTGTCTTTTTGCTGAAAGTTCCACAGGGATTAAGCCTATAAGAATGATGGGGATTTTTTCTGAAATCAGTTTTTCTCAATCTTTTCTACATGGTGACTTAAAACTTTCCTACCTGCCTGTTGTACTGCTGTTCAGGGAGACTTTGTGAACACAACTTTCTGAAAAATTTCAGCTTGTCCTTTTTTGTTAATTGTTTTGCTTATTCCAAGTGTTACACGAGAAAGTTCACTTTGGTGAGAGAGAGGGTGATGGGCAGTAGTTAAGTCAGCAGTAGAACAGATAGCCAAGGAAAAGAACCTGGAACTTTTAACTTGCCTGTCAAACACAATTACATGTGAGTTTGGTTCTCAGAAATGCTATTTATTGTTCAGTCCATTAGTTGGATCCTGTTGAAACAAACAATCAGCTGCAGCTGAAGTAGCAGCTCTCCTGAAGCCCCTAAATTTCGATGGTTTCAGCTATGTGGTGTCCTCATCAGCTGAAAATTTTGTCTCAGTGCAACTCAAAGAGTTTCGTTTGTTGAAAAGGGAAGTGCAAAATATCAAGGGAGGGCTTGGTTCTCGTATTTGTGCTAAGCCTTAAAAACTGGCTACTAGGTCATCTAATTTATGTCTCAATACCCTTGGATTTGTACAGCAATCATTCTTTACTGTGTCTTCACAGTGACTCAGCCCGGTCAGATTTCCATCCCCTTTTCCACCCTACTCCCCTGGATTAGTCATATGCAATCTAGCAGTGTTAGGGAAGCTGTGTCTTGGCTCTCTCTGCACATAGTTTTGATTAGCAGAAGACAAAAGGACTTAATTCACACATAGCTTGCAGATTGGGGACTTCAATCTGAACAGAGTAGAAAGTTTCTTTTAAAAAGTCTCTGTGATAAAATTAGTGTCTGTATTGATAAAGGCAAATGTAATTACATTTTTGCACTAACTTCTGTTATCACAAAAAAATCATCTGAAAAAAAAAAAATCTCAGAACTGATTCTGCCTCTCATGGTCCATTTATAATGTTCATCTCTTTTGCATTGTTTTCACATTTTATTTTCTGCCATCTTGCTTTTTTGAGTTCCTTTCATGAAGTTGATTGCTTAGCACAGCTTTAGAATGATCAAATTGAAAATTAAACCAACTGAAACACCGAGTTGACGCATGTTACACCTTGGAATTACACGAGTACATTACAAGCAAAGAATTTCCATGGCTTGCCTTCAGTATCACAGTTTCAGCTCTCATATGGCATCCATCTGTGGACTTTTGGCAGCAGGCTTGTCTGCTGCATGGGAGTTTTTGGAGTTTAGGGCTAACCTCCTATCTGTCTTCCCATCTCTCCACAAGTTACAGAACTTTTTTTACATGGCTGCCATGGAGTGAGCTATTAAAATATTACAGAAGGAAGAGACTGAATTAATAATGCTGCACATTAATAATCTTAATTATTTTTTATAACAAAGCCAGTATGTTTGATTTCTTTAGCTCTGTGTTCTCTATGTGTAGCTATGGTGGATTTCCTGTAAGCAGATATAAAGGATGATTGATCCTTTTTTGATTAATTTGATTTATATCCGGCCTTGCTTGTAAAGAAATAGTAAAGACCATACAGATGGTTGAATCAAGTACACAGATCTATATAAACAAGATTTAAAACATTTAAGGGATCAAAAGTCTAACTTGTTTCTTACTTAAGAGAGCATGTTTAAATGTGGCTTTTCCTGCTGAAGTGGGAGTGTAAAAATACAAAAAAAACCTAGGTAAAAGAAAAATGTCTTTATAAAAAATAGTCATAAGAGTAATATAAAGAAAAAACCTGCAAACAATAGAATAATGAGCAGAAATGCTTTTTAAAAAAAACAGAAAACATTGATTTCTGTGAATTGTGCTAGGCTTATATTCTTGTTAGGCTTATTGTGTTTCTGTTACTGAATAATGCTGAAAAAAATGTTACCATCACTTAAGAGCAGACCAAGATGTTCCATTAGTATTTCTGTTCTGAATCTGAAACGCAAAAATATTTGTGTGTCACAAAGAAGATCCATTAGTTACTAAGGAAGATATTACATAGATGAGCACATTTAAATTATAATCCTCATCCAATAAATGGTGTCCAAGAGAGAGCAGAAAGAATTGGCTGAGCTGATTTCTGGCTTGCTCAAGTCTGGTTTTAATGCTAAATCTTTGGGAAGTTATGGAAGACTTTGAAAGTGTGCTACTGTTCTGTCAGCATGCAGTGGGTATCCTGTCCCACTCCTTCGTGCTGAAATCTGAAGCTGCCTGTGCTGTAGGCACTCTGGAATTAAAGTAAAAGGCAAGTCTCCTAAAATACTAAGGGATTACAGAGTGAAAATCTGCTTCTGGCCAGTAAATTTCCTTGATAAAAAAAACTTCTCGATGTCTCAGAATGTCTTAGGAGAGGATCAAGCTTTACATCCCTAGAGATGCTAATTTCCAAAGAAAAGAACGTCAAGATCACTTAGACTGACCTAAAAGTGAAAAAGGATTGTTAATGAAATCTATGGATGAAAAATATTACATCAGATTTTTTTCAGGCAACATATCAAGAGTTTTCCATATTTTACATGAAAGCTGGATTTAATCATTTCCCTTGAAATGTCTGAGGATTTAAAACTCAGTGAAAAGAGTAAAGGCTGTGGTTCTTATATTTGTTCTGTTGTTCAAGCCTAAGATATGTGTCGTCATTATTTCATGTCTACTGTAGATAAAAAGGTGTGTTTGCCCATGAAACCTGAAGACATCCCTGCAGGTTGTGTGTTCATGAGGTGTCATGGCTATGTTTTAATGTGCCCAGAGAATAACATGTCAGTGATTTCCCACAACGTTTTTTTAAATATCTTGTATTATTCTTTGATTTTATCTTTTGAAACTCACAAGAATCTGTCATGCAAGTCTTGTGTTTCACTCCCTCTTTCATTTGGTGGATTGTACAAGGCAGAGTAAAATCAAGGAATTAAAACTGTATCAGTCACCAAAGATTTTCAAAAGTCCTGGGCAGTAATACGGCTCTTAGTTCATATATCAGTTTTAGGGCTTATCATGTCTGTGGTGAAGAAAAGGGTATCCCTTTGACGTGGACAGCAAATGTGAGTGTAGTGAGGGAACGGGGCAGATTCTGTTTTTTTTAGTGAAAGCTGAGTGATGTGATCCCTTCAAAACACATGAACCACTTTGGAATTCATCAGAAAAAGTTGTTCAAAGGAGGAGAAATATTTTAAAGTTTCCTTAGAGGAGCCCTTTTGAAAGGGTTTGAGGAGAATTTGGGCTCGTGGTTTTTGCCAAGCGATTTTCCATCTTGGAACAATTTCATTGAAGGGCAAAACTTAGAAATTGGAAGTTAAATTGGCTGTGTTTTCTGTCTTGGTGAATTTTGCATGGTTTTTTGGCGCTCGGAAGAGCAAAGGATTGCTTTCTCCCAGTAAACTTTGGGTGATGGCAGCTCTGTGAGTGAGTGGGGTGGTTGTGTGGCTGTGAAATTGTGTAAAATGCTGCTTTTCCTGGAGAGATTTGTGTGCAAGTTGGGGATGTGAGTGAGGAAAGGAGGACATGGGAAGGGCTTGGGGGGGCACATGCATTAGTGATGGAGCAGGGCTGGGTTCCGCTGGGCAGCACAGTGTCTTGGGTAAGGCAGAGCAGCTGTAGTTTGACATTTGGGCTCTCTGAATGTGGCTGAGCTGCGTTTTGGATCCTTTTGGGTCCGTGTGTTCAGTGCTGTGTCCTCTTTGGCCTCAGCCCATCAGAGCATGTACAGTGTGAAGTGGGGAAATAGTGCCTCTAACAAATGTGCTCTCCATGCAGTGCTCTAAACAGGCAGGGGATTGCTGTGGCAACCAGACAATAAACAAGAGAAAAGAAAACACAACCTCCCCGAAACGCACAGTGTGAGAGCGGTTAGTTCATTTAACAGGAGTGTCTTCTGTGGAGTGTGATCTCTACTGTGGAGCAGCACTAAGTATTTGTGTCATGTGTCTGATATTTCTGAGTCTGTTTTTTATCCATATACAAGTTTATATTCCAATAAAGCTAAGAAATACCCTGTAAAATGTTGAGGTTGATGGCACAGTTAAAGAAAAACAGAGCATGATGACCATAGAAACCCAAGAGATAATGTCTTGTTTAATTTTATTATTTTTTTAGCTCATCTGTGCTGTCACTCCAGATTCATAACCAAGCAAACAAAAGGAGGCAAGCTCAGTTCTGGGTCCATGCATATGTACCTTAGGCATAGTTTTTGGAGCTGGCAGGCAGGGAGGGACAGGGTGGTTCCTGCTGGTTACTCACCCACTGGACAATAGCAGAGGAAAAGCTTGCAAGCACTGCTCTTTTCACCAAGTTCCTGAGTTATGAAGGGCTTCTGGATAGCCCTGGGTGCAGGCCATCAGACACCACACTGCTGCTCTCCCCCTGCTTTTATTCCCTTTTGCATTTTTGCGTTGGTGGGTTGAAGTGACTGTGATGGTCTCGTGTAGGTTGCTTTGGAAATACTCCTGTTTATAAGTTTTATCCTGTTTATAAGTTTTCCAGCAAACCTTTAGACAGCTCAGTTGCTGCACTGATCCCCCTGTTCCTGACCATATCCATTCATTATCCTGGATGGATCAGCTTCCTAGTGGGTGATGAAGAAGAAAGCCTTGGGTCATCCCTGCAGCAGCTCTGTATTTCATAAAGGAAGCCACAGCAACACCTGTGACACCCGTATAATGTAGGTGGTCAGATGCTGATGTCCCTTCAGTGCCATCATGGACATGGTGGGAGTATTGGGTCTGTCCAGGAGGGCCAGGAGCTGACTCTGGTGGTCCCTCTGGATTCCTTTCCACTTGGGTTATTCCATGATTCTGGCCAGGGATGGAACCTGTGGAACCCCTCGCTGTTGGTGTGTAGTTAATTTTGGAGTACTGGGACATTGATTAATTAAAAAGTGATCTCAACCCTCATACGCAGGCTGCTTTCTGTCTCCTGGCTTGTGTGACAGGACAAGGTGCACACTGTTGTGGTCTGTGGGAAAATTCTAACTTTTAGCTTTAAATTTTGACAATCCATAGGGATTTGTATCCTTAATGGAGCTGATCAGATTGGAATTGCTTTGAGACCTTGTCCTCCAAGTATTTCTGTTGCAGGTCAGCAGTCTCATGGAATAAAAGTTTCAGGCTTTACTTGAAAGCAGTTTCTTCCAACTTTAGTACTAAGGCTCGTATAAACGTAGATTTTATTTCCTTTTTGGCCTGACTGAAGAGCCACAGGGACAGCACTGTGCTCGGGGCCGAAGTGGGGTGAAATCTGACTGCTTTAGTAAAATATCCAGTATAAACCAGTTGCTAGTTCTTAATGAATAGTGGAAGTATTGTGTATTTGCATCAACTTTAAAACAAAAAGCCATATACAGGGCACTGTTTTTGTAAGGAAAAACATGGAAGAGATGGTTGTGTATCACTTGATAGGAAAAATGCATGTCCTCTGAGCCTACTTCAAGTGTCCTGGTTAAGGCTGAAAATTTGAGTTCTTGTTTTTGTTTTTTTTTTTTAACATGTACCTAAAATTTTAGATCAACAACTGTTTTATAACTCAGCTTTGCAAGGAGAACAATCTCAGTAGCTGTAGGCAAATGGGAAGATGGGCATTGCAGAACAAAACAACAGATGCCTGCTGAATACTTGGAATTTAAATAGTCTGGGGCTTCTTCCACAAGTCTACTGGCAGGGATTAATTTCTGGGAAGAGTCTTTCTGCCTTGTCAGGGAGGAATGACCCACTGGGAGTGGCAGAAAAAGCTGAGGGAGAAGTCTCATCTGCATCATGACAGTTCCAGTGAAGATGCAGTGATTCACTGGTGCTGCCTGGTGTCGTGAGTCACCACCCTGGGTGGTGGAGCCCCATGGAAAGGGCATTAATTAGCTAATTGCTTCTGAAAAGAAGGCTGATAATAACTCTTACTTTTCATTCAGCCCCACTAAATGCGTAGAATAATGAAAGCTGGGCAGTAACATTAAAAGAGAATTAATTAAAATTTTTTTGTTATTTACAGATTGGATTAAAGCTGCTGACTTGCCACCATTTTGTGATGGAAAGTCAATTAACAGACACAGGACTTGCTTTCTGATGTTGTTAAATGGATTATTATACATGAAAAATAGATTCAAGCCATTCTAAGGACATGATGTGAGCTTTGTTGGGGTTGCATAGGATTTTTGGTGTGGAAAATTGTCGTGGAATTAAATGCTACAGAGAAGATGGAAGAAAAATAATGCTAATTGAGCAGCTTAGCTTCCTTGAGGTTATAATCTACTTTCTGTATCTGTTCATAACAGTGTAATTTTTAATTATGCTTCAGATTTTTTCTGTGGAGTTGCTGTTATTATTGTGTTGTTACTGCTGTTATTTCTTTTAGATCATGTATGTCTTGGAGGAAAGAAAGTATTAGTATGGGAAACACCCAACCTAAACAATAATAGCCAATTTTTTTTTTTATTTTGTTTTATTTAGAGGATAGCTATCACAGTTGCCAATCTGAGGAAGAGTTTTGGCTTTCACTTAAGTTTTGGCAGACCCGATTTTGACTATTGGGGAAAAACCTTAAAAATACACATTTTAAAAGCTGAAAAGTATAGAAAATAATAGGGTAAAAAAATACAAGGGTTAACTAAGGTTAACACTTTTTCTCAGATTTTAATTTTAGCCCGGTGTTAGGATTTTGGGATAACAAAGAATCTGTCTTATGATTTTTTTTTTAATGGGTCATTAATGCTGAAGTTTAGTATGAAAAAAGCAACAAGTACCCTGTTCTTCCAGTGCCATTACTAACTCCTACCTTCAGATTTCTTTCTGAATTACAACTCCTTGAAGTGTTTAAATGAGGAAGGACAAATCCCTAAGGAAGGAGAAAAGAGGAGGATGTTTGAGTCCAAATTGAGGAGAATGTGAGTAAAACTTGGAGACGTGCTCGTTAGCTGCAATTAAAAATGGATAATGTGCTTTGTTAGTCTCTCTTTTCAGTGATGTCTAAGAGTCTCTTGTTCAGTTTTGTTTTGTTGGAGGGAAATTTGAAGGCGTGTGGTTCTTGGGTCATTCTCTCTCTTGAGGTACTTGTTCAGATAACTTTAAGGTAAATAATTGTTATTTCTGCACCTGTTGAAATTAAATGGTCTAAATAACTGTTTTGTCAGTCAGCTGTAAACAGCAGAGACTGTTCAGTTTCAGGTTGAAATGAAAGCACTCCCAGGAATTGTCACTTTTTTTAAAGTGCAAATGTCAGAAAAGAGCAAACAGAAGTTGAGAACAACATTTGGATTTTAATTACATTATAAGTTCATTTTTCTTAACAAAACCCAAAACAGTGAAGTGGCAACAGTTCTTAAGTAATTTGAGTTAAAAAAACTGCTTTCAACTTAGAAAATACACATCTGTATGGAAAAAGAAGGGTGAAAAAGTGGTGGTGGGGAAATAGTCTATGGCAAAGGCAGTTAACTTGTGAAGGAAAGGAGAAAAATAATGGAACAGTGGAAAGAAAAAGCAGGAGGCAGACTTCTAGTTTTTGTGTCTCTCAGTTCACAGGGCTCCTGGCAAAAAAAGGCACAAGACAGACCATACTTGCAGGATATTTGAGTTTTCTAATGCTTTCTAATGCTGTCACCAGATAATTAAACTCATTGCAGTTGTACTGGGATTTGTCCCTTGCTGTGATGGCAGTGTGTGTGTGTGATGTCTTTGTTTCCCTTGTGCTGAAGGCAGAGGTGGCAGCTCAGAACGTAAAGGGAAGAGGTTTCGGGGTAGGTGCTGTGACAACAAGGCTGAAGTATTTCAGCAGCCAGAGAAAATGCATTTGTAATACTCTGACATTTATTCCTGCTCAGTCATCTTACCAGTTAACACCCTAATAGTTGAAGCAGTGTGTAACAAAGCACAATAACAAGTGGTAATGTGTGACCAGATACCACTGTGATCACAAATTCAGAGAAGGCAAGGCAAAATAGTGAAAAGCTAACATTTTCACAGACTAGGTGTGAGCCCACAGGTAGCAGTGCTGCTTTTCAAGGCAGTGACCACCACAGATGTTGAAAGATATTGGAATCTTCAAAGAAAAAAGTAAAAATGTACAGTACTTTTTAAATTTGCATTTTAATTTGTTTTCATCGGATGCACTGTAATCAAACTTTCACTGTTCATGTTTCTCAAAATTCTTCTGACACTACTAATTTCCCATACCTTTCAATAAATATAGGGTATGGTCAAACAAGAATAAAAATACTGAGCTGGAGTGGGAAACTACCTTGGCACAATTAGAGACCTTCTCTATGTAGTCTTTTAAGTATTGTATAATTGCTGTTAAAATTGTGTTACATTCAAGGGTTTATTTTTGTTTTCCATTAACAGGAAATATGAACAAAGAGCCTTGTTAATGGAAAAGAAAAATAAAGGTAAAATGATAAGTTTCCTTAGGTAGTTTATGCTATATTTAAAAGGTGCTCTAAGACTACATAAAAGATTAAAAAGATAACTCTCAGCACTGTGTGTATTTACTGATCTATGAATTGAAGTAGTGCTTGAATAATATTCCTTTATTTTCTGTCCATGGTAACCATGACAAATTAGCCCAAAACATTCACTGTCACTAGAGAACATAAATCTTTCTTTTCTAACATTGTTGCTGTATGCAATTAGAGTAAACAGTTTTATTTCCTGTAAGCCCTTGTGAAATAGCCATTATGAATCAAACATTGAGAGTTTCACTCTCAGGCATGAAAGTCTCTGAACAATGTATATTTTGGTACATATTGAACATTTTCTGTAAGCTCCCATAAATAAATCCAGGAAATGTCAGTCCCTTGAGTACTACCTTCATTAAATCTGGAGCAGCTGTTGTTGAACTTGCACCCAAACACATAATGGAGTCCTTGACATCAAAAACTCTTCCATGACTGGCATATTATTGTAAGCCTTTGTAAACATGCATTTGTTCTGAAATAGGGCTGATTCTATCAAAACTACGAGCCAGTTGCTGTTATGGAAAATGGAACTCTAAACTCATATGCTCTGGAATATGATTAATGCTAAACGAACCTGCATTAGCCTTCTTTTGTTGGTTTCATGGGGAGGGGAGGTGGGCTTGCCTGTGGATTGAGCACTCCACAAGATGACAGAATGGCAGAGACCCTTGTTGTGTTAACGCAGTAATTCCACAGAAGTTAATGCAATACCTTTCCTGAAATCATGGTGCTGCCTTGAATTATAGTTTTAATGCTGGAAAATTGCAATCTCCTTATATCCTTACAAGTTGAGTGGGGCCAAAAACAGAGGTTGTTTCATCACTCAAAAGGATGAAATTGCCCCTGGTTTTATGCGGCATCACTTTTAACTACTCAGTCGACTTTCTTTAAAATCACAGAATCATTGGATGGTTTGGGTTGGAAGGAACCTTAAAGCCCATCCAGTGCCACCCCCTGCCATGGCCAGGGACGCCTCCCACCAACCCCAGGGTGCTCCAAGCCTCATCCAACCTGGCCTGGGACACTTTCAGGGATGGGGCAGCCACAGCTGCTCTGCCCAACCTGTGCCAGGGCTGCCCACCCTCACAGGGAAGAATTTTCTCCCAGTATCTGCTGTAAATTATTCCTCTTTTAGTTTAAAATGATCCCCCGTGTCCTGTCACTACCTGCCCATGTGGAAGGGCACTCTCCTTCATATTTACAAGCCCCTTTAGTCTCTGGAAAGGGCTCTCAGGTGTCCCTGGATCCTTCCCTTCTCTAGGTGAACCCCCAGCTCTCCCAGTCTGGTTCCAGAGCAGAGGGATCTGGCCCTCGGGGCATCCCTGGTCTCTCTCCAGCAGCTCCACATTCTCCTGTACTGGGGTCTCCAGACCTGGATGCAGGACAGACTCTGTCTAACATCTGATTTCACCACGCATAGGACATGGAAGGGCACCCTGTCTGCTCAAACAGCACTAACTGCTGTTAATTCACTGGTGAGAATCCACGTTTCAACCCTCCAGACATCATCCTATCCAGGAGTCCTTAGCAGAATCACGGTCTTAAATGGTTTGAATCCAATTTAAGGACAAAAAAAAAGAAGAATTGCAGAGATAGAAAGTCTTCCTTTGAACTGAGAAGTGTTTCTCAGTAGAATTGTAACTATAAAGCTCAAGTTCTTAAGTTAGGAGAAATTTTTTCATCTACTTCTCCAACACTGAAGCCTCCCCAGCTTCTGTGCCAGAAAGTGGCTGATTTCTGGACAAGTCAACCATCACAGTTAAGCATTTGATTTGTGTTATTGTTTGTTTTAGTTACAGCTTATTTAAATATAATGTTATATTTAAATATTGCTCCTAATTTATCAAGGATAAAAGTGAGAGGAGTCATCCTGTTTGGATTTTGCTTTTCAATTGCTATTTTTTAACTTGAGAACCAGTGGAAAGGAAAAGGAAGCTTGTATGTAAGATTTACATTACTTGTTTAGAAAAGCAAGGCAATAATCATGGTATGATAGAGAACTTATCTAATTTTTATAAATATATCTATCCTTAGCTACAATTAATGAAGTGAAGAAGAAGAGCACTAACTATTCTGACATCTTGCACAACTTCATCCTCCCAGTGGGTTTTGAAATACAGTATTTGTTTTCATAGTAGTTATGATTTCTCCTCGTTTTGACGTGAGTTATCTTGCAGTTCTGCAAAGGGCTGCCTTTCCTCCTGGGAGGAGCATGACAAAAATGTTTTGTTCTCCATTGATGAGACCTGCCTCTCGATGTAGGGGAAAGAGAATTATGTCCCTAAACACAGTTTCACGATTGCACAATTTTAGGTGCAGTTCTGTTATTTTTATACAATACTACCCTAAATTATTAGTCTGTGAAACTTGTATGCAGGTGAGTACCAGTTAATTCCTCAGTCTGTGTCAGGTTGAAAACAGCAGCCTTATTTCCTGTCTGAGACATTCTTTATACTCTGTAATCTTTAGAACTACAGAGGGTTTATTCAGTTGGTGGTGTGACTCCTTTCTTGGAAATGGCTGCATGAGCCTTGTTCAGGTGTGACACAGGTGGCCCTGACTGTGTTTTTTTTGGGGTAAATATGTCTAACTTCAGGCTGAAGAACAAGAAACTGGATGCCGTGGGCTGTAGCTACTTCATTCTCTGCACAGCAGATGATTCTGTACACACAAATGTTGGTTCTCAAGGTGTCTTTCAAAATAGCACCTGTCTCTTAAGATCCTGCTCAGATTTGCCTAGAGAAGTGCTGAAATAGCTTGATCTGCTGTTATTTGTCTTGTCCCCTTCCAAACTTAAATGTTCAGATAATGCTTTTTGGTAAGAATGTGAAAACTTGGAGAGGTGGTGTTCATTTTTCACTTTTGTGCAATTTCTAGTAACCTTTTTAACTCCCTTTCTCAGTTCTGTTTGTTTTGTAGGTAACTGATTTGTGGTTCTTGGTGCAGGCACTTGGTATTTGGGATGAATCCACACTCTTGTCTCTGAGGAACCTGAGCTTGCTCTCAGTGAAGGGCTGGCAGATGGTGCATGGAGAATTGTACTGACTCTTGAAGTCATAATTCTGGGTTGCAAAGACCTCCGTATTTCCAGTTTATTTTTAAAGGTTAGGCAATGAAGGTTCCTCCATTTGCTGCAGAAGGCAGCTTTGCAGGTGGATTTCATCACACAAAGGTGGTGAAATGATTATCAGATTTTTTTTTTTCCTTCTTGGAAATCTCCTCTCCACATTTCAGTTGGCATGGTAGCTTTATTTATCATTGTCAGTTTAATTTCCAACATATTTGAATGGTTTCACTCCAGTAGATAAAAAAGAAAGACAATAAACATGTGCTTTTGCACATTTTTGTGTGCTCTGACATAATTAACGTTAACAGAAATTTGGATAGCAATTACCTATTTTCTTTTGTTCCTTGATATTATTTTCAAGGAACATTTTCTGTGATTACCCATCATCACTTTCCCGTGGCTGAAAGTACATGGAAAGATATTCTCTAGCAATGTGGAGCATCCTTACTTAACTTTTATTTATTTTAGTGATTGTTTAAATCTTAGTCAGCCAAAAAATCCAGCAAACTCTGAGGTTGGTCTGAGTGGTATTAGCTACTGGCTACAGGATGCTGGTCTTGCAAAACATGAAATAACATTCCTCAATTTGCTAGTCAGGGGCAGGGGAGTGAGATGTCCCCTCCTTTTTTTTTTTTTAAAGAAAATTTTTTATTCTTTTTTTAATGAGTTCTTCCTACACTTTGGGGTTTGGCAGTGAAGAGCTGTCCCAGTCTGCTGTGCTGCTGCTCTGGTTCATCTCTGGTTTGTTTGTGTGGGCTGGTGTAGTCACTTTACACTATTTGCTCCCCAGTCTGGGCTATTTCATGCTACTGCTCATTCCAGCCCAGCTGCGTAGGGCTTGAGAGCTCAACTCCTCTAAGCTTGCAGCTCAGGATAAATAATCACATCCTATGTGTTTAAACTAGCTGTCCTAGAGTGTGACATGGCTCCTTTTCCAGAGTTTCTCTGTGCACATCTATGTGTTTTGTGTGCACGAGGTGGGAGCTGCTAGAAGGAGCAGTTTCACAGCTCTTCCTTCGACATCCATAAAAAACCCATCATGTTGCTCTAATGGGGAAGGGATTTTTGGGGTCAGTTTGGTAGTTTCATTGGGGCTTTTCTGCTTCCTCAGCTAGGGTTGGTGTTAGCTTTTATCTGGGGCTGACAAGTTTTGCAGGTCTGTGGCTGACCATGCAGTGAAGCAGAGTGCTGAGAACCTCAGTGAAGTTATATTTGGCAACCTGGAGATAACTCTGTGCCCGAGGAGAGTTCAGACCATGTAAGTACTTGCTTTATCCCAGTCAAAAAGGAGCCTACGTGAATATATCAGACCTGTTTAACTCAAGACATTCCATGGTCTCACTGAGCAGCGTCCCTTTGGCAGTGGATTATTGATAAAAGTTAAATAAAAATTGTAAAAGTAAGCTTTTTATTGCTCTCTCTGTGTGCAGGCCCCTCGGTGGGATGCTTGTCTCTCTAGGGTTGCCTTCCTGGGCAGGGCACAGATCACCAAAGGCACCAAAACCAGAACCCAGCCCTGAGAAGAGCTGAGTTGTCCGTGGTTCTTCACAGACATGTTGTCTCTTTAGATCTTGTTTTGCCCATACATTAGAACAGTGGGTTTTTTTTAATGCTGGTAACTGGTGGTTGATTTGACACTAAGAGACATTTTGAGCTTTAAATGAGAAATTTCCTCTCCATATTTGGCTTTTGCCTGCATTTACTGCTGTGTATCTTCTTTTGCAACTTGATGCTAATTGAAATAAACGTTTATTGAGTTCTGCCTTGTTTGACACTTTACTGTATGAGTTGTTTTCTGATCTTTGGGTTTTGTTTGATTTTCATCATGTTAAACAGGACTGGTCGAAGCATGGCTGCTTTAAGGTACTCATTGCTAGGATTTTACTATCCTACAGTAAATAAGATAACATTTTTATTATCTTAGTAATTTATTATCTTAGCGTCTTAATAAGATAATGTGGGTGTTTAAATATCAAACTATAACAAAGCCAAAACAAAATCGAAAAATCAAACAGACAAGCCAAAAATTGTGGCATTTACTGATTCATAATTGTTTTAATTCTTCCACTGTTACCACTACAGATTTCAGAAAATCCCTTTTGCCCTGTTTTGCTGGCACAGAAAAATGAAGAAAATAAAATGTTGGACTATAATAGACTTGAGCTATGTGGGTGCCACAAATCAAACAATAAAAAAGCAAGAATCAAAGCCAAACAAAAGAAAAGAAATCCCAGAATTTTCTGGTTCATAAAGAAGTTTTAGTTCTGCTGTTGCTGCTATAGATTTCAGAAGATCAGTGGTCCCTGCCTTCTGCACTGGCTTGAGGATAAGGAAAATGAAATGTAGGAATATAACACACTCAAGCAGTGATGGTCTCCTCCACTGAAATTACTGCAGGTATGATTTACAGGTTAAATTCTGTGTTTCTTGCCACTGCTGTGATGAGTGGAGCATTTCTGGCCCCTGACAGGCAGCTGGTCTGTCTGGAGGAGCCTGGCCGTGCCTCTGGGTTTGGGGGACATGTGCTTCCCAGTCACACTCTGACATGAAGAGCACTTTCTTGATGGGTCCCCAAAAACCTCTTGCCTCTGTGGTGCTGAGCAGAGGGCGTGGAGAGGCTGTGGGTGCTGGTGGTGTGCTGTTCTGGTGCTTCATCTGAGCACCCCACACTGATGTGTCAGGAAACGCCGTCCCTCGGAGCCGCCAGTTGTCCTCTGTAGGATCCTAATTATGAGAAATATGCCTTCCTTCTCCCAGCACTGGCCTAAGAAAACACTGATTCTCTAAATGCTTCGTAATGACAACTTTTGAAAATGGTATTACGTGGGGGAAGAGGAAAAAAAAAAGAGTAAATGTTTTGTTTGTGTTGCTAGCAACCACTTTGGTCTAATGTTTTTATCTGTGGACTATATTTCTTTTGCAGATGAGAATTTATAAGATTTCAGGGAAAATATTTTCTAATTGAATGCCTTCCAGTTTTTGATCTCAGCAAAAACTTTCCTTACGAAAAGACATGTATTATATAATTTTGTTCATTTTAAGAATTAGGTATGGGATTTAAGATAAGGGAATTTTTTTTTTCTGACTTTGGATGGCTTCAGTTGATTTGAATTTCCAGAAAAATTATTTTTCTTTGAACTATTATTAGAACTTAATATGGGTTCCTTGAATGCAAAGCTTTTGATGCCTTTTATCATTTTAATAATCCATAGGGGAAAATTATTTGCTGGAGTGGAGTTTGTAGTGCCCATGAATGGATCTGACATACCAACTTGGTAATTGCCTTGTATCAGTCAGTGTATGAAAGGACATTTGACCACTCAGAAATTGTGATCAGACACTGCTCTGAAATGGCCTTGACCTGTGGAGTGAAAATGCCATATCATAATTGTTCTTACATGGTAGATTGTGTAATGATGTGTTTTTAGCAGTAGTACTTAATTTAAAGCCCTCCTCCATCAAAAATGAGCCTGGGCAGTGCCAGGTTTGGCAAGCCTGAGGCTCATGCCCGGAGCACATCCAGACATGAGCAGGTGCTGGCTCTGGATGGAGTCAGTTCAGGATGGTTCCTGCAGGTATTTTGGGGACAGTGGCTTAAGGGACAATAGGTGGCCCCTGGGTTTGGGGTGACAGATGTGCTGCAGGAGATCCAGGCTTGAGCTGCCCTCCGTGTGCTGTGGAGCGTTTTAAGTCTTTATGGTCTATGAAAAATTGTTGATTGTCACATTTTTTACACGGAACTTTTTAAAGTTTTATTTTATTTCATTTTTTTAGATGGCATGAAGGCTGTGACAACAATGTGGATTCCTGCATGAAGGCAGGAAAGGGGATCGTTGAGGAGGGTGGCATGATTTGGATTCTGTGTGTAGGATCTCACTCTGCACGTATCTGTGGAGTAACTTACAGGCTGGGAAAGACCTTGTCCTGGTGATGAACAGTAAGAATTAAGCAGAGAGAAATCAGTACAGTTTATTTACATGCATTACACTCGTGAACCTGAGCTGGTGCCTCTTTCTTTCCATGTGAAAATACAATTTTTGCTTCTTTTTGTTTGTTTGTTTCTCCAGAATCTTGGAAAGGAACGATGCTATTCATATCTCAATAGTTTGTGTCCTTCCACCTGGAACTGTGGTTTTTTGCTGGGGTTTTGTCACAGCCAGTAGGGATATCTTGTGGTGTGTGGGGCATTTCCACGTTTGTGGGTGGGGCTCAGCACATGCAGACCTTCACATTGCTCAGATTAGGTGCACAGTCTTTAATCTCCTGTTCTGTTGACGGGGATAGAATAACTGCATTCAGTGAAGTTTTTATGAATTAGTTAAATGTTTGGATCTTAAAGGTCTTAGCACGTGGCTCTCAACGTCCTGAAGGGGGTTGTTATTCTTTTGAAACAAAGGGTGAAATACCACCCTGCAAACAGTCAATGGTTGTTCTAAATGAGGGCTGTGTTATTACTCACACTGGAAAATTGTTTGTAGTACTTAGTTGGGAACACTTTTGTATTTTACCTCGGTCTAGGCATTATCTCATGCTTATTCACGTGGTTATACATTTACTTTCCAAGGAAAAAAGAATTCCTGTGCAACCCTGGAGCTGTTCACAGCATATTCAGGGGGAATCAGACTCGGATTACCACAAAATGTTGGCGTGTTGGTTCCAAGGGTGTATTCAAGAAACACTTTATAGTTTCCATTACTTCCCAGACCCAAAGGTCAATGTTTGAAGGGAAGTAGCTCCCAAGGCAAGTTGTCTTCATATCTGACAGTTATTGCTCCAGACATTTCAGTTATGTTTTATTAAAGTTTTTAAAGAGAGCTGCAGTCTGGACTTCACATGTAGGAATGGGATCGCTTGACAGGTAGTTTTAAAATGCTCCCATTATTCAGCCACATGATGTGGTGGTGTTTTTTTAATCTTGGAAGTATTAATCATTTATATTTTGTTACCTTGGAGCCCTTACTGACAGTAATATCACAAGCACTCCTGCAGGCCTTGCTTTTATTTTGGCTTTTTTTTTAATGTTTTTGCTAAAAGCACATTTATGTGGATCTACCTTTCATAATGCTAGTAGGGACTTTTCTGGAGGTTTTTTAAAGGCTTGTATCAGGCATTTTTCAGTGTTTAATGTTCATGCTATATATACTTTGTGACTGTCCAGAAAAAGAGCTTCACACTCTTACTTTAAACCTTTTTCTTAAATAAGCGTGGTTTTGATATAATTTTTGGCTTGGAAATCTGGTCATAAATGCAGAATATTTGAAAAAAAAAAAAAAAAAGAAAAATCCAGCAGATTAAACTAAAAATCCTTGGCAAGCCTCACTTGGTGCTTTCGGGAGGCTCAAGCCTCAAACAGAAGTAAGTTGTTTTGTGTTAAGTTTGTGTATCAGTTATTTTATGGTAATGGCCCATGTTCTGTTCTTAGCCTGTAGAAAATAAAATCTGGTTTAAGATGTCTTACAAGGCTTTCCCTCTGAAATCTGAATTAACATAGCTGTGAACTGTGCATGTGTTTAAGCCCTGAGACCTGAATCCAGATGTTATGTCTAGAGTGTGTTGTGTTATTGCCACACTATAAGTTACATTAAAAAAACAAGGAAGAAAATAAGTTTAAATCTGAAAGTAAAGCTCATTTCCTAATTCATTTAGGGCAGGTTTTAAAAATAATAAAGGGTGCAAGTGTTTTACCCTGCTTCCTAAGGAAACAAAGCTTCTGTGAGCGTGCTGTGTGCCTCTGCTGACTGCCAGTCTCTTGCCTCCTCCCCTCTCCCCCCACTAACTTTTGAAACTCCTGGACAATTTCAAACAGATTTGACAGGAGTAAAGGTCTCAAAGATATCAGGTTCCTTCTAGTTTCATGAAAATAGGTGCCTGGATGGAGAAGAGAGACCCTATTCATGTGCCTGCTTTGGAAAAAGCTGTGGAATGAGATCAACTGTATTACTAGACACTAGCAAATCCTCATGGGAGAGAGAAGTTATGAATGCATTAAATAAGGGAAAAGCTCTGACTGGATTTCTCACCTTTTTAGACATTAGGAGATCCAGCATAAGAGTCATTAGCATGGGAAACCAGCCTTCAGTAGTTCCATTGCTCACAGACCTGCTGCCTGCCCAGCGAGGTGGGGACGCATCTGGTCATGCCTGGAGACACTGAATTAATGAGGGAGAAGATGAAAAAACAAAAGACCATTTAAGGGTGTCCTGCTCCAGTTGTCTTTGTAAGATCCCTTCAGAGGCAGAGGGGGAGCCGAGAGCTGAGTGGACAGTATTGCCTGAAGTATAGAAGGGAATGATAAAAGAGGAGCCCTAAAAGGAGAAGATAAAGCATTTGGATATGTGCATGAAATGCAAACTTGCCAGTTTTTGTGTGATGAAATAGCAATTCCATCCCAAATTCAATAAGCAGCTTGATTTTTTTGTTCTTCACATAATCACTGCTGTTATCACTGTTTGTGGAACTGTAATGTATAGTTTGCCATTCTGCATTTATTGTTCTAAGAGGTAGCTAGTTCACCTGAAAATAATAACCAGTGCACCTGAGTTTTAGGAATTTTTGCCATTGGCTTTTTTACATCAATTGCTTTGGTTTTTTGGTGTGAAATGGAATGATTTATCTGATTGCCATTGGAAAAAAATGGAAAAAATACCTGATGTTGCAGGTGTTGAGTATTACTGCTGCAGTGCATTAGAGTGTTCAGTGTATTTCTGATTTTTAAGGGATTCCGTTGCACAGTGGTCAGAAAAATTGAGGGGGACATTCATAGCAGCTTTCTATAGCTTATCACATTGAGACATGAGCATGGCTGTAGTGCAGATGCTCTGCTGCAATTTGAGGCAGTTTGTGCCATTTCTGGAAATGGGTTAAATTTTTTATAAAGATGTTGATGGCTGTTTTTTGGGTGTGTGTGTATATATATACATATACATATGTTTATGTACATATATATATATATAACCATATATATGGGTTAGAGGAGTACTGTCATACTCTAAGTTTTTAAAGTAAGTTTGGGAAATGGTTACAAAGCACTTGAAGTCAGTGAATCACAGCCTGGGTAGATCCTGACCAGACCATGTCACAGCTGTCAAAATTCAGTAGCTAAAGACCCCTTTCAGCATGGGTGGAATTAAGCTTCACAGAAGTAGCTGATTGTATAGAGATGTGAAATATGATGTTTCTGAGGGAGTGTAAAGGTTAAACAAGGAAGTTTTCCAAAGACTTTCAAGAAAGATGTATGGATAAAATGCTGTTCATGAAATAAATCCATTAGTTTCTTATTCAGTAAGTGTCCTTGGTGCTCTTACCTATCTATATGGCTTTTTCTTTTTTTTTAAGGGATATTTAAGGGCCATCTGATGTTTTTACTATTTTCCTTTGCCATTTTTTATTCCAGCACTATATAAAGAACCAGGGCTCTTGAAATACAGATAATCCTGTATCCTGGTGATTCTTACACAGGCAAAATGGGGCAGGGTTAAAGAAAGAAGTGAAACATAGACACAGACTCATGTGACACTTGAAGATCATCAGTATTAGGCTCTCTGTCTGTTTTGTTTGAACTTTCATGGTCTACTTTGCTGTGGTATGTATTGAAAAATTACATGTATAGTTCTGGTCACCCACAGTCAAGGAATGCCAGTTGAAACTGGGAGAAAGGTTGTATGATATGAGGGATGGAAACTTAACACATATGTAGCCAAAGCTACACTGAGCTTTAGTAAAAAAAAAAAAAAAAAAAAAGAAAAAAAGAAAAAAAAAAGACATTGACTGAGAAAGTTATTTATTTATAATTGCAGGGTCTGAACACCAGAGAGGGAGAAGAATGCTAGAAGCTAAGGAATGATGTTTGTCCAAGAACTGGATACAAGTTGGGCATGTGTGTGTTTAGGAAACAAATTAGGAGAAATTATCCCAAGCAGCTTTTCAGCTAGACTGATGAGATTAAGAAACTCTTTTGAAAACTTAAATTCCTTTATGAGAGGGCTTATGTGAAATGGAGACCCCCAGAGCTGCTTCCCAGTCAAGGATCTTTTGAAGACATTTTGGAATTGGAGTCTACTTCCAGTTTGTCCCAGGCTGAACTTGATGAGTGATTGAAGGAGTAACCTGCAAGTGCAGAGCCTTCTTTATCTGAATTTCTACCTGTTTACCTGTGATCCTGGTATTCCATCCAAAGGGAGACCAGAGGCATCGTTCTGCAGTGTGCCTTGGTCTCTCTTAATCCAGTGAAACACAACGCCTTCTGCTGCAAACCTCATGGAGCAATACTCCAGGGATGTGGAATGCTGGATACCATGGTTACCTCTGCACCTGAGTTAAAGTGAATTAAGTAAATGAAAATTTCCTGGGGATGTTCCCAGGTACAGAGGCCAAGTGATGGAGAAGAGTCTGTGTCCATGCTGTTAAACCCTCCAGAAGAGGGTGGCTGCATGCAAAGTGACCCTTGGAAGTGATCCCTGGGATGCTCCAGCTCCTGCAGTGTGGAGTGTTTGGTGACTTGGACTCTGCAGGGGCAGAGGACAGGTATTAGTATGCTCCAGAACCTGGTGATGTTCCCAGTTCCTCCTTATTTTAGTGTACAGGTGTAGTCTCCTTGCACTGAAAACCTTGATGGGCGCACAGTGCCAGGAGTGGAGGGGGTTTTAGCATGTGAGAAACAGCAGAGCACGCTCCAAAATCACTTGGGAACCACTGACACAAAGCAGTGAAACCAGGTGGATTCTGCTTTCCAGTGGATGTGGAGCTCACATGATGGCAGTTTCTGTAAAAGACTTCTGCAGCGTGTAGTAAAAACGTGAGAAAAATAGCAGTCACTTCTGTCAGCTGTTTTGCTCTGGAATAGATGTAATGCCTTCGTCAAGAAGGAAGTTTGTTGTTTTCTGTTTTTTTTTTTAAGGATGAAGTAATACTTTACCCATGAGCAGCATTTCAGGAGGGAAAGGCAAGAGTGGAGAAAGGCAGGATTTTTATCTTAAACTTGTTTTCTTTTTCTGTATTCACTGATCATATTTTTATACTGTCTGATGTAACCTGCCGGATTTCTTGGCTTCCATGGTGCTCTGTAATATTTTCTAGCTTCCTAGAGTTTGCTGTAAGAAAAGCAACTTCTGCTTTCACGTTGTCATCACTATTGTGCAAGTCTAGTGTGCTCGTTTTATTACCACACCCAGGGATGTCATAGTTACTGTTGAATGATTTCCCTGGAGATAATAGTGGCACAGCTTTAAAAAATCAAGACCACTCACTGATTGACTTAAGAAATAAAAATGGTATAATGCTTTCCAGATTCAAGCTTGTAACAATACTTTCTTTGTGTAAGTGTCAGCATCATTCATTTGTAGGGTCATATTCTTTAACCCTGTACATGAATTTTCATTAACATTTTCCTCTTCTAAATTCTTGGGTATTTTTGTAGTGAAAACTTACTTCTATCAGTGTTGATTCTAGCTTATATCACAGTCTGTGTGTATGTGGAGTAGAAGAGGTAGCTGATATTTAACTGGCAGTAGCAAAGCTGGTTCTGGGAATCAGAGTCTTGTCTTGCAAGAGCTCCAACTCTCAGCTGAGAAAAGAAAGTTGCTGCTTCTTACAAGTGAGGGACATATTTTAAGATTAATTCCTTTTGAATTAAGTTAATTCAAGTTTAATTAATTAAAAGGAACATGGTCAGCATTGTCTTGAATGTTATGGCTGATCTCTTATTCTGGTAAAGAATTTACCTTCAGTACCAAGCAAGGTCACTGGTGGGTGACTTCAGAAGGGTTTCCCTGTACAACTTTTAATGTCTTCTCCTGGCAGGGCAGTTCCAGGTGTAAATCTGTGTAAGTGTTGATAAAATAATTAATAAAATAAGCATTTGTTTTGATTTGGCTCTGGACATGATGCAGAGGGTGCTGTGAGTACAGAAAATGTGTGGTTTCAGACTGTGGGATTTTTATCCCTTAAGAACACCGTGGTTGCTCCTCTCTCCTCCCCAGCAGTGTGGAAAGACCAAGCCCTGCTAAGGCTGAGCTCTGCCACTGGAACAGCCCTGCCAGCATCCTCCCAGTGCAGGGATGGCACTGGAGGTGGGAGAAAGGTCAAGAGGAGGCCACGGAACTGATGGACTGGATGTGTGATGGGAGAGATGGGAAGCCTGGAGAAGAGAAGGTTGTGTGTAGAGCTCACAGCACTTTCCAGGATCTGAAGGAGCTACAGAGAAGCTGGAGAAGGGCCGTTCATCAGGAACTGGAGGGACAGGGCAAGGGGGAATGGCTTCCCACTGACAGAGAAGAGGGTTAGATGAGAGGGGAAGGAAAAATTCCTCCCTGTGAGGGTGGGCAGCCCTGGTCCAGGTTCCCAGAGAAGCTGTGGCTGCCCCATCCCTGGAAGTGTCCCAGGCCAGGCTGGATGGGGCTTGGAGCAGCCTGGGCTGGTGGGAGGTGTCCCTGCCCATGGCAGGGGGGGGCACTGGATGGGCTTGAAGGTCCCTTCCAACCCATAACATTGTGGGATTCTGTGCTTGGGACAGGGTGATGACAAAAGGATTTGTTGGTCATGCGTGTGCAGGGCTTTCCTGCTTCATCCCAGGGGCCACAGCTGCTTTTACAAACTGCAGATCTCAGAGAGGGATGACACAGCGGCTCCAGGCTGGTGGGCTGTTCTTCAATTTTTGTTTTCCCCTAAAATTCTTCTTTAATATTTCCCTGGTGAAAGGATGTTGCTTAGGCAGTACCTTGCAGGAGGCAACATCTGTCTGCAAGGGTGTAGGTGTTCCTAACTGTGCTAACACAGCTTGAAATACCATCTTGGAAGCAAAGCACAGGGATTTCTGAGTCCTGTTGAAGGGCAGGAAAAGTGAAAGCTGAGTTGGTGGTTCTGTTAGAGGCTGTAGGTCAACCTGTGCAATTAAAGCTCCATCAATTAGTTCACACACTAGGAATATTTTCACTTCAAAATCAGACATATGTATCTGTAAGTGTGCTCTCTCTCAGAAGGAAAAGGTTAAATATTATAGGTTAGGATTTAGTAGGAGAGACACACACATGCACACAGTATATATATATATATACACACACACACATATATATGTGTGTATGTGTGTGTGTATATACATACACTATATCCTGCCAGGACAAAGAAGGACAAAATCTACCTAAATATTTTTTCTGCCTTGTAGAAGTATAGAATCCCTTTATATTTTGGATAAAAAAATACTGTTAGGAAGGATTGTTAGGACATTTAAGTAGTACAGGGAGAAATCACAACCACCAAAGCACATGAAATGAGAGTTTCCAGCATGAATTTCTTTTTTCCTCTGGACTGGTATGTCATAATGAAAAATTGTTGTTATTGAAAATTGGCTCACTGTTAGTATTTAGCTTCAGATTCTGCCTGAGAAGACAGAGTGTGCAGGCACTGCTGTGTGAGTGGCTCCTCATTTCAGTCCATAACCTCTGATGCTTATTCTTAGATATGATGGCTTTCATTTTTAGTGAAGTGAAGTAATGCTAAGATTATATAGCAGATGCCTATTTTTTAATTAAAAATTAAAATTCATTGCAGAATTAAGTTGTTTTCATGCAGTTTTGGGATTTTCTGTGATAAATGTGTGTTGTCTCATGTTTTAATAACTTTCACTTTCCTGTGTGAAGCACATCCTCCTGTAAGCATAAGTAACTAGAAGAAAAAGTACTCAAAAAGCTTTTCAGTTACTTGTGAAGTATTTTGTGTCTTATGGCTGAGAGCACTTCTTTCTTCACCTGCAGAAGACAAACATTGGGCAGGGTGAGAGGTGAGGGGAAAATAACATTTTTGTCATAAGCTTCTAATTCTTGTTTTTATTTCTTAAGCTCAAAACATGGTCCAGTGGATACATGGTTCTTGGAACACAGTTTTCTGAATGGATAGAGGTTCATTTTTGTGTGTCTACAAGAAAACAACAATTAAAAAAAATCCAACAAACAATAAAACAGGTATTGAAGGGGAGCAGTGTGTCAGTCAGCCAGCATGTTGTCCACTGGGACCTCTACCAGATCTGCTCCTTCTCTGTATAAATGAAGTGTGTAGTGCTTCAGTGCTTTACATAATGTTTTGTTGAAGGATCTGAAAGGAAGCAGAAAACACATCAGTTACATCTGCAGGTGAGACAGAGCCAGGGAGCTGCAGCAGCTGTAAGAATGGTGAGAAACCTAAATTGGTCTGGGGAGCAGCAGTCTGCAGGAATCTACAAAAGTAACAGGAATTTAAAACTTGCCATCACAAATTTACAAAGTCACCTTGGAAATGTGATCCAAACCAAAGACGTGTTGTGTGTCAGATTAGCTCAGTGAAGTGTTAATGATGTTTTCGTTCACTCCTTCAGTAAGCAAGGTCTTGTTTGTCCTGATATCCCACCCAGTTAACTCTTTGTTATGGTACTCTGATCTTTAACCACTTCTACTGAATCTTCCTAGAATTGTTTCCAGTGTCACTCCTGTGGTTTTGGCGATGAAGGACAAATAACTGGATTATTGTGTAGTTGCAAAGACAAATTAAGCAATATGTGGAANCCCGGCTCTTAATTTTAGTAGAATTTTGCCTCAGTCAGTGCTGCAATTTACAGTGTCCCAAATTCAGGAGGGAAGATTTTGAACATTTGTTTTGCAGAACCCTCATATGTTTTGTTTTCTGTTGTTGGTGAGCTCCTGCATAATAAATGTAAGCCTCTTGGTGATGGGCTTGTTTTGCTCACCTTTTGTGGTCCTCCCAGAAACGGTCCCCAGGTCTGAGGCACAGAAAGCAGGACAGTGAAGTTTATTGTAAGGAAGTAGACAAGCATCAATTGCTTTGCATAAGAGTGGATTAAAGGCTAAACTAAAGACTGCCAGTGTTGGACTGGAGCACCAAGGAAGATGGGCAGCTAAATTCTCTGCATCTCTGGTATTTGTTTAGGATCACAGTTGCTTTTGAAGTGTCTGCTGTGTGTTTGGCATGGTTTTGGCTGCGAGTGGTACCAGGCTTTCAGCTGAAATCTATTGCCACTCACTTTAACCTGTTTCAGGATTATGCATGTTTTGTTCTTTTGAGCAGAGGAAACTGTAATTTGGACAATGCTTATTTGTCGTGGTTAAACCTATTTGTTTAATACCTTATCTCAGCTGATTACAGTAAAGCACAAGACAAAAGTGATGCACTCTCCTTGCTATTTCCTTCTCAGTATAAGCAGAAGATTGTGTTGCTGTTTATCTGTGCTACTGTGCCTCTATTTCTGTGGCCAGCATTCAAGTGTGTCAAGAATTCTTTATCCAAATAGTGTGGTGGTGGCTTGCAAGTGATGAAGAACAGTTTCCTTTACGCAAATGCCCACCTTTGTTAGTGCTGTCAGGCAGCAAGTGTGATATTCAGGGAATACACGCCAGTCTGTGGGTTACTGATAATGTAATCTAATTTCCAAAAATAAACTAAAAGCATCTTCTCATCTGTGGCCATCAGATGTACGTCAGCTAAAGACAACAACACGTTAGAGACGGCACATGTGAATTGGGAGGAAAGGTCTGTGGTTAATTAGAAATTAAACCTCTAGGCTTGTCACATTTTCTGATAGACTGACCCTGCTGAAGAGGGTCATGATGATATCACATGTTGTTGGCAGAGACTTCCACAGACAGAAGATCCAAGTGAAGGACTGTGACTTGTTTCAAACAGTGCCTTTGAAATCTTTGTGAGAGCAATTTTTACCAGGCCTTTTGCAGCAACACTTTGTGCAGAGTGTTAGTGAAATTTGCTCTTTAAAAAGTGTTAACAATGCATGCTTTTTTCCAGTAATGTCTTTTATCTAGTTATTTTCCATGCCCTCCCAAGTAAATTGGGCTGAAAAAATATGAAATGGCATTTCTGATTTATAACTGGTGAGGTGCCACAACACAGGCTGACCTCTTCCCTAGCATGTACCACTTCTATTTATACATATTTTAAGATGTTTTCGCTGTGTATTCAATTTGAAAAGATGAGTAATAGTTCTATTCATTGGGAAATGCAATGATTTTGTCAAATTTTGATTTATGTCAGTCTTCTTGATAATTACAAGATTCAAGAGAGGACTCCTTCTGCTTTAATGTACCCCTCCATGTTTCTGCAGGCTTTTCCACTAGGAGCCAAGTCATTTAAATGCCTTTTTCCTGAAAGACTTGCTTGTGGTGTAGTGCTGCCCAAAATCTGGATCGTGCCATCCAGCCCACTGTGCACATCTCAGGACCTGCTCCCTGCATTTCCCACCAAGTCAGACAGTGCTACTTCTGGATGTGGAGAGGCTCAGAAAGCCCTGAGAGTGCTCTGCAGGCTTTATCAGCTGCACAAGTGTGCCCTGAGGATGCTCAGAGTCCCCCTCCTCACCAGGCCCTTCATTTCTGATGTCTTTTCCTCAGATAGCATGTGTGACCCTCCTTGGGCAGCCTCAGTGTCCTTCTCCTGCTGCCTCAGGCTCTCCTGAAGGATGTTGGTGTGTCTCCTCCCTGTCCTGGTTCAGCTGGTTCTGCTCTGTGTGTGTGGCTGACCTGTTCTTCCTTTAACATAACAAAAACAACAGTTTTATGTACTTTCTCCCAGACCAGGCAGAACAAAACTGTTCAGACCCTCTTGTGTCCTGTACAGCACCTCCAGGGCTGAAGGAGTACCATGATTCATTACAGACCCTCTGCTTTAACCTCACTGAATTAACGAGGCTACTGTTTAATCGAAGGACTCCCTTTATTATTAAGAACTTGCTTTCTGAAGCCTGGAGGGATTGTGATTAGGTTTTAGACATTTTAGACCCCAAATCCTCCAACACACTCCATAAGAGCTGGAAATCTGACTCCACAGGGGATATGGATAAAAGTCTGAGGAATTAATTAAAATGTCCAAAACTCAAGAAATAAGCAGACTCCTTCACAAAATGCACTCAGCTGTGCTGTCTTACAAGAGGTGCAGATGTGCTATGAAGTGCTGTGGTTGAAAGTGGGAAAGCCACCCAGCACATCTCCTCCCTGCACAGGAACATGCACTGGAAGCACCGCAGGGTTCCTTTCCACAGCTCAAGGATGAGTCTTCCAATCAGAGCAGCTCGTTTCAGCAGAAACTACTCCTCATTGTGGGTGGCAACATCACCTGGAGATGTCTGTGTGTATGGATGGGATCCCTTCTCACTCTGCTCCTCTCCACACTGACCAGACCCAACTCCCCCAATCTCTGCTCACCAGGGAGATGCTCCAGACCCCAAATCCTCTCTGCAAACACTTGGCATGTAGATTATTCCACACATTCCTCAATTCTCTGTGTGACAGAGTGACTGTAAAGTACTTTTTATGCTTCTCAACTGTGTGTTAAAGCTTACTGGAGCAGAGTTGTGTGCTCTTGGAATAACTCCCTCTGTCCTGGTGTCCCAGTTCAGACTCGGGTCTGTGAAGCTGCTGGCGGTCCCGAGCCCTGCAGGAGCAGTGAAGGAGCTCCTTGGCCACTGCCTGGACAGCCTGGGAGAGCTGCAGGCCAGAAATGAGCATCTGCAAAGAGAAAATGAAAGGCTTTTCAGCAACTGGAGCGAGGCGGAGAAGAGGTGAGTGACCAGGGGAGTCCACAGGTCACCAATGGGGGAATAAAGCTCTCGTGCCCTTGGCTGGTGCCTCGAGCTCAGCTGCCCCAGCCCATGCAGCTGTGGAGCTCCCTCCTGGTCAAGGATGCCATTGGTATTACAAATATTCAGTTGAAATTGGTTTTACCTTTATAAGTCGGAAGAAGAACACCCACCTAGTTTCTGCTCACTCCCCTTTGCTTTCTTTAGGAAGCCTTTTCCCTGGTTTTTTGTATTTCTTAGCACTAGCAGTTTAAATTATTTACAATTTTTGAGTGGGAAATAAGGTGCCATTGCTTTAATCTGTTTGCCTTGTGGAAGCAGCCAGAGTTGGAAAACTAGTGTGGTATTATGGGAGGAAAAGTCAATATTTCATAAGAGATGTTTGTAATTATTGTTGTACTTATTATCTGAATTGTCTGTCACTCTGTAGTGCAGGGATCTGTGCTCGCTTCAGCAGTAAAGGCTTCGTACAGAGGAGTCAGAAATTTATCTTGTTTTTCCATAGCTTTACTTAAAGAAAACACATTTAGGAAGATTGATGAAAGAATGTAGCTAATTGGCATTAATTTACCTTGAAAAAAGACAACTTTTGGGAGGAGTTAGTTTTGTTTCCCTCTCATTAAAATGAGTAACAATTTCTTCTGACAGGCACAGGGCCTCCCTAAGTGGTGTTTTACTACTTAACAGTGTAATTGAACAATAGTGTATTGTATAACCACTGTTCTGTACTGCATTACACGCTGATGTGTACGAGGCATTAGTGCTTGTACCAATTTCCATGGTGGGGTGGCACTTCTACACAGTAACCCCAGAGAAAAAGAGAGGAAAAAAAATCACACTTGCCTGACAGACTTTGCTCTCAGGAACTGTGAGAGCTGGTGGATTTCTTTAGCATGCTTATAGTTGGAATAGATGAAACATGGTTTTTCAAAAGAAGCACTGAGGGTTTTATGGCCACCAGTCTTTGGCCATGTCTGCTAAATGGAGAATAAAAATAATTTAAAATTAATTTTCAGCGTTGGCTTTTTTTTTTTTTTTTTTTGTTTGTGGTTTTTTTTTTTTTTTTTGTTTGTGGTTTTTTTTTTTTTTTTTGTTTGTGGTTTTTTTTTTTTTTTTTTGGTTTGGGTTTTTTTTTTGTTTGGTTGGTTTGGTTTAGTTTTTTACATTCTTTTTGCCACAGCTCAGCCTCCTCTGTTGTCTCTTTTGGCTCGAAATGCCAGACTCGGTTTCTCAGGGCTGAACAAAGCTCTGCCTGTCTTTGTTCAGTAGGCAGGGTTTCAGGATTTACATTCTGTATCTCACACGGTGCTGAGGGGTAAAACATCAAATACAGAGCATGTGGTGTGGAGAATTGTGCTGCCTGGAGCTAAGGCACATCAGCATCACAGCCCCTGCAGCTCCCTGTGCTTCAGCTCTCCCTCTCCAGGACTTCATTAGGATTAAAACATGCCGTACAGAATTCTGAGGGCTGCTTTTATTCTGCTTAAGCACGGGGGATTGGATGGAGCAATTCAATCTTCCCATTTCTGTTTCCCTGCTCCAATTTTCTTGACCATCACTAAGGTTTTGTGAGCAAGTGGGTGCCTGGGGCTGAGAATGTGTGTGTGTGCACACCTCAGGGTTGGATAAATTAAAATATCAGAGCAGAGTAGTTGTTGGTTTTATTTCATATAGATGGTTCAAGGCCAAGTAGTTCAAGGTTGGACAGGGCTTGGAGCAACCTGGACTGGTGGAAGATGTTCCTGCCCATGGCATGGGGTGGGACTGGATGGGCTTTGAGGTTCCTTCCAATCCAAATCAATCTGTGATTCTGTAATAATTAAGGTGGTAAATTTAAGTATAATAATCTGTAGCAAAATAATCCCTCGAACAGTAGAAGTTAAGTTTCTTATTTAGACGTGGTATGTATTTTTTATCAGACATCTAAGATTGGTGTAGACAAGCCCAATTCAGAATAACTCCTATTTATATTGTGGTTAAGTACAGTGACAGTACATTTAAACCACCAGCAGCTTATAAAAGTGCAAGCTAGGTACTTTGGTTCTTAAAACTGACTCCTCAGCATTAGCTCATCAGGATTCCATACCATTGCCAGGGTTGTGGGCAGGGTGACTCTGAAATGCAATGGAGCAGTGCCATGATATCCAGGAATTATTTTAGAGCCCTGAGAACAAGGATGAATAGCAGAGATGCTGAATTCTTTCTTTTGTAGTGCTGGAGTGTGGAAAATGCCAGTAATAATGAAATAAATGCCATTAAGTTACACAGTTCACATTGACCTCTGTGGATTGCATGGGAAGACTCTCTGTTGAGGCAGCACTTAAGAACATGGTTTTCTCAATTTATTATCTGTCATAGTAGCTGGTTTCATGGGCTGTGCAAGCCTTTTGATGCCTGTCAGCCTGGGTGCTTTTGGCACCTTAAAAGCATTGCACTTACGCAGCAGAGAGACCTGAGGATATGCAGATTGGAAAGCACCACTCCAGCCACTAACCTCCATCTATTTCCAGGGTGCTCAGAAATTGTCTCTTTGATGAGCAGCTCCTCTCTTTGGCCTGGGGAGAGGGTATTTCTGGGAGACAAAACACACACAGGCAGCAGCACGTGGGGAATTGCAGCTAAATTTTGTGTTTGTGGTCTCTGAGGAACTGGGATGAAACCCAGACAGTTCTGTGTGCTGGTCACCTAACTCAGGTGACTCAGTGAATTCCAAAGGCTCTACAGAACCACCCCTCTTACACAATTAATGCACCCCTCTACTCAGGCAGCAAAGGGCTGTTGCTTTGTTACTACTCTAAGTACCAGTTATATACTGGAACTCCAGGTATATATGTCATATAATGGTGTATTTTAGAGGCTCATCACTTACAAATACAGCATTAATGTAATGCTGATTTACACTGATCGTGTGCTATGCCAAATTAATGTCATATCTCTGACTGGGCAACGTATTTATACCTGGAGAACTTGAACAGGAGAAAAATACAAAAAGGTGTTCCCATAAATGAAAACAATCATATAAGATTAACTGATGGCATACTACTAATTGGCTCTGCCCACAGGGAAGAGTTAATATTCTAATCTATGCACACAGTATGTATATTTCCAGATGCTAATTTTTTGCTCCAGAGACTGAAGAAATGGGCTGGAATTGCAATGGGTTCCTGCACTGAACTGCTTACAGTCCAGGCAGCATCAGCTTCACTTCACTGGAAGTTTCCATTTACATGGATTTTCATCAGTGAATGTCTTTGCAGGACCCAAGGGCCTCACTGAAATTATCTTATTTTGGCACCTTTTTTGGCCAAGTGAGCAAAACTTCTCAGTGTAACCATTGGAACCAACCTCACCTGCTCCAGCACAAACCACACCTGGCAAAGCAGAGGCACAGTGGTAATTACTTTCCCTCTGTGTGGGAGAGGGGACTCTTCTATAGGATTTGATACAGACAGGATTAGCATATTTTAGAGAAAATCCCTTTTTTCCCCCCCCCCATTTTTATGTATACAGACACAATTAGTTTCAAGCATGTCCAGGCTCTTCTGGGCCCTTTATTAGCATTTATGGTTCTTTGTGAATTGTCTGTTTGTTCCCCAACAAACAGTTAACTTCCCTTTTATAGGTGGAAAAGTCTCCTGGTAGTTGATTAGTACATATGATCTTTCATTTAGGAATTATTGAACTGATCTATATGGTAATGATGTTCTGCTATTTGCATTTAAATTAGATGAATTATTTATCATCTCTCGAGTGTATCCCCAAAGCATTGCACAGTAGACTTAATACTTCATGAGATTTTATTTTTTCTTGCTATTGTCTGTCTTCTTACATTGTATATGGTTTTGATCTGTGAACAAAATATTTGTATTTATGTAGGAAGTCTGTTGAAATCTCTTACTTTGTAAATTAATGTTTTTAAATCTGTTATGTGTTTGAGTTTAATACCAAATAAGCTTCCTAAACTTTTTTCCCAGCCTGGCACAGGTGGTGAAAAGAATATTTAGGACTTTGCTGTATTTACCATGGTCAGTAAGATTTGCTTGTTGTGCACACAGCTAAAAAAATGTTTGTGGTTCAAATCAAGGGTTAAGAGGTTATGAAATATAAGAAGCAAATGTAGAATTGCATTTGCTACATGTCATTGATTGTGCTCCTGTTTGCTCATATTCCAGTTTTGCTTTGCTTATGAGACATTAGATATCCATAGTTTTAGTTTTATATTTCCCTTGTGTTTCATTTTATTGATATTCACCTACTCACAGGGGCATATTAATGTTTTTTTTTAAAAACCTGAAGAATATTTTACTCAGAAGGCATTAATTACAAGCTTTTAAACATTTTTTTTTTATTTGGGCTTGCTTTTTGGTTATTTTTTTCCCTTCTACAAATATATTTCACATCAGAGTGTGTGGTCCAGATTTGAGACCTGTCAAGCTCAATAATATCTATTTATGATCTCATTATGTGTGTCCTGCTAAGGTATGCCCACTGTGATGATTCAGCATTGAAGATAAAGAACATGAAGTTGTCTCAGATGGAGGTGTGAAAGAACTCATCCAAAAAAAAGCAAAAACCAAAAACAAAACAAACAAAACCAAACCAAAACAAACAAAAACAAAACAACTTAGAAAAACAAAGAACCAAACAAACAAAAAGAAAAAAAACCAAAAAACCAACCAACCAAAAAAAAAAAAACAGAAAAAAAGCTTGGAGTGAAATGTTCACATTTGGAAACTTTACCCTTGTGGTAACAAAGTTCATTTCACTTTTCTGAGAGGGAAAAAAATCTTGTTGTGTCCTATTTCAGAGACAAGATGCTGGACTGGTCCTGCGTGGTTTGGGGTGGGGGTTCCTGTAAGAGGAGGTTTCTTCCAGGAAACAATGACTTTCAGTAAGAATCAGTGTGACAGTTCATTTCACTTTGCAGGCTGGAGAAATGTGTGGAGGCTAAAGAGGAGCTGGAGGCAGACCTTTATAACCGGTTTATTCTGGTGCTGAACGAGAAAAAAGCAAAGATAAGGAACTTACAGAAGCTGTTGAATGAAGCCCAAGAGCCTGCAGCAGATGCCAAATGCACAAGGTATCCCTCAGTTTTGTGGGTTTGCTCTGTGGTACCCATGTTTCAGTTTGGTAACCAACCATTTGGTCCTGACAGGGGAGGGACAGTTCTCCCTGGCTGAGACTGGGTTGTCCATAACAATGCTGTTAGTCATGGGAAAGGAGGCTCCTTCCTGGCACCCCTGCAAATAGCAGCACATTGCTTTGGATGCTGTAGCCAAGAACTAAATATCCAGTGAGTCTGTCCATTTTCTGCTGGGCTGCAGCTGATTTTCCAGGCAGAGTGAGTCCCTGCCATTTCCACAGGTGGTAATACCATACACATTTCCCCTGAATTGCTTTATTCCTTTGGGAAACAAAACTGCCTAATTTTTTCAATTTTCTTTTTAAATGTTTTCTAGGGACAGTATAGCTGCTACTCAGATGGTTGTAAAGAGAGAAAATGCCTATGATGCCAGCACTGATGAGGAAAGTGAAAGTTTAACACAGGCCTCGTTACCATCAGGTGAGACAGAAAGTATTGTCTTGGGTGATACCACAGACAGGCTTTATGTGAATAAATCTTAAGGAAGGCAAAATACTGCCTGACAGATTGCTCTGTGACAAGCCAGCCTGCAAGCCTGAAAAACACCTCCCTTGAAGGAGAGGATAATACTGCCATTTTCAAATTAGAGGGAGAGGAGGTTTAAAAGCACGTTGCACAAGTGAAGGCACTGTCATTTCTTCCAAAATGACAAATTGCACACTTTGCAGAACTAATGACAATCTAACAGTATCCGAGCCATCAACAATTCCATTTGAAATTCTAGGAATCACGATGGGCATGCAATGATTGATAAAGTGTAAAAGGTAGTTCCTGACAGTTTCAATAGTGTTTAAAAAGGGGGAAAGAGAGGAGGTTTAACAGCTATAAAAAGAGCTGTGTGCATAAATGGAATAAAAGTGTATTTATAGCAGAATTCACTTTAATTTGTCAGTGAATTTTTGGCCTTGTGAAGATGCTCGTGAAACTTAACTTGACATTTTTTTCCAAGACTAGAATCTTGTAAAATGTGTGGGATACAGTGATGGCCCACTTTGCAATACCAGACATTTAACTGTGAATCAGAATTTTGGCAAGTCTTTGACAAGCTAATAGACATGCACAGGACAGATGCTATCAAACTTTCAAAACTTTGAATTGATAGTTGCTTTATGATTATATGTGTGTGTGTGTATTTATACACACATATATATGTATGTATAAAAACAATCTTCCCTTCAGGTCTGTGAAGTTTTTGTGGGTTCTCTCACTGGAACTTTTTATTTCCACCATAGGTAAAGGTAATCAAGACAACACTGTTCCTGTAAAACACCAGGGACAAACTGGGACCCAGGACTGTCCAAGACCCTGATACCAGTGGCAAACAGCTTTGTCCCTGCCATGAACCTGTTTGTTGAGGGTGATATAAATTAGGCAGGGCTTTCAGGCAAATGGAGAAGTCATGGGCAGAGATCCTTTATTGTTGTGCTGTGCTGTTCAAGTGGTGGTTGGTCAGGTAAGAAGGTGAGAAATACTTTGTTTTGTGAAAAGACAAGGGAAAGTGGGAGGTATTAAGTTCTTTTTCTAGGTTCAGTGAGTTTATTTTGGTATACATCCATTTAAAAATGAACACAACCCCCACTGCCCTGCTCAGCCAATCAGGAGGGACTGGACTGAGCAATGTTATAGGGAAATAGAATATTTTTGAGTTGCAAACAAAAATGTGATTTCTTTTGCCTTTGAGGGTTGCAATACTCAGGATTTTGATCCTGACTGGAGAGCTCTTCCAGCTGCAAAATTTGCAAATAGTATAAAGACTAAAAACTTAATCCTTTGGATAACACCCTCAAAGGTCTGCAAGGCAGTGGCATTGTTGGACCTGCACAGTGAATATCACTTGGGTCAGGTGATGCTCCCCCTGTGTGCACAGCTTTCTCCTTCAGTAGGAAAGCACAGGTATGTGCTGAGTATCTGAAGTCTGGTCTAGAATTTTCACATGCTAAAATAGGCCTGAGGCAGACCATGAATCCCACAGTGATTCAGGGATGAGTGGAATGAGGGGATAATGAAGCGCATTACATGAAACACCCAGGACTGTAAGACATAACAGATAATACAGATAATACTTGGGTTTTTTTTTCCTACTTACTTTAGTTTTCCTATTTCTTAGTCAAACATTACATGTCTTCTCCTTTTGGACTTGGAATGTCATTGTGTGGACTGCAGGAGTCAAGGAGAATTATGAGATCATTGAGTTAGTTTTATTAGGTATTGGAGAAACCCCCAGTCAAGAGAGAAGGTCATAATTGAATCCCTTTTTTGAAGGGGAAGTGAAGGCAGGTGTGTATGTGCACACACATATTCATAATAAGAGTGCATTGCAAAAAAATGAGTAATTGCTAAAGCAGGTGATTTGGTTTGTGTTCAGAGGGGCAGAATAGGAGTAAGTGCATCATAATGTAGTTCTGTTCTAACAGCTGAGGAGGATGTGGAGCAGATGCTGTGAAACACAGACACCGTACAAGCAGCCACCTACTCAGGATATGTGGAACTGCAGAGTTTAAAACTCTGAAGATTTTCCTTAACCACCAGTAATTGTTCTCCTTCCTGAATTTTTGGGGCACTGAGGACATTCCAGTGGATTTGGAAAAAAAACCCCAATCCTGCTGATACTTACTACAAAAAAATTAAATGGGACATTTCCTTATTAGTCTGGTGTTGATCTGATCCAAATATTGGAATAAGACCCAAGGAAGAAAAAACATTAGGCAAAAATGTAAGAATGATTAATTTCAGTTTTTGTAAAGGGGCTGCAAGGAACTGGAGCCTGAAAATGTGGTGCTTGTGTCATCTATGATGAGATTACCTGCTGGCTGGTCCACTAGGGAAGTCATAGAGTGACTTCCATAAGATAACCACGTTGCACAAGGTTTTATTCAAGAAATTAGAACATGGAAATCAACATAACATGAGATAAATGTATTCTCAGATGAGGTAATCTGTCTGCTTCAAAATACAGATGGAGAGTTATCAGTCCTTGTATCTGTTGAGTGTGAAATTGCGGACGATTTATATAAACCAGTTTGCATTTTGTGATGCACCAACTCTAAGCTAAATGAACTGTAGTGCCATGATTTTCAGTCCTCTGACAGCTGCAGTTCACTCTGGAACACCAGCAATGTCTCCAGCTGTGCTTAGTGTAACTTCTTCTGTCCCCAAAGGCTGGGATTATCTCCAGGAACTGCCATCACCTTCCCCCAGTGGACTCACCCACAGCTCCTCCATGCAGTGCTGTGTCACATCCAAACTTGAAGAAAAATGAAAATGATACCCAGTTAGGGACAATAATGTTGTGATAAGAGTGAAAGCTTCCTCCTCACAATAGCAGATAAATGTTTAGGTTTCAGTTTACCTAAAATTTTAGGGTTTTTTGGCATTTACAGTCGTATTTGTAGGTATGATTTCTGATTGCTTTTTGACAGCAGTTTCTCTCTCATTGCTTAAAGCCAAGATCAACTAAAACAGAGCAGCTTTTGTCTCTAATCTATACACTGATGTAGTTAATGTTTTGTATTTTGAAGGAAAAAAAATTTAAATTGAATTTGTAAGCATATGAAAGCATTCAGTGATGGGTATGAGAAATAGTACTACTTGTCATTCCATGCAGCAGCTTTGCCCATCATGCCATGGGCACCGAGGGGAAATTTATTAGAAATATTGGTTAGGATTGTGAATGTGAGATTCAAAAGGACACACAGCCCCTGGTTTTACTGCACTTTAATAAATTCTTGTGCAGCAGCTACAGGTGATGTGTCAGGTCCTTGTAAATGCCTGTGAGCTCCTGTTGGAGGGGGGAAAGAAGAAATGAAGGAAATCCTTCTACTGGCACACACTTCTTCATGGATGGGATGTTAGGAATGTTTCCTGGGAGCAGTGGGAGGTTGCTTTTGGTTTGGATTGTTATTGTTTTGGTCTAGGTTTGGTAAAATTCTGTCCGAGTCACCAAAACCAGGTCATAGTTGTTTCCTCTAGAGGTACACAACGAAGTCTGGAGCAGGCTTGGAAATATCACAATGATGTTGAGTGGAGAGAGGCTCTTGTTCTTTTCATGTGCTGTTGCCAATTGGACCTGTTTTTTCTTTCAGGGAAAAAAAAAAAAACAAAAAAGGCTGGAAATGGCCATTCTGTATTTTTCCTAGCCCACAGGAATGCCTGGGTGACTCAGCATGATGCCACCACACTGATGCAAGATGTTTCTGCTGTTTTAGAATGCTGAAACATTTATTCTCTAAGTATTAAGTAATTAATTTAATTTAACTAAGTATTAATGTAAGTATTCTTTAAGTATTCTGGATTAAGGACAATCCAGAACGCAACTCAGTTGTTATTGATTCCTCTTTCTTCTCCTATGTGCTGTGTTTGATTGTTTTTATTTGCTCTTCCTGCTGAGTCCTCCCAGGGATCCTAAAATGACAGTAAGATTGTCAGACTAATAAAACATCATCTGACGTGATGGTTGGCAGTCATGTCTTTATCCTACAAATTAAACCCTTTTATTAACTGGGAAATACTTCAGTGATCCACATTTGAGGAAGTTTTTAAAACAGGAATAAGGATTGAATAAATGTTCACCTTTTCTGCCTGCTTCCCTGGAGCCTGAAAGGTAGATGCAGGGATATAGTTTCTCCCTTCACAGTGTTTGAAAGGTGGCCAGAAAAGAGAATATTATTCCTGTTCCCAAACATATGATGAAACTGCAGGGGAAAATTTAAATACTGAAATCTGTAATAGGTATAGGAATGATAACATAGTGGGTCGGAGATAAGCAGTAGGAGGAGGAATAATTTTACAATTTATTACTATTATTTTCAGTTATAATGCCATAGATATGTGGCTGCATACAGGGCTGCTGGGCACCAATTTTTACTCAGCTTGTATCCTCTCTGTTTTAGTTTCCTATGTCTCTGAGTTCTTTAGCTGTATTTCACATTATAATTGGTGGAAGTTACTGCTCCTTGGGGCAAGGAAGGATCTCATGATCTGGCCTGTTGAATTAAGTAAAATTGCATGGTCTGTATATCTTGCCATATGCATGGAAATATTCTTTATTAAGTGAGCCCTGAGACATCCAGTGCTCATACATTTCTGCATGTTTGATGATGAGGACAGGTTCAGAAGTGATTCTAATAAACATACTACCATGCCCACAATAAATAAGAGCAAGCACCTTCCCATTTCCCACTGCTTCACTATGGAAATGTTCCTATCCCCTTCACTCAAATTCCTGCCTTGGGGATTACATGTTGTGCCTTCAGGAGCCTGTGGCCCTTTTCATTTAATTAGCTCTCTTGTGTAGTCCAATTCACCCTTGGCTTGATGCTGCTGCTTAATAAGCTTTGATCAAAGTTAATAATAATAATAATAATAATAATAATAGTAAGCCTGTTGTAACAGCTCCTGTCTGTGCTGTGCACTTAAACTTCCATCTGTGAAGGCTTCTCTTTAAAAAGTCTGTTTTAAGGTGTTTTACTATTTAGCCATTTTAATTTACTTTATCGTGCGACGGGACTGATGGCATGTTCCTATAATCCTGAGCATTGGGATAAAATCCCTTCTCTCCAGGTGTGGAAGGGCTGCCTGTCCGTGGCAGCCAGCAAAGCCCGGACCCTGCAGCTCCGGGCAGAGCAGCCAGCAGAGCCCATTCCAGATGGCTTTGCTGAACACCCTTCCCATTCTGAAACAGCCCTGGGGATGCTGAGCGGGGTGTTTTGTGGGCTGTGCTCTCCAGCACCACCAGTCCTGTGTGCTTGGAGGGCTGGTGGCCAGGGAGCCCACCTGGAGTGGAATGGGCTGCTGCTCCCTCTGTCCCTGTGTGCTGGCTTAGAGTTAAACTGGCAGGGGAAATGAATCCAACTCAGAATGGGATTGCAAGTCAGAAGAACAATTTAGTAAAAGATCACAAAATACACTGAGACAGAAGGAAAATTCATTTGTGCCACAAAAGCAGCTGTGCAGCCCAGCCCGGTGGGGCTTGAGCAGAGTGGAGCTCACCAACCCCTGTGCTGAGCACCACGTGGGCCCTGAGTGAAAAGAAGAAACCTGCTGGTGAAGGTGATGGTGGCAGTCTGGGGGCAATGCCAGTCCAGTCAAGGCTCTGCTCCTCCTCTGGATCTGACCAGAGATCCCAGTCCCAAAACCCCAACTTATCTCTGCTTGGGCTCAGATGGGAACGCCCAGTCCCTCCCCCAGGGTGGGGAGTTTCCCAAGGGGTGATTTACTCTGTGAGGTCAATCTTGGCATATTTTTGGCATCCCTGCTGGCCCCTGAGCAGACATGACCCCTCAGGTGGGTGTGAAGGCAGGAACACTTCCTTATCCCCCAGGAGTTCCCAAACACCCCCCTGTGCCCTGAGGGGTGGGGTGTGCCCTGGGCAGCTGCTGCCAATGGGCCATGGGGAGCAGGTCATGAGAAAATGACACAGAGGGTTTAGAATCCACACCCACCCAGTGACAAACTGGTCCTGGCCACAATAACCAGGACACACTGACACAAGGCTGGGAGGGCATTGGCTCTGGCCACCTCTGTAGAGCTCACTGGCGTAATTATCCAAAGTGTTTCCCTGCTGTATTGCACTGTCTCCTTCCAGCAAGCAGCCTGTGTTGATTAAAAGGTGGGTAGCTCAAGATTGCACTAAACCCAGTGGTTGTTCCCTTGGTTTATTCCTTTCTAGGAGAGAGCACACACATCCTTGTTCCTAACTCCACATTTCCTTGACTAAACTTCCCCCTTTGAGTCTGGTGGATCTTCTCTAGATTTAAGAGTTGGTTTCCCTATTTGGGTTTGTTTCCTGTAGCCCTTTTTCTTTTTCCCCTTTCTTCAAACCCAGTGAATACTTGATTGGAAACAGATTTTACATGTGTTAAAATGTCAACATCACCGTGCTATATAAAATAAGAATAGAGGAGCATTTTATTTTGATCCTTTAAAAGGCCTTTGATTAAGAAGAAAAACAAAGAATCTTTTTGCTCCAACTAAAAGTCATGAATGTAATTTCTTTTTCCTCAATTTTAGTCAACAGTGCTCCTGTAACCTTCTTTTTTTTTTTTTTTAATGTATTCCCTTCTCCTCTTCTATCCAGCGTGTTTTATTGGATGTTTTTTGTTATTTATATCTATCTTAAGGAAGAGGTACTGTCATAAAATTACCTTCCTCTTTGTTCTTTAGTTTTTATTCTTAAAATAGCACATAGCTCAATCTAAAAGATACTGAACATGGGGTGATATGATAAAATTGTATTAGAAAAAAATTGCTTTACTCAGTAGAAATCCTGAATGACAACACTGAGTAATACACAAATTCCACACAAATGATTTGTACATCACCAGATTTTATGGAAAGCAGTTTTGGGTTTTGGTTGTGCATTTTTTTGATTATATTTTCCTGTTTGTTTGTTTTGGTCAGTCAGTGTCCTGGAAAGCTGAGAAGTTCCTTTTCATCCTTAGGATGAAACCCTCTCTCCTCAAGGACCCTTTTCCTCAATCTCCATAACATTGCATGGGAGTTTCATGCAGAATATTAGAAATTTGTAAAACTTAGAAGGGGAAAAAACGGCTTTAAAATAGTGCAGAGACAACAAGCAAATGGCATCTGTAGCTATTGCACCAGATTTTATTCAGCTTGTTAATCTGAGTTTGATAATTTTTGCACCTTTACTGACCAAGTGATCTCATGAAGGAGCTATCACTTACACAACTCTGTTCAGGCAGATCAAACATTGGGTTCCACGCTCTAAAAGGCAGTTTACTCATACGGCATCTGATGGAAGGGAGATGCTTCCAAACCTGGAGCTGTCAGCAGCATCCTATTAGATGAGATTTTACTTACTGTGTGCATTAAAAGTAACAAAAGATATAATGCCAAATCAAAAGTATCATAAACTCTGACTTCTGCTTTTTGTAGCTGGGTGGAAATAGAACCCAACACACTGAAAAAGAGAGAGAATGTATTTCCTCATAGTTACAAATGCCTCATTGTATTTACTTCTTTTTTGTCTGGTTTATTTTACTCTGATAGGACACATGTAACATGGCAACTTCCAGTGCTTTGTAAAAAGCAAAATGGCAATTCATGAGGTTCAGGGCTTTACATGTATATTTAGGAAAATGGGTGCAAAAGCCCTCTCCAGTATTTTGCAGTGTGTGTCCTAAAAGAGCCTCATTTCTATTGTACTTAAATTTCTATCTGAAAGCTGTGCAGTCAGATGAAAAGGGGGATTTGTCTGTGCATCCAGAGTATGACCGTCCTCTCTTAGAAGCCAAAGATCTCTTTAAATAAAGATCTTTTAATAAAGATTTCTTTAAAAAATGTAAATAGAAACTTGCTCAGAGATGGATTAGCCCTTCTGCAGTTTTGCTCTCCTCTTCTCAAGCCTCTTCCCAGTGACAGCTTCGCTGCTGTTCCTGTGAGGCAGCAGATAAAGATGTGGTATCGATCACCTGGGATTGTTCATCACACTGAAGTCACTGGGCCCTGTCTTGTGTTCTTCCCAAATTTAAACCAAGTAATGCACCTTTCCCAGGAAGGTGTCCCTGTACTCAAGCTGCTAACCTTTTCTTCCCTTGTAGCTTATAAAAATGTCATTATTAGCTCGTTTATAACTCACTGGTAATTCTGTGAAAAGACACAATATCACCCCTCATGCAAACAGAAACTTGGATGCTCAATGAGCAGCTGGTACCCATTGTTCTAGAAATTTGGATGTGTAAGTATAAATTAAAAAGGGTGCCCATTTTTAATTCTCTTTTTTTTTGTTTTGAATGTGGAGTAAAATACAGAGCTTATTATGTAGATGTGAATTGTGTCCAATTTCAGCATAATTGAAGTGAAAAAGAGGCATATTAGCACACATTTATATGCACTAGTATTTTGGAATATATTAGGAAAATAATAAAAACTTAAAATTAGCATTTATATATATTTATAATATATTAATATTTTTTCTTAGCCTCTCATAACCAATTAACTACCTCAATAATTTGAAAATCACAATCAAAATAGATTAGTCTTCAGGGTTCATGTCCATGGGAGAAAACCAGATTACTGTGCCCATTCCAAATGACTCCCAGTTTACTTCTGTGCCATTCCTGTGTTTAGTTTGAGAGTTTATTTTTTATTTAATAAAACATAAAACTGTCTCAGCACAAAAGTGAACATGCACCTCTTTGGCTGAAAATCTCAAATTTCAAGAGTAGCCACAATAATTTCCATGATTTCATTAGTTAGTTAGACCAGTTGTTGGATGTAACCTGCTGTATTGAGTCCAGGAGTCTCAGATGTCTCATGCTGGTCCTTCTGCAGAGCAGGTGGTTGTGTTCAGCTTTGTCCACCCTTAGAAATCTGCATGGCCTGAGTGGGAACTAACAGAGGATGTGAGTTGGGGAGCAGGAACTGGGTGGGGAAAACGTTTTTTTTCCCCCTTATTATTTATATTATTATAAATATTTTTATTTATATTATTATATATCAATATAAATATATTAATATTATTACTGCACAAATATAAATTTTATATTAATATAAATTAATATTATTTATATTATTATAAAATTCCAGAATAAGGGGAGACACCATGTAATGCAAAGGTGCATTTAATGCCAGTGTTTCATGTGGGTGTAACTTTCCTTGCTGGGGTCTGAGGTCTGTAGAGTACTGGAGGAATCTGCTGATACTGCACAAATCTGTGTTACGTGCCCTTTTGTCAGTGAAATACTGGTTTGTGTTCACCACTGTCACCTTTTTCCAGTCAGAGGAGCATTTTGTGTCATTTTTATACCTGCCCCCACATACATTTGCTGTTCTCATCCTGCACCTCTCTTTGCCTACAGCCTGGTCGTTAGTAACCCATTCACGGCATTAGGTTAATTTGTGTCCCTGTAACAAACCTGTTTGTTTCAAATGGAGAAATAATCTTGATCTGTAGAACACCTTCCATCAGAGCTTTGGCTCAGCTCTGCTCTGCTGAGACTTTGTGTCTTCCCATCTGCTTACCTGGTTATATTATTTTTTATTGCTTATACAGTCCCCAGATTTCCCTCTGCTGATCCTGCAAGCTGCATCTCCAGTTCCATAAAGGAAAAGCAGTGCTTGTTTGGAATTAGCCATAATGTGAGCTGTTGTCTCAGCCAGGAAAAATGTAGCTCTTTAATCTATAGCCAGGTGTTGGATTCTCACAAGGATACTCATTACTTGGGTTCCTGGGAGAGAACGGTCAGGTCAGGAGTATCTGATTGCCAGCAATTTCCTTAAGAACTTTCCTGGGAAACACAGGCAGCGGAGAAACACGGTGTGGAACAGTGTGGGTTACCTGTTGGTAGCCCCCAGGTGTTCTCCAGAGGGTGATGTTGGCATTCTGGGCACTGTGCATTCCTTATTTCAAGTGTGTTCCACCATCTCCACAAGGTGTAAGTACACCTGGTTTGCTGAAAACTTCAAAATAAAAAAAGACATTTTAAATACAAAATAAAGCTGTTGTGTACTCCCTCCTTGATAGTTTACTTTGTTACACTTCAACAAACATTAACACCTCTAGTTAGGCATAAAATTCTGTTTTAGAAAGAGTATCATTAACTAAATTGCTCACTAGGAGCTCATTGCTCCTGCAGAAAAAGCGTCAAAACATTTTAGATGCAATCTTTTAATTCAAACAAGACTTTCAGAATTTTGATGAAGGTGAAAGCTTCACTGACTTTTTTTTTTTGATGTGTGTTATTTTTCAAGAGGTGAAGAGAGAAGGCACATTATAAAACCACTTAGTCACCTGTCTGAAGTTGCCCTGTGGCCCGGGAGACAGGGAAGGAATATGTCCCGTGGTGTTATGGTGAGATGTGAGGAGACCCTGGCTCTGTGGATCACTGATCAGTGTGTGCAGAGAGCAGAACGTGTGTCTGTGCTCCCTGCCAGGGCACCCAGCTGCTGCATGGTGTGCAGTGAGAACACCAGGGCAACCTTGGGAAAATCTCCTGGAAATGCTGTTTTTCCTAAGCAGTTGGATGTTGTCAGCCACTGGATTTCCTTTGTAAGTTAAGACACTCTGTTCTTGAAGGCATTCTGTTCTTGGCTTCAAGAGACTCATGTTTCTTGCATGTAAAAGACTCCCACCACTTTTTGTTGGCATTCATAGGAACACTGCCTTGATATGGGAGAGAAATAGTAAATGATGTACAACATGAGAAGGGTGTTGGGTAGTAAATATTTTTTTTAGCCAATTTGTTTTTGAAAAATCCCGCAGAACAGGATTGAGTGTAGATCATAGAATCACAAACTGGTTTGGATTGGAAGGGGCCTTAAAGCTCACCTTGTTCCATGGGCAGGGACACCTCCCACCAGCCCAGGGTGCTCCAAGCCCTGTCCAACCTGGCCTTGGACACTCCCAGGAATGGGACAGTCACAGCTTCTCTGGGATTTCCATCCCAGGGCCCCACCACCCTCACAGTGCATAAGTTTTTTATGTGGCTGCTTTTCCATCACAGCACACAAAACCCAGTTCATTTTATGTGTAGTCCTCCTGCTAAACAAGGCTTATTGACAAAGGCTGTCCTCTGACAAAAATCACCTGCCCCTCCACTTGCTGTGGACCATAATTTACACCAACTGCTTGGCACCACCTGTCTCCAAAGGTGACTCTTCATCCTCAGCTGATTGCAGTGCTGCTCCTCAGTTCACTGCCTGCTTTTTGGGAGTGTCTGCTGCTGCTGCTGCTTCCTTTATGCAGGAAGCCAGAAACATGCTGATGCTTATCCTTCCCTGGAAGCTGCTTGTAAATCACTCCTGATTTCAGTTCTGCTGAGCAAAAAAGGCCAACTCAACTATTGTCACCTACCCCTGTTTGTAAAAGAAAAGAACACTTTTTGGGGTGATGTAAAATGCAGGTGGACTTTTAGATTAAATGGATTTTCAGTCATTTCACTGTGCTGTCATTCATTTTTCATGATGAGCCCTATTTTTATTTCACTTTGTTGTTTTTTTCTGTCCCTCCCCATGATTAAAACTGTCTCATTAGCCAGTAAAATATAGGAATGTGTTCTGCCAAATGTGTCTAACCTCTGAGGATATTATCAAATCCCTAACGAAGCACAAGATGCCATCAAGATACAGAAGAAAATTAAATACACATCCTCTCTGCGTGCTCAGGAGGGATAAACTCCTATTGTGCACTTAGCTTTAATTTTTCATCAAAGTGAAGAACAGAGAACTGTTTCTTCTGGAACTTCTAGTTTAGATTTCCAAGAAATGATTGAGGCTTACAGCTTTTAGGGAAATGTAAAAAGTGTTTCTGCCCACCAAGGACTTGATAAAGATTTTTGGCACTTGTGACATGAATACATCTGTCTTTTCCCTGTGTTCAGAGATGGAGGCAGATTGTAAATGATGGAAATGTGATCTTCCATTTCCCACCTGCCTGTGCCTAAACTGATTTTTTT
>VXAU01002414.1:479772-561978 GCA_013399695.1 Formicarius rufipectus | reverse complement strand
TTTTGAGAGAGAGAGAAATGAAAGGTGTTGCACAGCAAGCCATTACATCGAGCAGTTGACCTCAATTATTGCAGGCTGGTGACATTGACTACATCAGACCAAGGGTAAAACCAGATCTCTGTCACGGCTCCTCCATGGGAGCCTGCCCTGAACAGGGCAGTGATTAGAAGATTCCCACTGGAGGCTTTCTAAGGGCTGTGAGTGCTTCCAAACTGTCTTTAAGGTATATGGATCATGAGATTGATGTTAATCATTTTCACAAAGAGCTAACAAAGTCGGGACTGTGACTGGCCTTTGGTTTGTGCTCTTGTGTGAGTGAATTTTGTTGTTTTTGGGCTGTTGAACTGCTTACTGGTGGTTTGCTCCTTACTTGGTTGCAAGACTTGGTTCAGGAGCTGCCTAATGAAAAAACCCACTGTTTTTTTAAGGATGTAAACATCAAAGAGCTGTTTTAGTGTCTGAGAACTTCCTGATTTATAGTTAAGTTTTGCTAATCTGAGAAAATGATAGGCAGAAAATCACATTACAGTGGAAACCAGCATCATTCCCACTGCATCCTGAGAGGAGAGGCTTGTCCACTTCACAGAATCATTGAGTTACAGGGTCGTAGACTCCCTAAGGCTGGAAAGGACCTCTAAGTGTCATTGAATGCAATACTTAGCCCAGCACTGCCTTGTCTCTGGACATCTACACATTGTTTGAACACTTCCAGGGAGAGTGATTCCACCACTGCCCTGGGCAGCCTGTTCTGGTGCTTGACAACCCTTTCCGTGAAGAAATTATTCCTGATATCCAATCTAAACCTTGTCTGGAGCAACTTGAGGCCGTTTCCCCTTGTCCTGTCTCATGTTATGTGGGAGAAGAGTTCAACCCCCGTGATGGACCTTTGAGATGTTTCTTAAGCTTTGGAGAGCTTGGGAGAGGAGATGGTTTATTGCTTCCCTGCTTATCCCCCTAGACAGGTTAACTAAGGATGGAAGAAATGCAGCCACCCCATTGTAGATATTTTTTATGTGCATTGGAGGTATTTTTGTGTGCAAGGAAAGGCCAACTATGCCAGTCTTCCTCTGCTCTTTGAAGTGGCATAGACATTGAAAAGCTGCATTGAGCATCCAGATAAGCTGGCATTTTCAGTTGTTGTTTAAATTTTATGGCTGAAATACATCAAACAGTGTTCTAAAGTAAGGTTGTGTCTTTAGCCAACTGAGGAAAATTTTCTCTGCATGAACAGTGCTAAGTTGCCTTAAAATAACTTGCTGGTTAATTCCCCCTGGGCAGGAAAGTTCCTGTCTTTGAGTCTCTGTTCAGCTGGGGGGAGAGAAGGGGGCACAGCAAGACATGCCTTACTGGGGCAAGGGGAGAACACACAGTTCCTGTCTTCTGATGGGAGAGAACCTCTTAAACTCATAGTGCAGGTTAGGGATTTTGCAGCTCCTTCATGGGCTTGGACGTGGGAACCATGCCTGTCTCACTCTGTTCTGCAGAAAGAAGCAGTGGAGTGAAGAACAGATCAAGTTGCATTTTCATTTTCTTTTTTTAACAAAATGGGTTGTCAGACATGAAGGAGTGGCACCACTTTTTGGTGAGCGCGAGCTATTTCCCTCTTAATCCTCCTGACTGTGGCTTGCTAAAATTACTGCAGGAGAGAAGTGACATCACATTTATTAACCACTGGCTGAGCCAGTCCTGACCCTTATCTCAGCAGCAGTGTATTAACCCTGGCCTGTGCTATATTATCCTTTATCTGGGGTAGGAAACTGGAAGGGAAAACAAACCCCAGTCTCTTCCTTCCTGCAGTCTGGTGTCTCTGAGCTGAGCTGCCCATGCCTTCCCATTGCTCAGGCTGGATCTGCTGCTGCTGCTGTTCCTGTTCAGAAATACACTGATGTTTTAATTCACATCTTGGGATAAATCATCCCTGTCTTGGGTCTGAGGAACTTTAAAATCCCTGTCTGGGAGACAGGAGGTGGCTTTGTTTTTCTTAGATATCCTTGGATAATGAGATCCACACAGTTGTTGCTGTTATTTAAAATAGTTATCAATAGAAATGATTTTAGAGGAAATAACAGGTATTCTTGTGTTGAAGGTTCCAGTGAGGGTCCATAGCATTTCTCTTTTTATACCACCCAAACAAGAGGCTCTGGAAGGGCTGCCTTGGTCCATGACTGTGGAGGTTAACAGGAGTCCAGGGATGGGAGCCCAGGAATGTCCTCCCCAGACTGCTCTGGACATGCAGCTCGTCATGATTTTTTGTATCAAGTAGACTTTCATATTCTGGGGTAGGTATGGAGAGGTAATGAGTTAAAAATGGATGTTTAATTATCGTGCATGATGTTAAAGCACGACACGGGGAGGGTCCACTATCTTGAAGATAAAGGAAGGGTTCAGTGAGATGATAAATGAACCTGGAGATGCCTGAGGTTGGAGAAGGTGAGCCTTTAATAAGTCCACAGCACTCACTTTTATAGAGAGGCTGTGGAAGGGACTAGAAAAAGGGGTGGAACTTAACAAACAAGGGAAAAGGTAGGCGTGAACAAGCCAACTAGGGAAAACATGGGTGGAGACATGAACATATAGGGAATAAAGGGGTTGAACATGAACAAATAAGGAAAAGGTGCACTGCACCAAACAACAACCAATCAGAAAATACCAATGCAATTCTGTAGAACTGTGAAACATACAGAAAAACCCAATTTTAAAAAACCCTGAATAAAACATCTTGATTACAGTCCAATAGGAGCCATCCTATCTTTATATTTTTCCTGCTAGTCGTCTTCATCCATTGAGTGAATAAATCCTCTTCCATCGTTCAAAGTCCTCTTTGGAGACTTCCTCATATTGTAGATCTGTTTCACTACCTCCAACATTTAATGGGATAATCATGGCAGTGCTTTTTTCCTGCTAATTCTGAGCTTGTGGGGAAAGAAAATGACGATGGAGCGTAAGACTTTTGTGTAATTCAACCAAAAACTACAGAGCTACTTTTACTAGAGGAGATATGATCAAGAAGGACTCCAGGTGTTTCTCAGGTAATGATATTATTCATCTGCTTCTTCAGGAAATACAGTGTGAAGTGACTGTGTTCATGCCCAGCATGCAATTAGCCTTTTGCTTTGTTTTGTGTATTTCACCAGCAAACCACCCCAGAATAATACTCTGAATTCTCAATTGGTGTAATTCATTATAACCCCATTAACTTCCAGAGAGGCTTCTCTGGTTTACTCTGGCCAAAGTGTTCAGTTCTGAATATGTAATAAAAGTGTTAGTCATCTGAGCAGCCACTATTCACATCAGCATTTTGTGCCCAGTCCTGGATGCTTTAATGTGTTTTTTGTTGACCAACAAAGAGGTTGTTGTGCACCCCAGGGAAGGCATGGGCAAAGAGTAGATGCATCTTTCCCTGGTTTTGAACTTTTTTTTTAAAATAATGTCTTATTTGGAACTCTGTGTGATCTTTTTTTTTTCCTTTTTTCTTTTTAATTGTATATCAGTAAAATAATGATTAATCCATTCCAATAAGAGAAAATTAGAGGTTCTCAAATGTCTTTTTAGACAAGTATTATGATGGTTAGAAACATTATTATTTAAAGGCAAAAATTCTAGGATAGAATAACATCAACATTGTTTTTTCTAAGGATCAGGCTGTCAGAGATAGCACTATCTAGAATAGCTGAAGCACTTGTAAGATGGAGCCTTTAATTTGAGAAAGTGTGGTGCCAAGATTATCTGTTATACATTTCTTTTTTTCTTGGAAAGAGCAAAAAATCAAATCATACATTATTTTCTGCTTATAGAACCTTGTTATGGCTTTCTGTCATCCCACACATCAGCTGCTTTAACCTAGTGACCTTATTCTGCTTTACTGTTAATGAGCTTAATTCTCTAAGTCTTTGTGGCCCGAAACACCTTTTTTTATTCTTTGTTCTTCAGAGAATGCCATAAAATCATTCATACTTTCCAATATCTTCAGCAAATTTTTCTGGAAATAACCCACTCACATTCTTTCTTTGATGACATCGTGTTTTTGTGGTATTTCATCACGAGACTTTAGTATGTAGTTTATATCACGGTGATCATCCCTTGATGGTTTTTACCTGAAGGAGGATGCCAAAGGAAGAACTCTCTTCAGCCTAAATCAGTCTGAATCTAATCTTCAGTCTAAATCAGCTCTCCTGTGTTGAGGTGGGGAAAGGAGTATATGTTTACACCCTTTGTAGCTAAATCCCATTTTCTCTAAGCTTTATTTAGTTACAAGGAGACTGTATTACTTTTCATAATCAAACATTACCATTACAGTAACTGTTGTTTTGGAGAAGTGTCAGTAAGTGTTTAAAATTTCCACAGGGCCTTAATAATTTCAGTGAATTTTTGATGGTAAAGGAGCGTGGGATTGCCCAGTGTAATGAAAATACAAAATGCATTAAATATAGAAAAGCTTTTTTTTTCTTCCGTATGGATATTTTGAGCTTACATAAAATATTAAGCAGTGATAAATTATGCCTGTATATAGATATCCCTCTCTTTTTTTAGAATCACTACATGGTGATGGAGAGGAATTGCATCAAGCTTTGCCAGTCCAAGCTGTGTTCTACCCTTAAGTAATTCCTCAGGCAGCTGCACACTGCAGAGGTCTAGTCTGAATATCAATAAAGCTTAGTAGTAAGACTCTTTATCATAAGAAAATAACATTTTTCTTGGGCTTGACCACTTGGGGTTTGTGTTGCCAGGTGGGTTTGGTGGTTTGGGTGATCAAAACTCTGTCATCCCCATTTTAGTAAAGAGTTTTGCTGGTGCCTCTTGGCCCTGGTGAGGGAACGTGGAACATTAGCACAGCTCAGGGTGTGATCCTGTTTTCTCTCACTGAGAGTGGAGTTTCTGCCATATGGAAAGACTATCCCAGACTTAGTGGATCCCAGGGGAGCAAAGCCAGTGCTGTACACCGAGGCTGGCTGTGACTTTCACCATCACACCAACACAATTACTTCATCCTGCACCCTGGCTGAGCATCTCTGCTGTGTGATTAACTTGGGCACGTGGTCTTTGCCATTCACCCTCACCATCACCCTCTACAATTGCTCTTAATACCTCTCAGCTTGTGGGTATCCATGTGTTTCATGGATGTTTTCATGGTGTGCCTTCCAAAGCTGAGCTCCTTTCCAGCTGCAGCTTCAGCCAGACCAGGAGAACCCTGTGGGTGTCTGGGGACCTGGCAAGGAAAAACTGCACAGGTCAGACTGTAAACACAGGTCTGGGGTCCTGCCACAGGTTTTGTGATCCATCCACAGTGAATACTAAATGGCAAAAAAAAAAAAAAAAAGGGGTCTCTGTGTGTCTCTGCAAGTGTCTAAAAGCACCTTGGTGGAAGTTAAACCAACTTCTTGATTCCGATTGAGATTCATAATTTTTGTTTCATCATGAATTAACGTCCTGTACATGATCAGATTTCATGTGCATTGCTCATTAAGTGTTGTAATAAATATTAATGTGTTGCTGCTCTCAGGGTACTTACTGAGAGCTTTAAAATTCTTTAAATATATCCTCAGAGCCTCTTAGAGGAGCCAAAATTACCTGTAGCGTTTTCCAAAGCAAGATTACCCTGTGATGTTGATTGAGACTGTGCCAGTGCATCTGCCATAAAAACATTAATGTCACGTCTGACTGAGGCACAGGCACCTTCTCTGTTCATCATTTCTGAATCCATTATAAAGACCTTAATGGCAGCTGTATATAAAGACATGCCATAATGACATCTTAAATGCTGTCTTTAAATTCACAGCATGAAAAGCCTTTTAGGAACGTTGCATGGGGGGGAAAAAAAGGCAGGTAGCTGACAGCAATTTCTGGATAATATTCATAGTATGTCTTTTATTTAGTGGAGGTTTTTATTAATTTCAAGGTAAATAAATGGGTGCAGAGATGGTGTAAATAGAACTTTGTTCCTGGGCTCAGGTCAGCTTGCTCATTTCACAGCAAATGTAGGGAAATGCATGACAGAGTTTGGAAGTGTCTCAGCTGGTTATACAAAATTAAAAATGATACAATAAAAAGATCTAAAGCACATAAAATTAGGGGGAGGGGAGGGTTAAAATAAGGTCTATACATACAGAAAGCAATATATAAATATTCCAGAAGTCCCTTCTGCAGCAAGATGGTTTGTAAAGAGCACAAGATTCTCGTGGAAGGGTTTTGGAATGTGATAATTCTGTCAAGGACATTGTGTAGTCACTTTCTGGGCAATGATGTGCTTTTACCAGTCACCACAGCATACTCAGTTTGTCTCAAAGTTTGCTAAAGGCAGCGAAGGGAAAGGAGAATGGATGGAAAAGAAGGCAGTACAAAATCTTACAGGCTTCACCCCAAATCCTTGATATTCATCACTGAAGCCCACAGGATGCTGGAGCAAATTGTGGGCTTTTCTGAGCTTGTCTCCCAGAGCCACTTCCAGCTTCCCTTTTTTTCACATCATTACTCAAGACATGCAGTAGTTTGGGTGGTGATTTAATATTTAAGAGGTTTACTTGAAATTAAATAAATAAATATAAATATTTAAAAAACAAACCACAAAACACCTCCCACAAGCAAACAGAGGAAAAAAGCAAAGCCCCCATGTTTTTAATTCACGAGTGTGTAAATTTATTTCCTTAGTTACATAGTTTATAATGTTGACGTGACCTCTGGTCCTGTCAGTAGCACTGTTTGATGGCATTAATTAGGCTTTCTTTTCTTTCAGCTGTTTTCCATCATCATTGATTGGACTATTATTGGGCTGTTATAGGAACACTATAACCTTTCACATGTTGAAGGATCATATTGACCATCTAATGGCTCGCTGGGCCATTAGATCTGAATTAGATCCCAGTATTTGTTCAAAGGACTGTCCCTTCCCTCCTGCCTGCCCAGCCCAGGACTCAGCATTGTCCACAGTGTCAGGGTGTGTGTCCAAGCCAGTTGGCATCACTCATGGTTGACACACAGGGATCCAGGGCATGGATGGCTGTGGGGGATGAGGAGCAGTTCCCTTAATTTAAATTACATCACAAAACTGGAGAACTAGAGGTATAAAGTGACTTTCTGCTTCTGATTGTGTTCGAGGTGTGCAAGCTGCTCCATTTCCCTTTTACTCATTTAATGCTTTCTCAACATTTATCCTTTGATGGTGAACTTTGGAGGGATTATGCTCTATGCCATCATCAATTATGTATGCCCACTTGTAAGGACAGTCTTAATGTAGCTGGTTGGTGTTCCAAGGTTAAAATTGTGTCATTGATAAGGGACATAAGGCTCATGTCACTGAATAGATGATTTAAAGCTTTAAATCAGTATTTTTCTCTCAGAGAAAGCAAACGGGACATCATATTTATGTTGATATGTAAATAATATAAGCAGTAAAATAGCTTTTGATCGGAATGTATTTATTTAAAGGTTTTTGCGCTTCCTTACAGTGAAATACAGGCAAACAAAATTCCTGTTTAAGTAAGTTTTTATTTTGGATGTTTCCACCTGAAGTGTTTTCTCAGCCTTGAGTACAAATATCCATAATCCAAAAAATGGAGCGTACAGTATAATTGAGCACAATCTTAAGCTTAAAAGTACACAATCGGAGGAAGTCACTAATTTACCCACCATAAACTCCAGTCATTATGAAAACACACATTTTAACGTCATGAGTCGTGACCTCCCTTGAGTTGTATTGATTTCATCCTCAAAGATGGAGAAAGAATCATTTGTGTGCCATGGGAGCCTGAGCTCCAGCTGTGTGGTGGAACTCCAGGGTGCTGGGTCCATGCTGGGTGCAGCTCTCACCTGGGTGAGCACACAGGGGCTCACCTGCCTGGCCTCATGAGTCCTGAGGGGTTCTTGATGAGGAAACTGTGTGTCCAAGTAGCACTGCAGATGACTCAGAGGTTGTGGATTCCCTCCCTGGAAGTGCCCAAGGCCAGGTTGGGCAGGGCTTGGAACAACCTGGGATAGTGGAAGGTGTCCCTGCCCATGGCAGGGGTGGCACTGGGTGATGTTCTTTATCCCTTCTGACCCAACCCATTCTGTGATTCCATGACTACATAAAGGTTAGCGAAGTGGTCACTGGTCTGAAATTGGTAAGCAGTGTTGGTTATGATTGTTCACATTATTCTTGAGGACTGGCTCTCAAGCACCAGGCTCTAGACTCACAGACAGAGGTTAGGCATAACTACAAATACTCTGTGACTTATGGGGTGACCTTGGAGGTGATCCTTGGAACCCAACCCCACGGCAGGGTCAGCAGAGAGGGCTGAGACACCAGAAAAACCTGAATAGAGCAGAAATGATGGAGTTCCAGGCATGAGAATCGTGCTTTATGTGCCTGGTGAGAAATTACTTTGGGCTCCAGTACCTCACGTTGAATTGAAACATCACGGCCCAGAAATGTTTTCCAAAGCTTCATGTTTTTGATTCTGTTTTGTTGTTTTGTTTAGTCAACCTGCATGCAGCTTTCCATCTCCTGGGGATGGTGTGCAGGAGCTTCCTGCCTCCACCCTGGCTGTACAGATGATCCAAATGGGACATCCTGCCAGTCCAGAGGATGACTCCAGCAGCCAGTCACACCCGGGACACTGAGCTCATCTAAACCTTCCCAGACGACCTTTTTAGTGCTGTTGCCTGAGTTGGGACGTGCTGGTTTTTTGGATGAGGGCTCATCCAGACATGGCACACAAAAAGTAGCCTTTCATACAGAGTTTTTGAAAGATTCGAGGGTCAGAGGCGGGAAAGACAGACTTCTAAAACTGCACACAGTGAACCTGGAGTGGCAGTGGGTCGCTGGAAAGCTGGAGCTTGTGGTGGCTGAGCATCCTAACTTGTGCCCAAAGAGCCTGTGTCCAAGTCAAAATAAGTGTTCATTTTGGATGTTGCCACCTGAAGTGTTTTCTCAGCCTTGAGTACAAATATCCATAATCCAAAAAATGGAATGTGCAGTATAACTGAGCAAAATCTTAAGCTTAAAGGTACACAATAGAGTTATTGGTAGAAGTTACTAATTTACCCACCATAAACTGCAGTCATTATGAAAACACATATTTTACCATCATGAGTCGTGACCTCCCTTGAGTTGTATTGATTTCATCCTCAAAGGTGGAGAAAGAATCATTTGTGATTCTCAGGTGTGAGCTTTGATGCTGCTCCTGTCAAACTACCCATGGAAAACAAAGCAGGGAAAACAATGTCAATAAATAGTTAGGAGATTTTTAGAAATCAAAATTGTGGTTGCAAAATTTCAGCTCTTTGTAAGGGAGCTTCCACCTGACCCTGAAAGATTTGGGCACAATGTAAACATTTCTGTTTGTGCTGTAAGGCAGGAACTAATTTTCAGGGCCTGTAAACACTTCAAATATGTAAAAACTGTGTGTGGGTTATCGTCAAGATTGCTGGGTTACTGATAAATCAATAACCTTCAGCAATGTTTACAACCAGGGACTTTTTTAGAATTATGATCTTACTAAAGTATTTTCATCAAAACACATTATTATGGATTATTGAAAATTAATACCTCATTTAATGAAGTAGATACAGTTCATTGAAATCTCCCTTATCAAGGTATGTTTTAAAAGAGGGATTTTTATTACAGATCATGGTTTTGATGATTAAAATTAATGATCTCCATCAGAGTCCCTGCAGATATGTGTAAAATGCATTCTTTTTTTACCCTCTTATATTCTGATAGATGAAAGGACTTTTCCATGCTTCCTGACCAAGCTTATTACTGTATGCTTGTCCAATTTACCCTAATATTTTTTGCCATCTAGTTTTAAGACAGTATGTGATGGCAACAGATGAGCATCTGAATTGTCTCCAGTAGTCATTGAGAAGGAAATTCTGGAACCAGACTTATGTTATAATTGATAAGATTCCCTGCAGGTTTGAAATAATTTTTTGTTTGTTTGTTTGTTTATTTGGTTGGTTTTGGAGGTTTTGTTTGGTTTTGTGTGGTTTCTTTTGGGTTTGTTTCTTTTATTTTTATTAAAGTATTGTATTTAAAAAGCTTTTAGGGAAGTGTGACATCAGAAAAAGAATAGACTACAATTAGAAAGGTTGGTGGTAACACAGCCTGGCAGGGTGAGATGTAAACTTCCTTACTGAACTGAATACAATTTATAAATTTTGTATAGCTGGATCTAAACTTTTTGCTGGAGTTGTTTTAAAATGTGTCTTCATAAACACTTCCCATGGAGATATTCTTTATAAAAATAAATGTTAATAACGAGCTGACAGAGAATTTATAGAACCTCAGTCTCAGCTGCCTTTCGTCCCCAGGGGATTACAGTGCAGTAAACCCAAATTTATACAGAGGATGATATATACAGTAGAACAGAACAAAGGGAATGCAGGAGGGTTCTTACTGTCTTCCTGAAGTTAAAATAGTGACATATTCCTGTTGCTGTCACTGGGGCAGATGCATGAACCATAAATGCCAGTGTTTAATTTGGGATCTCTGGGTGATCTAAATCTATTTCTTATGAAAAATGCCCGACTGTGGCCAGAGTCTGTACACACAGGATAACTTCAGCACAGGTAGCAGTGGTGTTTCCTACACTGCCTGTCAAGAATGACTTAATCCTGCTCTGCAGATATTCGAGCATCCCTGAGAGGTGTTAATTTCCATACCCATTCATTTAGAAGACTCCGATGAGACTGTCAAAGAGATGCTAATTATTGCCAGCCGTGGTGATCCCTCAGGAATTAGGCTGGGATTGGGAAACCACTGTAACTGCTGAAGTTCCTCTACAGACAAGGATTAAAGTGATGAGTCCTGCTCCCTTTCTGGCTTCTTTCTTTGGTGGCTTGGGGTACAGCTGCCACAGACAGTCCTGGTGCTCTTCAGGTGGTGGTTTTGTGACCACTTTGTCATCTCTCAGTCTAGTTTGTCTGCTTCTGGTGCTGGTTTTATGATAAATCACCATCTTCATTAAAGGGAGGCAGCAGAACTTGGAAGTTCAGCTGATTAACATCATGCAGCGACACAGGGTGCCTGGAGTTAGGCAGAAATCAACCAGGAAATTCTGCTCTGAGAATTTAGGGGACCTACGATAGCCTTAATATCTGAAAATCTGAGCAAATTTTCCTAAGTCTTTAATACACTGATGAAAAAGCTGAATTTTCATTTAGAAAATAAATTAGAATTGTCAGAGGTCTACACTGCTATTGATAAAATCTCCAGGACAGGAGATCATTTTAAATAAAGGCTTTCCTTGAGGATAAATGCCTGTGTCCTTGATAAATCCTTCCTTTTCTATTCCAATAATAAAGTTTATTTTTGTTTATTTTTTTTTATAACTGCACATCCTTTATTGTGAGCAAAGCTAAATATGCTTCATTAGGTGGAATGTGCCAAAAATGTGAATGTTCCCTGAATCATTTGATCCTTTGTTATATATAAATATAATATAAATATTGTGTAGTTATATAAATTATATAAATATTATATAATATAAATATATATGTAAATATAGATATATATTTGTTAAATATATGATAACAAGGTGAAGAGAAGTTATGTCTGTGACTGTGTTTCCTGTGGGTAAAACCTCATGAATTGCAGCTTTTTTCCTTGCTCCAGGTGCACCTTTCATAATTTGGAGATGGAGGGTGTGTATTCTGTCTGTGTGAAGCTGGGTCATTGTAAGCAATCAGACTGCTCAAATCTGGAAGCCTTCTTACTTGTTTTGCTTGCTTTGCTCCCTCTATACATTTTTTTTAATGACAAAACTAAGCTTGTAGTGCTACTTCTAGTCCTTTGTTGTTGTACTGAGAGAAGCTGGGTGCTGTTTTCTCAGTCATTAATTCTTAGACAGGTCACAGCAGTAGAATTTTCATTACAGCTGGTGATACACAGAGAATGAAGGTGCAGAGGGTCGTTTGGGGTTTTATTCCAAACTGAAAAGTGAATGTGATAGGTTGGAAGGTATTTCTTTTTAAACAATTGACTCCTGTATACCAGAATAAGTAATACAGAAGTTTATTTCATAATCTAACTGTACTGCTGATCTTTAACTAGGCTACAGAAATTCACTTTAAATGCCTGTAGTTTCAGATATTATGATGGTACATTAAAAAATGCCTTGAGAGTGAGTCCTGGCATTTTTCTGTATTAGAGGCACCTCCTGTTTCCAGCTCCTCAACGACTGTAGGACTGTATTGATCCAATTTCATCCTGAGTCTATTTTCAGTTTTCACTTATTTTCTAGATCATCCAATCTTATTTGAGATCTCCCTCTACCCACTAAATATCACTCTTCAAAGCAACAACAAAAGTACAGCAGGAGTTTTTATTTAAAGTCTCCAATCTTAAGACAAATATTATTTGAGTATTTGAGCTGTGGTTCCCTTTCTTACTAACTCCTCAATCTTGTTTCTTGCCATTACCCACCTGCAGAAGGTACATTATCTATTGGGAGCGTCTTCTTTTCTTGATCAGTGTTTGTTTTAGGGGATCTAACTACTGGCTTTAATCAAACAATACTCTTGTCTGTATCCAAATTGCTACTCTTCTTCCCAAAGATATAACAATAATTCATGTTGCATTACATAATTTAAAAGCAAGAAATTTAATTTCCTGAGGAGTCAAGGATCTTTTCTTCCTTAAAATAGTGCTGAGATTTAGATAGAAAATATTTTCAGAATGAAAAACTAGGTCTGTGTCTAAGACTGTCTCTCATTTTTCCCAATGATTTTGTGTTGAGCAATGAATAATATTTTGCTGGAGCTTTCTCTGGCTGCTAGTCAAGTCCTATAAATGAATTCATTAATGGGAATTATTTTTGGGCAGCAGTAGTGGGTGTGTGAGTCTTACGGTGATACTTCAAGTGTGTGCCCACTTTTCATTGGCCATTCTGAGGGGTAGTTTGGCTTAAAAGAAGGAAACAAATAAATCAGAAAGCCCCAAGCTTGTGGTGATCAGCCCTCACCTGTGAGCCAGTCTGCTGCTGGGTGTAAGATTTCGTCCTGGTCTGTCTGAGTGAGAAGGCCTTTTTCTTGTTATTATTAAAAGAAACATTCTTATTTAGAAAGCAGAAAAAAATTCTCTTTTAAATCATTCTTGTTCTATGCCTAAACAGAAAACAGTGCAGAGCATGACCACCACTGTGTATTGAGCAAATGAAACAGAGACACTTTTTATTTAACATCAGCATCATGTAGGTTTTGTACATGAGGTTATCTCCTTCTTGGCCAAAGCAGAGAGTGTGGGAGGAGAACAGCAAAAAGGAAGGATAAGAACTGTAAAAGTAAAATTGTTCAAGTTTGTTGAGTTCTTGACAGTAAAAAGTTTTCTTTGTAGTAGTTATGAAGAAGCCAACTTTAGGCAGTGGTGTTGGAATGTATAAAATAGTGTTTGTGTAAATGTTAGATATACTGCCCCCAGAGTCCTGCAGGTAAATAGTAACTGTTGTAAACATATTTTCAACATTTAGCACTGGAAAAGTAAACCTATCTAGTTAAAGTTTAGTGTGGGGTATTAGGCTGTAGTTTAACTCTTTTCAGCACTTACTATGGGAATGTGTCTTGCCTGTACTGGACTTTGAAACTTGTTAATTAGGCTCATGCCTTGGAAATACATCAGCTAATACCTGTTGCCACCCTACAAATACCTGCAAGCCTGTGATGTACCGTAGTGCATGCTGGCAAATATTTAATATTATTAAATGCTGAGGATGTGATTCTTTGTCTGCAGTGGCTGCACTGGCTTTAGGGAGCCTCTGTGTAATTTAACAGTGTTCTTGATCACAAACACATTTTTTTAAGAAATGGTAAAAATGCCACTGGTGGGTTGTATATTCCGATTTCATTTTCAGTAGATGTGAAAGGAATGAGCAAACTGGACTCCTTACTTACTTTCTGTGAAAACCTTTTTGTATTGAATCTCAAATTATGGCATCTTTCATCCATGTCAAGATTAAACCTCCCTAAAATGCACAGAAAGTAATAATCAGGGAGGTTACAATAATAGCATCAGCCTCAGTCACCACGTTATTATTTAATGTATTTCAATGGAAATTTGTGCTGGTTTGGATATCATTGTCCTGAAAATTATAGGTAATTAGGGATTTTATTTTTAAAGCAGGCACACCAAATGAAAATATGCTACAAGGTGTTGATAGCTGGAATAGCAATGGCTGCATAACTTCTGAGTACATTAATAAGGGCTTTTGAGGGAGGGCTTTGGCTCAGGGAAGGATCTGGTTGTCTTGAGATTTGAACTTCAGGTAGGTAATTGTCAAAGCAGAGAGGGGATTGTGTTTTGAGTGTGGATAATGCATATTTTATGAATTCACATGGTAATTTAAATATAAACCAGGTATGAAATCACAGTTCTCATAAATGAACGTGCACAGAGCCTACTTTACTGAGCCTCGGCAAAGGAGCCAGTGAAGATCTAGACAGGTTACCCAGGCTGGGGTTGCTGATCTCACTGTCCACTGACTACAAAGAGGCATTGGGGCAAGCTTTTCTTTCCAGCTTCCATTTAGCCCCTTGGAGTTTCCCTTTCTGCCATCTGTTCAGACACAAGCTGCTCCCATATCTGAGCCCATCTTAGCAGTATAAAGGTTTTAATAAAAAGAAACAAAACAAAATAAACCCAAATATTTTAAGGGTGGTCTTGCAATACTTTCTATTTGAGTCCTTGTCAACTTTGGGTTTTTTTCCCTTTGGCAGCTCCGCAGAGAAGGGATTCCTCCCTCCTGGGGAGCCCAGACGTGGGTGACACAGCTCCAAGAAGGAAAAGAAGGCAAAGGGCAGCAAAACCTGCTGGGACAGGGCCTAAGGTGGCAGCTTATGAGGCAGAAGAGCCACAGGAAGAAAAGTAAGTCTTGTTTTTTAATGCATTTCAATGTTTTCATATCTAAAGATGTCGTGGGGTTTGTTGTGTTGCCAACCCACCTGGACAACCTGCTCTGTCTGAGCAGAGGGGTTGGGTTGGTCCCTTCCAGCCCCACCACCATGTGGTTCTGCCTCTCAAATGCCAGTGGACATGAGCTCCCAGTGCCATGCTTAATAGACCGGAAGTATCTAAAAATCTTTTGTAAACAAAACATGGGTGAGAAAAAAAATCCTCTGTAAATACGAGAGTGTCAGATTTTGTAACACTTAGAGGTGTTTTTCTAATTATGTCAATTTTGACTTCCAGAAATGTTTCCACAGGAACTGGGAGGTGCTTAGTTATGCACAGAATTATCTGAAATATGGTGTTTTGGTTTTTTTTTTTTTTAATATATGGCAAATTATATTTAAAAATACTTACTTTTCATTTTTATCTGTAATATTCTATGGATAAAAAAACTGTTCCAACGGACGTGGACACAAGTAGATTATAAAGTCATTTCCCATGATTAGCAAAGATTTCTGTTTAAATCATCAGGAGAATTATCTTATGTTATTATATTTTAACGAAGAAGGCTGTGGCTTGATGCCAGCTAGGAATGTTTAAATTTACAGCCCTGTTTTATTAGTTCAAAAACTGTGTTTTTTCAGAACGATGTAGAAAAATACCAGACTCTGCTTTTCTGCTCTTTTGCAGTCCAGTCCACCACAATGGAAAATGCCCTTTCCCCTTTGTATGCTGCCAGTTTCATTTTGAAAGTCTGCCTCTGTGTGCCTGAAATTCAATTCCACTTTTTCTTCAGTATTGATTGTTGAAGGAAAGCCTGTGGAGGAAGGTTGTAGCAGCGGGGTCCATGGAGGGCTTGGACTGGGTAATCCTGTGTCCATGGGTATCTGAGCCCCACGTGCAGGGGAACGACTAAGAAGATACTGACATTTTTGTTCTGATTCCCTGAAGTGAGGCAGATGTTAGTTAAAAAACAGAGCAACATGAAGTTTTCATACTGTACAAAGCATTTCTAATATGATTACAGATCAAGTCGGAGCTCAGTCAGAAGGGTGTCTGTCCCTTCTTCTGGGCTATAATATGAGTATTTATATTTTAAGCCTTGCCATATGGACACCCATGCCATCTCTGACCTCCTTTCTGCACTGTGTGACAGTGGTAGTTCTTTGATTAGACAGGAAAACACAAAACCTCCCCATTTACCTGAAAGGCTACAAAGGCTGTAACAATTTCCACTTTGCTGATTACTTTTCCCATGGTCCCTGAAGGTTTTGAGCTTCATCTTGAAGTCTTTTGCCATCTGCTAATCAAGTTTTCAGTCAATTTGCTTGCTAATACTTTTCACTTCTCTTCAGCCCCTTAAAGGCAGGGGGTGTAGGGTTGGTATGGTCACCCAGCTCACAGACAGAAGTGGTCCTTTCCTTAGGAAGCCTCTCCAGTAACCTGTGCTGATGCAATGCTGGGTCCCACGTGGTGCAAAAGGGCTTCATCTTGAGCTGACAGGACGTTGGGGTCCTGCCCAAAATATTTTCTAGTATTGTGTCACTGAGCAAAACCACAAATCAGTACCCCAAGCAAACCACCCCAGCCTGCTGGGGAAGGCTGGGGGAAGTCAGGCTCTGCATTCCTTCACCTTTGGAAGTGCTCCACCACAAACAGGGCAGATGTGCAGCCCCTGGAAGTGTGTCATGGTTTTCTGCTTGGCAGGAGGATCAAATGACAGATTGTGATCACATTTGCAAATGCACGAACGAGTCCCTGTTTTCTGAGCTCTCCTGCACAGACCTGCAGAAGGGCTTGAGTCATTAATGTAAATATGAATGTAAATGTGTTATAAATAAGCTGCAGTCTCACAGAGTCACATCCCAGAGTTCTTGCTTTAACAGTTAAAGGTTATTTGGAATTGTTCTCCGTCTGGAGTTTCTGGTGTCATCACCGGTGACCATTTCATGTTCCCCAGGCAAGTGAAGGGCTGTCACAAACCCAACACCAGCAGCCCAATGCTGACTTTATGTTACTGCATCATAAGTTGACTGAGAAAAATCCCAAATCATGATGAAAAACCACCTCTTTATCAAAGGAAAGCATCCAAGGTTTTCTTTTCTCCTTGCCTTGCAGATTGCTGTTTGAAAACACAGTGTTTTTGAACAGTCATTGTTATCACATAAGAGAAATTATGTCTTAACTTTTACATATTTCTTGTAAGACTTTAAAGAATGCTGAGAAAGTGGCATTTATCTTGAAGTTGAGAGCATCTAAAGTAAATACTGAGTCATGTAAAATGAAAGCATTCTATTTCTGCAAATATTTTAGGTTTATGGATGTTGAGGCTTGTTATGTGGCAATTCTCTAGTCCCATGGAATGAAAATATATTCTTAGATATGACCAAGAATACTCAAAAGAATGCAAATAAAAATCTGTCTGACATAGAAATTAGAGCAAAAGGAGTGCTGCCTTTCTCATACTTTGTGTGTGGGTGCAGTAGCAGGAAAGGCAGTTGAATTTTATTTATCCATATAGACATCTAGAATTACTTTGCCATTTTATTCTAGGGCTAAATCGACATTTTTAATGAAATTTGGCCATGTGCTTTGGGTAATCTTGGGTTTTGTGAAAGTAGCCATGAGATCAACACAGAGCTGAACTAGGATTTGTGGAACAAGGTTGCTAAATGAACTGTTTAATTATTTGCTGAAATAAAGACGTACTTTAGGATAAAGTAGAAATTTAGAATAATTAGTTGGTCAGTGAGCTGCCAAGATTTTGAGCTTTATCCACTCTCTAGCAGGTTGTTTTTGAAATCTGATATTCAATGAAAGGAAATGCTTCTTTAGTCAGGCAGATGCTACTTAAAGTTAATAACAGTCAACTGTGGCTCTTAATTTACACACTTTAAAAATGTGACAAAGGATGGATCTTGCAGTTCAAAACGTGATTGAGCCAGGAAGTTCAATGGAATTGTTCTGATTCCAGTAAACTGTGATGGTATTGGTGAAGCCTTAACTGTAACTTAATAGATGGCAATTTCCTAAGGTGCATGGCAGAGATAATATGTAAGTCAAGTTAAGATGCAAATACTACTTTTCACAATTTGCATTTCATAATTGGAGGGGAGAAATTATTAAGAGTGTTCCCAATCCACAGTGAGAAATTATGCTTATTGAGGCATTACCCAAATCTCTCCTGGGGCTGCATGAGTGACACCATTAGCCATGCAGAATTTGCATTCAATACAGGCGATTAAGTGTGTGGCCTGTCAGCCTGAATCCTGTAAATAACTGGATGTTTCTGTAATGTCTTCAATTTAAAAATATTTGAACCTGTTTGAGAGTAGCCAGTGCCTGTTGAAGATGACAAATTTTTGGTATAATTTTAAAAGTTAAGCACAACTTCTATGATGAAACAAAACTAAATCAGGAAAAAACCTCCTTTTCTAATGCAACTTACAACTTCTGCTTTGTTTCCACATGGGAAAAGTTCTAACTTTCTGCTTTGCTTTAACTAGTTTTAATTTCTTTTTTTTTTAAATGAGTTAAGAAAAAAATTTTTTTCTCTATCTGTCATGTTTTACTAATAAAGGATTTATTTTATGGTCCTTATTCACACATGGATTTCCTGGGAGGAAGGCTTTCCTGGATAACTTCTATAAGTTGCTCTGTGTATTTCAAAGTATAATCCATCCCAGCTGCTCAATAGTGTTCATAATTCCTCTACTATTCAATGCACATATATATGCAATTGCAGAAGTGGTTTGAGGGAAGGCATCTTAAATACAGGAAAAAACATTATTATGGATGCAAATATGCTGGATTCTCCTGGGATGAAGACTAGAGAAAGCCAAAAATTATTATTGTAGAGGAAGTGTTTCATAATTTTAAGAAGCAAGTGTTAAGAAGTACTTTTAGTTCAGTTGACTGAAAAATAGCAGGTATTGTTTGCTTGACTTTGTATATAAAAATTGCCTGTTCACACCAAGCATCATGACTCTGACTTTCTAGTCATTCTGCATAGCAAAAATTTAAGTTTCACAAGTCTAGTTTTATAGTTTTGTACATTTGATGTAGCCATTAATTTCCTTCCTTTTTTAATTTAATTTGAAATTTGACTTTTCCTGCCTTGATACATTTTGCTCGAGTGTTAAAGCAGAGTGACTGTCAGAACCAGGCCTGCATTTAAACTGAAGGAAAGAAAATCCTTCTCCTTAAATTCAGTGTATTTGACTTTGCTGAAATAGTGAGATGCAGCCAATTTTATAGCTTCTTTGCCACCAGTAATTAAAATATTTCTTTTTTCTTTTTACACATAAAAGTTGCTTTTTAGAACCTTCAAAGGGTTCAACATATTTTTAGGGGTTCTCAGCAGCATCCAAGTAAATCAAAAAAGCATATCCAGACTGCTGACTGGGTGTTTGGAAGCCCCAGGAGTTGCCAGGGGCTGTTTTATGCCACCTGCATTGCCACCAATTGCTCCACCAGAGAAGAGCAAACAGAGAATGTAATTTTTACTTTAAACACGATTGTTACGGTCCTCACACCGGGTGTTTGTTCCTGACTTCAGGGCCTGATTAAAGTTAGTCATGTGTGTAATTGTGGGTAGAAGGAGCTGCTGCATAGTTTTTGCTTGTTAATGATAAATGTGATTTTTCCCCCCCCCAGTTTTCATACTCTCTTTCTTTACCTTCTAAAGGTTTTTAGGGTCTTCATAGGTATATGTAGCTAATTTCAAAAGATATTTTTTAGCATTATATCCCAAACTGTAATAAGCTGGACTTGTCTTTCTTTTGATAACCTTCCACCCCCTTAAAAGCACTCAGAGCCTGTGGTGAGCTCCCTGGGGATCCCCTCCCTGCATTTGTTTAATTTATTGCTTGCGGTCCACATTTTTAAAATCCTAATGCAACGTTTATTTAAAATGTGGTTTGCCACCACCAGTGACTCAGGTAGGAGAAACCATAAATATGGCTTGGAACTGGGCGTTCTCAGGGGGTTACACACAGGCATCGTTTCTTTCTGGCTCACACAACAACTAATTCTTCTCATAAATGTTTAACAAGCAGAATTTGGGTTCCACTGAAAATGACACCAGAACTTTCCATGCTCCAGAGGGGATATAAAGTTTACACCCCAGTTACCCCCTTTTAAAGAAGGGTGTATTTAAGAGCACATTGTTGACACATCATTTTTTTATTAATTAAGTGTATTTATTTAATACAATAGAGGAGAACTGGCCTGGTGTGACAAACACTGTGGTCAGTGGTGTATTGGTGAGCCCGTGCCCTGTCTGTGTACAGCACTGATAGACTTATTCCTGCCATCATAATTTTATGGAATGCAGTGTTTAGAAGGGTTTTGATAGTTAACTCATTTAGGCTGAAACGTCAGCAAGTTAAAAAATCTCTTAGAAGAGGATGGTAGGCTTCATCTGAGACTCTGAGTATCAAACAAAAAAAAATTAAATAGTGCATTAAGGCCTCTTTGTGTTTCATGAATGCTCAGCATTTTCTTCTGCTTTTGGACCCTTCCTTTCCCTTTCCCTTTCCCTTTCCCTTCCTCTTCCCCTTCCCCTTCCCCTTCCCTTCCCAAACCTTCCCTTCCCATGGATTACAGTACTGCAGAAATCATTAAAAAAATTATATATATATATTTGCAAAAAAGGTGGTTTCAAAACATGTGGAATAATTCTGTGTTCATCTGGAGTTACTAAGGCAGAATCAAATGCAACAAAATACATTTTTTTTTCTCTTGTGGTGGCTGTCTATGCAGGGGGTGTCTCTGTTTTAACTGATCAGTAGATAATTAGGCTTCCATCCCCACGGGAAGGGTTGATTTATTTCCATGGGAAGTGCAGGGAGCTGGTATCCATAGCCACCATTGCTCCTGACTCCCTGAGGAAAGCTGGAAAAATAGGAAGGCTGAAAAGCCCAGGGCAGGAAAAAAATTAACATTGTCTGCTGACCTCCAAGGCTGCAGTTTCTCCTGAGGAAGGTCTCTGGGCTCTCTAGTTCGTGGCACATCTCACTGGTTTTTGTCACTGGTAATAGCCCAGTAATTGGCTGCTGATGGAGAAGTTATTGCTCAGTAAGACTGACAGGGCTGTACCCTCTCTTTTCTCAGGGCAGGCTCTTTAGAGCAGGGGTTTATTGCTGTGACAAATGTGGTGAGATATGTGTCTCCAGTGATTCATCTGTAATGTGTTTCAGTGAGACTGGTGGCTGTGAGAGCAAAAGAAGATACCTTAAGAAATGGAAACGATGTCTTCTCCCATTACCTTTCTGCTGAATTTTTGGTATTTTCCCATTACATTTCTAACAAAGGTTTTAAATTGGGGTGATGTTTGACCTGAACTTTGTCTGTTAAGCCTCTCTTAGGTTGGTTGTGGGTTGGTATAGTTTAATTTATCTCACTGAGCGTTAGTTTCTTGAACCTGGCCGGGGTGTCTTGACGTGGGAGGCCAAAGAATTTCTCCTCAGGAGTAAATTACAGTAAGAAGAAGGAAAGATTGTGTGTGGTTGGGCTAACCAGCAGCACTGGAACAGCTGTTGGTGTTTGAAGTAGGCCGTGCTACAGCGTTTTTAGTCTTTTAGGGGGAAGAGTGGGAAGTTAGGAAAAGGAGATTGCATTAGAAACAACAAAGAAGGCAATATTTGAAATTCCATGTGCATCCCTGTGATTAGGGTACGGGAGCAAATGTGGTCTTTCTGTACCAACACTTCTCTAAAGGGCTCTTGATGGTGTCAATTAAACCTCCATTTCCTAAATCAGCTTTTCAGGCAGAATTATATTCACATTATTTTTAATAGGGAGAAGCAGGTAATGTAGATGCCTGAGATTTTGATTATAGTGTTGGCAGGAGATTAAGATTAGACTGACGGAAAGCCTAAGTAGCTGTGCTTGCCAGCTCAGCCCTGATGTCAAAGATAGCGTGGAAGAGAATGAGATGAAAGCTTGGCTACATTAATGAGATAAAGCTGCCTTAAATATCTGTTTTTATTGTTCTTCAGACTGGCCATGAAGCATGTCTTCTTTACTGGATTAAATTAGAGTGTTCCATATAGCACAACTGTCTGTGGAGACCAGTAATCCCTTAAATCATATGGGACCCCAGGAAATGAGCTGGAGAAAATCCCAAATACACTGAAACTCAAGATCTGGGAAATGGTTTCACAAGCTCCTGCAAGTGCTCCTGCTCCAGCGAGGGGATTGCTCAGTTCAGGGCACTTTGCAAAATTCAGATTCACTGCATGAGTGTTTTGATTTTTATTTTCGTTTGTCCTTTTTCTTTACTTAACCTTTTTACCAATGGATCACCCCTTTTTCTTCCTTCCAAAAATGTCCCACCTCAGCAAAGCAGGGCTAAAAAGCTACCATTTAGACTTGGCAAGACTCTTCAAGAATTTCTTCATGCTAAAATAAGTTCTTAAACTTTTGTTTAAAAACCACACAACCAAATGCATGGAAGTTATTTTTCCAGCAGAGGCTTCAGTCATCAAACAGTGAAGGCTGTGTCTAGGCTATTTTTCTTCATCTGCTTAATTTCCCTGATTGCTGTGGGCTGTGAGGATCTACACCCAGTCAGTGAGAAATATGGTTATCAGACTTGGTTGTCCTTCTAGACCTCCTGTGTGAGATGCTGCTGAAAATGCATGAAATGCAGGTATCAGGATGTTTTCTTTTCCAGGATTCTTGAAGTCTAGTGCAAAAACAGGGGAAAAGGATTGCCAGTTGAGCAGGCTTGTACTGAATTTTGTTTAAATCCTGTTTCTGCCTCACAAAGTGAGTCAAGCTCTCAAAATGACTTGAAGAAGGAGCAAAGAAAGATCCAGAGCACAGAAAAGGGGTCAAGGTGACACTGGAAATGTTTCTGAGCAGGAAAAGGAGAAGGTCTGTGGTGAGAGGCACTGACTGTGCATTTGATTTCCTATTTACCTCTTATATATGTTTCCCCAGAGCAGTAAATCAAGCACTGGAAGCCCATGACAATGAATTTCCAGTAATACTTAGAGCATCCCCACGTCTGGTCTGGGTGGATAAATATTCATAAATTTATACAGTGTGACTAATACATACAGAATGAGCAAATGCACTTTCATGGTTGGTTGAAGGGATTCATCTGTTTCTGTCAACTTGTGTCAGAATTCAGCGTGACATCAATCAGGATCCTTTTTGATGGGTCCTGCCATCTGTGGGAGGCCATACAGCACATAGTTATGCATCAGTCCAGAAACTTGTAGAGTAAGAGAAAGAGTTGCACAAATCATGTCCCTCTTAAATTAATTTAACTACCCTTCAATCTCCTTGAGCATAAATAAAAACGAGCTTATTAGAAGCTGCAGGAGGTACAGAATTAGATTATTATGATCCTTGTTTAACTAGAATACTGCTGACACACTTCCTTGATTACTTAATAACACTTAAAATAATTCCTTACTTCATTAATCTGTCAAACCATTCATAACAATTTTCATGTAGCTGTTCCATCATTCAAGCTTGTACATACAACCAGTAATTTGAAAATGAATTACATGCTTGTACTTTCTTCAAATTGTTTACTGCCTATCAACTCATGTAAGTGGACCTGGTAAAAAACCCAAGGAAAATGGTCAGCAATAGAAAGCAATCAGCAACAGAGTCCATGTTGAATAGCAGAAGAGAAATAAAATTAAGTTCTCTTTTCAAGATTATTTTAATCGAACTACTAATGTGAATTAAAATCTGACAATAGTCTAACCATTGGCATCAATTTTTCATCTTCTACATTTGGATTGAACACAGAACCAAAAACTGAGGAAAAGGGACAACTGTGGGTGTAAACAAATGTGTCTGGGGAGGATAAGTTTCATTCTTGGTTTCATTCTAGAAAGACATGAGGTTTCTCATGTACTTCTTTAAAGCTGTTAATTATTCAAGAGTGTAGAAATAAATATTTTATATACCACTTATGTAGATACCAGAAAGAGAATTTGACATCAAAGTAAGAGACCTATCTGTTAAATTAAAAAATGGTGCCTCTGGCCTTGTGTTTATCTAGAAAAGATAGAGTGAAGATGGTATTTAACTTGAGGAAATAATCTGTTTACTGAGGTGGTAATTGTAGAAAAGGTTGAAAGAAATTTGGGTTATGTTCTAGAACATCTATTGTTCATTGCATTTAGGGAGACTTTGGAAGCAGAGTATTTTTTTTTCCATATTGAGAAGTTATCCACATACTCTTTAAAATCACCAGCTTCTGAATTACTGTTTGGCCACAGGAATAAAACTCTTACCAGCACTTGGTTCACATTTTGATCTTCCCCACTCCTCTCTCCAGATTCCTAAGCACCACTACAGAATAATTTCACAGGGGTTATTTTTTGGTCAGAGAGGAAAATGGTACATTATTCATCACTTCAGTGTTCCGCCACAACTCGCTAAACCCTGAAGTTGCACAAATGTAAAACTGAAGTAAAGTGATGATAAATCATGTCACTTCATTTCCAGTGGTGATGTGAACCATCCAGAGTGTTATTGCTTTAGTCTCTCTGGAGTTGCTCCCTGGATAACTATTAAACTACCTGAACAAAATTCTACTTTTATTAAAAAATCCTGGAAAATTATGTATTTTATGAAAGAAGTCTGCAGTCTTTTAGGCTGACTCAGCTTTATACCACTAAATAAGAAAGCACTTCTACAAATAGTGCACCCACTCGATTTGATGTTTGTCACAAATACAGAATTATTTATCTCTTCAGGTGCTGTACTGTTCTGAAATACCAGGATAAGAAAGAACATCTTGGTATAAGTACTCCCCTTTAGTTGTACATCTGTGTAACTACAGCATTGACTAAAGCTCTTAAGTGAATAAAAACCCAGATTATACCCAGTTGTGTTGACAAAATTCAAACTCATACAGTCTGAGCAATTGTTTCAGTTCAAGCAAAAACAGATTTGAAGACACAAAGAGAAGATCTCACAATTAAAATAAAATATTGTCAGGATATGATGAGTTAGTTCCCTGTTGACTCTTTCAGTGTTTCAGAATACTTTGTGAGCTTCCACATTTTGAAAAGACACAAACCCCAGTAAACTTCTTATCACTGTTATTCAGAGCAGTCCCAGAGCTAATACAAGCAAAATGTCCAAACCAGTATCCCCAAACCAGTGACAGTGGTGAGGAGGAGGGGAGAACAAAACATTTTTCCTGCAGATATACCAAGTTTGTCGCCCTTTGGGGTGCTTGCCCTTCCCTAATCTGGGAGCAGCAGGGCTTGGCTGGGCTAACGAGTCCTCTTCTTCACCAAGTGGGGACTGACAGGCTAAATTAAATTAATACTAAATTAAGTAGTACCTTCTTAATACAACAGAAGGCCTGGAAAAATATGTCAAGGCACTGAAATAAGTGGGGATGGGATTGTAGGATTTGGGGCTGCTGTGGGGACATGGAATTGAGTGTTAAAGGGATGTAGTGTTGCTCAAATGAGTCTTCATTCACTCTTTTGTGTGAGAAAGACTTCTCAGTATTCTCTTTGTCTTCCAGCTTTCTCCTCTCCAGTGTAACACTTGAGAGGCATAGAAGGATGGCCTTCTGCATGCCTGGTATGCATCTGCACCTTTTCTGCTCCAAATAATACCAAATCAGCCATCACATCTGAGGGCAGGAGGAGGAACACTCATGAGGCTGTTTGTTCAGGATGTTGCCAGAGACCACAGCCCTCAGTTCACAGTTTCTCTTAATGAAATTATTTTCAAGGTTGAGATGTTTCTGATGCTGCTATAAGCTTTTCTTAGACTAGATTTAAAAAGTAAATAATAAAAAAAAAGAAGTCAAATGTTTAATGTAACTCTAAGGCAGTGTTAGCCAGACACTCCTCTTTTTCATGGTTTCTTGGATGCCACACCCAGCTCTGCACTGACTCCTGTGTCTGGACCTGCTCTCCTTTTGCCAAGCTAAAAATATGCAGCATGTTTTCTTTACTATTTCTAACTTTTTCAGTTGCTGAAGTCCCTTTGCACAACCAGCTCGTATGTAGGTAGGTCACACTGAGTAGATGATACATGTTTCTTTTCAAACACCATTTGAGTTTAATGGTCCATCGACCAAAATACATTTTTCTATTCAGTAGAGAAATAGTCCAGTGAAAGAAAAAGTAAATTTGTAGGAGATTTGTATTAATAGAGTTCATTATCTGATGGCAGACCAGATTGAATGTTGTTGGCCAGGTAAGTTTGCATATCCTTTCAAATTGCTTGAATCATCTTGAATCTCAGATAGCTATTCATATTTTCATTCCACACCTTCACTTCTTCACTAGGCATTCCTGTCTTCAGTAATATCTAAGCACAGTATTTAGTTTTAATCATGTACCTGAGCATTACAGAGTCAAGTCTCAGCCAGGGCTCCCAACCCATTAACCTTAATATTTCTGTCCTTTGCAGGGAGGGCACCAGCATTCCAGATGTAATTGAGTTCCCTGCTTTTACATATATTTCTTGGCTGAGTCACGTTGACAAGAGCTTTCCAGTTGTTGGACTTAGACAGTTTGACATGGAATTTAGAAAATGAGTTGAGGTAGAGCCTGATGCTGCCTGCATAAAGGTGCACCTGTGTGGAGGTTAACTTGCCATCACCTGACATCTACAAATATTATTCTTCCATTGTGTGTTCTTACAAAAGTAGTTTGTCTCATGTAACACAGTCCCTATTGTCCCCTAGAGCAAAACGTGACTGCCTTAATAAATGTGAAGAAAAGAGGAAGAAAAGAGAAATCAGATTGTTTTTCTGAGCAATTTCACTGAAACGTTTAGCTGATGGAAAGAGAAATATAAGATCCACGGCTGCAGGGGTTTTTTTTCTTGAGGCAGCTCATAACCTTGGTAGAAGCATCATGGGATGACTTTTAGAATCCAATCTACCCCATTTATGGGGTCTAATTCAGGTAATTACCTCACCCCAGGTTTAGGTCTGGCCCAAGATAAGGTAGATCCTGCCTGACATGAGTACTGCAGGGCACACCTGTGTAGCCAAGTGGGCTCTTGGTAGAGCAATCTCATCTGGAGATTTCATTTTGGTTTCGTTTTTGGGTTTTTCTCCCCATTTTTTTTCCATTTTTTGTCAATAATTTTCAATAATTCAGTAAGTATTTTATAGGTTATTGTCTTAAATGAGCACTGTGCTGAAACACAGTTGAAGTTCAAAATTCCAAATGAATATTTGAGATTATTTATAAGTTTCTATGACAACATCTATCATTTTGATAGCCTGATAGTCTTCATACTTTAGACTGTAGAGCAGAAGAAATTAGCAAAGGTCAGAGAAGTAACTGGAGATAATCAGAGTCCTCAGTCTTTAATAAGTTCTTACAGACATTATTAACATGTTAATTCTTATCACGGATCTATTAACAGAGAATAATTTGCAAGCCTTAGAAAAGAAGGTGGATTGTTGTTTTTTTGTGTTTTTTTCTGATGGGGTTTTATTCCCAAAGATAGTTTTACAGTATGAAAAGTTAATTTTCAGTTATCCAAAGAAGGAATCTGTGCTGCAGGACAGGATATTACTGTGTTATAACCGACCAATTAAAGTTTTACTATAAATCTACGAGCAAGACACTTCCCTAGACTTCTTTTTCTTCTCAGCAACGGGAAAGTTTTAATTTATAGTTTCACCCTCCTTCCATTTTATCTTGTTTTCAATACAGTGCTACATTTATTTTCTCAGTTTTCTTCATCTTTCAGCAAAATTAATTTTCCTGCCAAACACCAAGCTGTCAGATAAATTATAATAAAATATATATTAACTTGAAAGGGAACCAAATTAAACTATACAATGGCAATTCCATATTCCATCTCTATACAAAGCTTCCATGAGAATTCCTAAGCAGTGCCAACTCTAAGGCTCCTGATTTTTATTTTAACACCCCTTGATTTCTTCACAAGAATGGTGCTCCAGATATTGTTGTGAAGAAATTAAATGAAGTGGTGCAGGGCTTCAGCACCAGGCATGAATTCAAGGAAAGAAAAATGTAGTATGTTGATAATAAATACCTGTTTAATTGGATAAACAGGACAACCTCCTCGATGAATGATGACTGACAGACAATAAAGCTCTCTAGTGTTTAATTATAAATGAACTGACATCACAGGGATGGCGCAGATGTGTGACAAGGGCTTAAGCAGCAGCTTCAATTTGATTAAAAAGCACTTCAGAAGAAAACTTAATTAGGCATAAGCAGTGTATGGTTATAGACAGGGTACAGAGAAATTCCTGGCCTGTTTAGAGACTGGAACAAGCCAACTGCAGCAGGTTGGAGGTGCAGAGACTGACGGTGTCCTCCTGCTTTCCTAAAATAAAGTTATGCCTTGTTGCTGGCTGGACCTGACCATTTCTCTACCCCCGCCAGTCTCTGTCATACTCTCCAGTTCAGAGAGACATCTCAGTGTTCCAGCACACCATCCTTTGCCTACTGGGACCTTCCCAAAGTCACAAGTCATGACACAACTTGGACAGGGTCTGCCTTGGGCAACTTTATGTTTTGTGGTGCTGTCAGGGGAGTGGAAAACTTAATCCAGCCTCCTTTTCCCAGCAAAATTCCTTCTTGTCCTGCCTATTTCAGGCTGGTGGCTGTCCTGGTTAAACTGTGTGTGGACTGTCCTATGGAGAGCTGGTCTCAGCAGCCTGGGTGAGCTTTCTCTGGTTGAAGGACTCAAAGGGATGAGGAGTGAGCTGAGATGTGGCTTATCTTGTCCCTGCTTATCAGATCAAGTCATGACCAGGTGATTTAAGGAGTCAGTGGCAGCTTCAGACTGAGAAAGTTGGGGCTGTTCATCCTGGAGGAGAGGAGGCTCTGGGGAGACCTCACAGCACCTCCAGGTTCTGGAGGTGCTACAAGGAAACTGGAGTGGGAATTGTAGTGACAGGACAAGGGGGAATGACTCCAAACTGCCAAAGGGCAGGGTTAGGTGGGATATTGGGAAGGAATTGTCTCCTGAGAGGCCGGGGAGAGGTTTGGCTGTCCCATCCTTGGAAGTGTCCAAGGCCAGGCTGGAGCACCCCGGGCTGGTGGAAGGTGTCCCTGCCCATGGCAGGGGCGGGGCTGGATGGGTTTGAGGTCTCTTCAAAACTAAACCATTCTAGAATTCTATGAACTGAAGGGAGATACTCCATCTGTGTCTTTTCCTTAGGCCAGTCAAGCCCTCCATCTCTCCAGTTGAAAATGGAAGTCTGTCAGATTGATTTTTAACTCTGAGTTACATTTATTTTTAAACTGTGAAGCCATCACTGGAATATTTCTGCACTTTCTTCTTTGGCTCATAACCTATTAATTAACAGCACACACTTTGAAATAGACACTTTTTTTCCTTGCTTTCCTATTTTAATGCTTATCTCTTCTTCCTCATACCTCCAGCCTGCTGAGCACACCCACATCTTTTCCCTGAAGCTAATGCAAGAGTTTAAAATTCAAATTACTGACAGAAGTGCATTGCTGTTCAAACAAGGCAGCTAAATGTTCTCAAACACCTAGATGAGTCGTGCTTTCAGAGGGCATTAGATCCATGAGATCTATCCCCTGTTTTTATTTGTAGTGTCCTTCCTATCAATGGAGTTGTCTTCTACATAATGTGCAAAGCCCAATCTGACAATTGCTGTGGTGTTTCAGGTATTTTATGCACTTACCTCTGGAATACAGAGAATAGAGTAATAAATATTGCATGTGGTCCCTGGGCTTATTAATCAGCTCAGAAGGGTAACTGTTTGCAGTTTACACTTCTCTCTTTGCATTCAGAAAACACAAGTATTTTCCCTGAAAGGCAGTGAAGATGCCTTTATTGTACCGAGTATTTGAGCATGCCGTGCAAGTATTCATGACATTACATGCTGGGAAGCTACTTTACAGATCACTCAGTGCCTTACAGCCCTGACTAGAGAGGGACTGATGATTTCTTAGCACCCATTTGCTGTTCTAGCCGTGAAAAAATTACATGCAACTCATTTTCTGAATAAAATAAGTACTTCACAGAGTTCTAGGCAAGAGCATCAGGGATCACTTAAACTAGGGTGAAAATTCTTTTTAACAGACAAATGATCAATATAGTGTGATTAGGTTGTTAGTGAGTCTAAAATAAATGTTTTCTGATGTATGGACCCAGCCTCCTCACTTAGTCTCATCAATTGAGAAATCACTTGGAGGAGGACCTGCTTTTACCCTTTGAATGATTTATCTCTACCCTCATCAGTCAGGTGCACACTGAGCTACTGCAGTGGGCTCACTGCTGGAATCCTTCCACAGGCCCCCCATTTTCCTGGGTTTTTATTCACACCGTGTCATTCTGTGTATGGTTTCTGAGAGTTCAGTCAGCAGGAAGGTGAGCCTGAAGACACTGATTCAGCCAGACTGAATTCTCAGTTATTTCAGAAGGCAGCTCTTACGTTGTGCAGTGCAATGACTGCATGGGGCTGCAGTGAGCTGCTAGATTTTTACTTCTGTTGGTTGAAATTTGGGTTTCTTACTACACATGTCACAGGACTTACTTTGACAGGTGGTTTTCTCTGAGTAGGAAAGCATCCTAGCAAAATCTCAGGATTGCAGCTCTTAAGATAACCCTCAGGGTTTTGCTAAAGACATTTCTTGTCTCTGAATCAGAGCACCACAGAATATCCCAAGTTGGAGGGGGCTCACAAGGACCACCAGTCCAACTCCTGGCCCTGCACAGACACCCCACCAATCCCACCCTGTCCAAATATCTCCCTTGGTGCTTTGACCACTTCCTTGGGCAAAATCTAAGCAAAACTCCATCTTTCTTTTGCATAGAATAGAGTTTTTTTGTGTGAGCAACAAAAATTCATTTTGCTTGCCAGCATGGAAGAATAAAGATGGCAAATAGAATTACTGATCTCTCTTCCTGTGGTCACAGGAGCAATTAGGACTTTTGTCAGAGGATAACTTCGTAAAGGAGCAGTCTGCAAAAGCTTAAAGGCAGCCCAAAAGGCAGTGGCAACAACCTAAGTGTGTCCTGACTTGGAATTTAGCCCACAACATCCATTTAGGTGGATGGAAACAAGGGAATATAGGAGGTCACTGCATCCTGAGGCTCCCTGTGAGGCTCTGAGAAACCCATGGTGACACAAGAGCAGCAGGTCTTGTCTCTGCTCTACTGCTGAGAACCCTCACCTTCCCTTGAGCTGGAAGGGGATGTGTCTCCTTTCCAAGGGAAAGGTTTTCATGGCACAGCATTTAAGCACAGGATGTGTTTTTGGTGTGAGTGGGACCAGTGTTAGTGACATCCAGGACAGGAGGCTGGAATGGGATACCTTCAGTTGGTGTGTGCTGAAGAAATCAGCACCCGTGTGATGCCCCACTGAATCTACCAGAACTGGGCATGAACATTTGCTTTGCTGCTTTAGGCTGGTGAAAGCACAAGAATAAAACAAGAAATGCTCAAAAGATGCTGATGACAGGCAAACAGTTCTTGCAGTGCAGATGTGAGGAAGTACTGAGCTCTCGAATTAGGATTATTTTTGAATTTGTACTTGCTAGTAATCCACTGTAATTCCCCTTAGAAAAGCATTGTGACTAATCTGTTGTTTTTAGAGGAGTTAGATGAGGATTTTAATGAACTAAAAGTGTACCACATTTATCTGTGGAGAAAAAGCTTTCATCTTCACTCCCTTGGGTCCCAGTGCCTTCCTGGGGAGAATGGTCACCTGCTGAAATGACCAGCATAAAGTGCTGAAAATTGCTTAATAGGAGGAGAAGCAATTTATCACTAATCTGCTTCAGGCTTGCCAGAGGTGATTTCTCAGTTTGAGCTGTGGCTGGTGGAGCTCGGAGATGATGGTGAGTGAAAATGGGCAGGTGGAATTATTCAACCTAAAACCTGCTTGCCCGGAGCTGCCGTCCTGGGAGAGAGGTTTTGGAGAGCAGGAATACTGTTTAGTGGTGTATCTCCCACTATGCTATCAGTGGAAGGAAGTTTGTAATCATCCATGACTGGAAAGTCTAAAAACCCTCTTCCTTCACCTTCCTTACAAAGTGTCGGAATAGGAAGTTTGAATTTCAGCAGAGTGAATATAATGAGGTCAGGGCAGCTGCAGAGCACTAATCATTCTTCAGAAAAAGGCCACTCTGTGCTCTCAGTGTGAGACATTTCCCGTCCTCAGACATGCATTTTATCCCGTTTTTGTCTGGCTTTTGCAAGGGGATGGCTTAGTCACCCTGGTATTAATAGTTCTTGTATTCTAGACCTTGCTATAAGCTTGATTACCAGGAAAGTTATTGCAAAATAAGCTATTAGTTTAATAAGTGAATTTAAATGAAGTGGCATTTCACAAGTCCTAGTTACTCTCTTACTCCAAAATTACCCCTTTTTGTGCTCCAGAGGAAACAAACCCAGACCCTGGGGATGCTCCTTGGGCACAGGAGTCTCCACCTGAGGAACTGCTCTCCTGTTGCTCTTCAAAAACAGAAAAGTCCTGATGGTTTCAAAGACCTTTGAATATTGTCATTTTATTGAATACATGTCCTGCTCCATAAGCTGCTGATAGTGTTAATTTCTGGGAGGTAGTACAGCCTGATCAGCTTTTAAGAAAAAACTTTCTCTGGAGCTGAGAAACTTGAGCTTTTTTCTTGTTTGGAGCCAAAGCAATCTGATTTAAACTTCCCTTTATTCCAGAGCCTGGGCAATGTTAGTAAAGTTATCTGTTCTGTGGGTTGACTGGTACTATATTTGGCATTCAGATATCTGATCTGCATTTTTTAATATTTCTGCAGCTCAACCCACAGGATTGCAGCACCAGCTAAAAGTAAGTAATGTTATAGGGCAGGGCTCGTAGTGCTGCTCAGTCCAGCTGGAGAAATAATGCAAAAAGTATTTAAATTATTATGGAAAACATGAAGAGCTCTTATGAGAACTGCAGGCTTCTGAAGCACAAGAAACTGTACCATATGTGAGGCTGGCAGGGAGAGGTTTTTGGGGGGAATACAGCCCTTGGAGGAACTAGTCCTGACAGTTTATCAAAGGCACAAGGCAAGAAAAAATGGGAAAAGTAAACAGGGTGACAGGGTTGCCTTTGTTGGGACAGGTTTGGGATACAATGGCTCGTGTTGCTGTTGCTTCCTGCCACAGTGATCCTGCCCCATCCCTGCCAGCCAAGAGCTTTTAGTGTGCCTGATTACCCCCCTTTCATCTCCCTGCCCCTCTCCTCAGGTGGGGGACATAAAAATAGCAGGATTTGACCCGGAGCTGATGCTGTTGCACTGAAAGCTTCTTCATAAATTGCCCATTTTCCATGTGTTTGTTTCACTGGGGTGCCAGAACCCTGGTCAGGACCAGCAAAGCATGAGGTTTGTCAGCCCCTGAAGATTTTTAATGGTATTTTGTTCCTGTGGATGCAGTGAGATGTTTTCTGGGATACTTGTGTGTGCCTTGGCTCACAAACTCCCGGGGGAATGATTTGCCGTGTTCACTCAGTGTTTAAGGAAAGAAATAAACCTCTAACATCTGCAGGACCATAAACATCTTGAATAGAAAACTGTGGTGCAAAGTATCTCTGTAGGATTTCTTCACTCCTGTAGGCCTCATCTTGGACAGAAATAACTATAAAGTCTTACGTGCTCTGAGAAATGTGCTTGTGGTTGTTTTCAGCGAGTGCACACACATTCTGTGGTGCTATCCATTATTAGAAATACTCTGTTTTCAATGTAGAGAAAATCCCAAAAAGGTAGGATTGAGCAAATTTAGAGTGGAAAAAAAAAATCAGCATGCATTATATATTATTTACAGATCATCTGGAACATCTTGGCTCTCTCCGGCAGGAATTAAGAAATTTTCTTCCAAAATAATTTTGCTGCTACAAGAATTCTTTCAGGCCATAAAAAAAAAAAACCTTGAAGAACTGCTTGTTCCTATTCTGCCTGCAGGCAAATTACAAAACTTGCTGCTCTGAGGAGAAAGAGAACCTGACACTTCCATGGCTTTGGTAGGGCATGCTTTGTAGGAGAGGGATGCAGGGATAAAAGGAGATGCATTTCCCTCTTTTCTTCTTGCACATTTTAAAGTTGAAGGCAAAAATTTACCATAATGAGGGTCCACAGGCCAGTAAGAACATGAAAAAGAAATAATTTTGTTTTATTCACTTGCTCCAGGTACAAGCTGCAAGACGGCCACTGGACTTGTGGCTCGTGCCAAACTGCTTTGCTGGAAGAGCAGGGAAAGCAAGCACCCAAAATCTGTGTCCTCCATGTGGAAAGGTGCTTTGTCTTAGCCTGTTTTTGACCTCTGGTCCCGATGATTCACAGGTAGCTGTAATCAGAAAGCCACATTTGCAGGTGCAGTGAAATGAGCAGACCCTGCAGAGCAAGGACCAGCTAGGCAGCAGAAGGAGCAGAGCAGGGCTGGGTGATGCTCCAGAGTGCCAGCCCTGCCCAGGGAGGCTGCAGGGGTGCTGGGGGATGCCTGCTGCTCCTTGGCCTCTCTGAAGTGCAGGAGGGAGCAGTAAAACCCGTCCCATGAAAGCCCTTAAGGTCCAGTGGGCAATCACCGAAACAAAAGGTGCAGTTTTCTTTCAGCTCAACCAACACAACATGTCTTTGATTAGACAGCTGAAAGTCAGAGTAAATAAAGGAAGGAGATCATCACTTGCTCTTACTTGGGGAGCAATTAATAGTCCTTTGATAACAGACTATTTCCTTTTTTCCGGTTCTTGCATTCCCTTCCTTTCCTTTTGCTGGTTAAGCACTCTCAATAGAGTTTCGTCTAAAATTGTGGGCTGTAGAAATCCTGATGTTTTTTATCTTTTCCAGGTGATTAATTTTGTTTAGTTTGCTTACTTTTTGGTCGCTGTTTTTGGGGGCTTTTCTTTGTCTGGGAGACAAAAGCTACTTTTCTAAAAAGAAAAATATAAAAGGTTTTCTCACATTATTTTTTCGTCTCCTCTGTAACTAACACAATTAGACTAAAATGTCTTGTATATCCTGGATGGAAAATCCAGTACTTTAATTTAGTTCCCACAAACATTTATTTTTATTTATTTTGACTGTTAGAAAGTTCCTTTGTATCTCATTGGGTTAAGAAAAAAGCAGATGGGGGTGAAGGAATAGAAAATTATAACTGGATGCATTTCTGAAACCAGGAGTTATTCTGGGAAGCACGTTTTTTCTTCCCTAATGAATGATTTATTTTTAAAAAAAATCATGCTCAATGCCACACATCAAAGAATTTCATTGCTACAAGCACCATAAAATTAGATAAACTGTTGTTCTGCTTATTAGTGATGATGATACTACTTTAGCAACAAAGCTGATAGTTAGCAATCATGCATAATTAAATTTGTAAGTTTCACCCTGCAGCTGTGCATTTGTTTCCAGTCTTATCTTATGTCATGTTTAGATACCCATTCCAGGGCTTTTTTTCCTGAAAATGTGGGAATGTTTTTCCAACGTTTCAAATAATTCTAGAACTGATAAATTTGTCCCTAGTAAAAACTTCATTTGTAGACAGCTTAGATTTACTTGTGTGATTTAGTCCTGGCATAAGGGCTATTTTCCTCTCATGGTAATGGTGTAAAGTTATAAGGTTTTAATTTATTTATTTATATAATTGTTTTTCTGCCCACCTCCTTTTTTTTTTTTTTTTTTTAAAGGCAGATAACTCTCAATCTGTAATTGCACATGGAATATATTTATACTCTGTAAAGTCTTTGTGCTGTGAATGCCCTCAGGATTTGACCCATGGGGCAGCCATACACTAAATCCCTTCCAGGTCTGTGTATGTGCTTTCACAACATTAGAAGCAGTGGCTCAAAGCAACTCGTTGATTGGTACGAGGGAACTGTGAGTAGACAAAGTTCTGCAGGGGCAAATGAAACTCTCCTGTGTTCCTGCGAAAATGCTGGAATTGTTCTCAGCAGACAAGCCCCTGGGCTGCAATGGGCCATTTTGTGACTGCTCCTCCTCACTGGTGTTTCCTGGGGACACATGGACGGCTCTTCTGGGTGCTCTGAGCTGTGCTCTGTGAGCAGAATGTGGTCTCCCACCCTCCTGCAGTTTCCACCTTGCCCTGAAACATGAAGGCACAGGAGCATTGTGCTGGTTTAGAGTCAAACCAGCAGGAGAATGAATCCAACTCAGAATGGGATTGCAAGGCAGAAACAATTTAATAAAAGATCACAAAATACACTGAGACAAGGAAAATCCATTTGACCCCCAAAAGCAGCTGTGCAGCCCAGTGGGGCACGAGCAGGATGGAGCTCACCAACCCCTGTGCTGAGCACCACGTGGGGCACCTGAGTGCAGAGTAAGAAGAACGGAAGAAACCTGCTGGTGACAATGATGGTGGCAGTCTAGGGGCAGTTTCAGTCTGGTCGAGGCTCTGCTCCTCCTCTGGATCTGACCAGAGATCCCAGTCCCAAGACCCCAACTTCTCTCTGCTTGGGCTCAGATGGGAACGCCCAGTCCCTCCCCCAGGGTGATTTACAGGTGACAATGATGGTGGCAGTCTAGGGGCAGTTTCAGTCTGGTCGAGGCTCTGCTCCTCCTCTGGATCTGACCAGAGATCCCAGTCCCCAAACCCCAACTTCTCTCTGCTTGGGCTCAGATGGGAACGCCCAGTCCCTCCCCCAGGGTGATTTACATCACACTGGGTGATTTACTCTGTGAGGTGAACAACGGCATATTTTGGCCTCCCTGCTGGCCCTTGAGCAGACATGACCCCTCAGGTGGGTGTGAAGGCAGGAACACTTCCTTATCCCCCAGGAGTTCCCAAACACCCCCCTGTGCCCTGCGGGGTGGGGTGTGCCCTGGGCAGCTGCTGCCAATGGGCCATGGGGAGCAGGGCATGAGAAAATGACACAGAGGGTTTAGAATCCACACCCACAGTGACAAACTGGTCCTGGCTACTATAACCAGGACAAGCATTCTTGTTTTTAAAATTAATATTGATCCATGCTGAAATGACGAGGCTTTACATCCAACCCACGCCAGGGTCTGAAATCAGTATGAGGATCCAGATGATGATGCCTGATGAATTTAACATGAGGTGTGAGGTTTTAGGTTGGAGCACCCAAACCCAGGCTGTGACAGGATGTCCAGGTGTGGTTCAGAGTCTCAGATCAGGCTTGGAGGGATTCCCTGCCAACTGTGTTTGTGTGGATGGTCTTTTGAAAAGGTCCTTCTGGATGGTTCCTACTTCTTAGCTCTTCTATCTTGGATTTTTCTTTTTCCTTTGTATTTCCTTGTCTGTCTCTGTTTATGGCAAAGAGTTTTTAATGTTCCATGACTTTCTTGCCATTGGATGACTAATGTTACAGCACTGCTGGGACCAGATCACCCACTTTGAGGGTAAGACAGAAGGTGCCTCTCAACTCCCCCCATGCTGCCGTGATGGGGCTTTGAGTCATGGGCTGACTCATCCTTCACCCCCTCAGAAACCCCAGACCTACAGCACAGGATGGACAGACATTTGTTTCCCCTATTTTAGTTTTTTCTCCCCCCCTTAATTACTTATCAGGCATAAAATTGCCGGTCCCATAAAAATAATAATAATTATAAACAGATTTATTCTTCCCGTGGTGTTTGCAGAAGGGCCCTGCTGCTGCCTCCCTCACCTTGTGCCTGAGATTAAAAACCCAAACCAACACTGTGTGTTTCTGCTTGGAGGGGTTAGACACGGCGACTCCCACTCTGTCTCCTACACAGCCTTGCTGGTAGCCTTTTTCAAGCTCTAAAAGCCTTTCCAAGCAGCTAGCTTTTTGTTTCTTCCCCCCTCCCTTTTTTTCCTCTCTTTTCCCTTTTTTCCCTTTTCTTTTTTTTTCCTTCCTTTTTTTTTTTTTTTTTTTTTTTTTTTTTTTTTTTTTTTTTTTTTTTTTTTTTTTTTTTTTTTTTTTTTTTTCTCTTTTTTTTTTTTTTTTTTTTTTTTTTTTTTTTTTTTTTTTTTTTTTTTTTTTTTTTTGTGTCTTTGTGCTGGTTTTGCTGTTTCCTGGATTAAACCTTAGCCAGCAGCTTTTACCCAAAGCTCTGCCTCCCCAGTGCTGTATTTCATCAGCCTGCTGCAGTGACACTGATTTTGTCTAGTGTTTTTAGTGTTTCTTCTGTGAAACAAGGCTCAATTCTTGTCTCCTGCTCCTGACAGGTAACATCTGATACCTCTGGGGAATGAGGTGGTTCTCTTAATCAAGTAGAAGGAACATTTTTTAAAGCACTGCCTACAAAAATGGGGTCTTTAGAAGTATTGAATGCTTTAGGGGAGTGCTGTAGCTGAAGGCATACATTTGAATATCTGATGATATTGGGTTACTGATGGGTGTTAAAAATAGCATTTGTTTCACTGTCCCAAGGTGTTGTGCCAGCAGTGATTGGGTTGCAGTTTTGGGGAGGAAAATTACTATTCTGTGTTTGGGGTTTTTTTTTTAAACAGTGTTTTTTCTCTACTTGCAGAGATCAATGTTGGGAAATTAATTGCAAATTTTTAAAACTCGAAGGTTTAGCAAGGAAATCAAAGCGTTTGGGTTAGGAATTGCTTAATAAGGACCTGAAAGTGCTGTTTGACTCATATTTCTGAACTCAGGCAAGCTTAGAATGTGCTCTTACGACCCTGCTTTGGTGCTGTCCAGGCAAGGCACAAATTGTAAAGATACTGACTGTTTCTATGTTTCAAAGTTTTGTGACACAAATGCAATACTCTGAGAAAAACACATCTTAGCACACACTATGAAAACAAGATATATGTTTACCCTCAGGTATTCTTTGTGGGAGCATCAGTGAGGTCTCCACAAAATCTCACAGGTTAGTTTTCCCTTAACCCCTGCCTGGGTAATTCCTCAGAGCCACATTCAAAAGGTAAGAAGAACATGCTTTCCTAGTCCATAAAAAGGCTGAAGTACACCCAAAAGTTTGTTTTGTTTTCTTTCTGTATTGAAGGAAGAAGACTGAGAAGTGAGAAGACTAAAGGACAAAGCCTGTGCCCATTCAATTCTTGTTGTATGAAATTCTGTGAGGAGAACCACACAAAATCTGAAAAAGAGTGATTTTTTTCCCCAAATGTTCTATTTTTATGCCATATTCCACACACTTTCCAAGATCTGCAAAGCTCTGGTTTAGGTTACAGAGGGGGAATAGTGTAAGAAAAGCCAATTGAAGAAGGATAAAATTAACATGTTAGGAAATCAGTAGGACTTAGCCCAATCTAAGACTGTCAAAAAAAGCAATAACACTTGTACTAGTCTGGTGGCTTTCATTAAGAGATATAATAATAGGTATAATTAATAATTAATAAGAGTGTATTTAATATTTAAATTACAGCATACACCTAAACTGCAAAATGCACTTGTATATATATTCAGCATAGTTGACCCCTAAATATTGCTGGGTTTTATTCTTGGTCTGTACTTTCTATTACACATTTCAGCAGGCAAGAAATTTTAATTTCCTCTTCTGTTCATGCTGGGAAGTGACTCTTCATAACTCCAGCTCTTGTCAGGCATAATATCATGTCCATCAGCATTAAGGAATGCACTTCCATCAGTGTGAGGATCCATACCCCTGCTGTAGCTCTGGTTTTGTCATCACTGATACCTATTTTTCACAAAGGCTTTGCTAGCTGAACATTCTTCAAAAGTGGATTACTTCTCAATTTCATAATAATGTTTATGAGCATATAAGAATTTGAAGTAGCTCTGTGCTTTCCTAGCAATGCCTTTATGTGTAAAGTATTAAGGAGTAGCACAGCAGTGACAGTTCATGATAGTATTTTATACTTTTATGTCAGAAGATGAGTAGTGTGGACCTTCAAAGGTGAAATGTTAAGTGTTAGCAATATTCGGGTCAGTCTGCATTTGATTTTTAGAGTTGCTGTGTTGGTAATGTGGGACATTTTGACTCAAATATCAAAGAAAGGCTAAATGTTTTATTTTTACTTCCTCACTTGATATGATGCTTCAGGTTATGCAAATCAGTGAAAAGGACAAGTGTGTTAATGGGTATCAACTGAATCCTCTGGTCTGAGTGTGCAAATGAACTTTAAAAACAGCTACAACAATGAGCCAGGGAGGAAACATGTTATACCTCAGTTGCTAGCACTTTCAGCACTGCTCCTGGCAAGTGGAGACGTAATCCTCAGGGCAGGGGGTTGGACTAAATAACCTGTAAGGTCCCTTCCAAGCCAACCCAAAGGCTCTATGATAAGTTCTTCACAGTATTATACACCTGGTACCCAATTAAGTTACTGTCGTTAACACAGTAGATACGACCATTTATTCCCTCTGTTTTTCTGATGGACTGTTCTATTTCTTTGATCATTGCCCTACAAAGCATAATTAATATTTCATTTCTTCACTGTGTGAATCTGTTGGAGAAAAAGAGAATTGATATCTGTGATTTAACTTGGCTTACTGGTTCCTGGCTTCCATCAGTGAAGCAACTCAGATGCACATTGAATTTTGGGGCAGATAATCTTGTAGATTATCCCCACCTTTAATGTAAAGGGAAAATGCAGCTAAAATTCCAAGTGGAAAGTGTGGTCAGTTGGTGAGTAAAGTTTGATTGACAACAGAAATTTTTCTGGTTTATCGTAAGAGTTGAAATACAATTAATCAGGTGACATTATATATTATAAGGAGTTACACTCTATAATCTTCATTGTCTCAAGGTGGTGCCACTTAATTTCTTCAGGTGTCTTTAAACATTATTTGCAGCCTTCCAAGACCAAAATGTGTATTTTGGTATGAACAAAGACTGCCCATATCCAATATGAAAATGTTATTTAAGGAGAAATTGCTGGTGTTCTTTTTTGTTTGGTTTTGTTTTTCCCCTTATTTAATTTCAATTACTGCTGTGCTTTAAATTTACATTCTTGTAGCATAGAAATATTCAACCATACTTTCTAGGGTCATTAAGCTTGTATTTAGTAGGTGTACCTCTGGGATTGGAATGAGTGACAGCTCATAAAATTCCGTCATTGGAGACCTCTGAGTATGATTGACATGAAAAGCATTGAATTGGTTGATTTCTAAGAGTGTTTTTAGAGGCTCAAGGTGTAAGGCTAAGCATTTTTAAACTTTGTAAAATACTCATATTTTCATTTTGTGTCACAGCAGAATCATCTATAGCCTTTAAAATAACTGAGGGGAAGAATAAAAGGGATATGGACTAGTATTTCCCTGAAAGGAAAAGAAAAAGAAAGGGAGCATCCAAGTGGCTCTTTGTTTGAGTTGTGTCTCCACTTAAATGTATTTCCATCCCAACACTAGTTCCTTGAGTATCACAGTGAGCAGTGACTGTAGTGAAGATGTGCTGCTGGGATGGTCTGCATGGTGGGGAGTCGTGGCCAGCTGCTTGAAAACATCAGTATGTGTGAACAAACCCGTGTCTTACAAAGGTTGTGGTCCACTGAAATGACAGCAGGAGCAGTTCTCATTGCAGAGTATCATGGCAGGTGTTGTACCACAACCTGGTTGCAGGTGTTGTTCTGCCCTAGTGCTGTTTTTGTCAGTCTGGGTTCGTGGACAGTGGTAAACATTTGAAGATAAAAAAACATGTGTATAGTGGTAAATGTCCCTTCTTATACCTAAGCTGATGTAAAATAGGATGGAATGCTTCACCTGGATACAGCAAACCATGTGACCTGTCTCCCGGGAGGGCCCAAAGTCAAACCATCACCCTCACCCAGCCATCTGAGAGGGGTTGCTCATGAAGTCTCTGTTGTAGAATTCCAGTGGAATATCCCTCTTTATTTATGGGTAAATATGGTGGCATTGGTTTTAAAAACTACTGTAACACCAGAGGAACACACAGCAGACTGCATTAAATTGATGTGTCCATAGGGAGCAAAATAACACTGGGCATTTGTGTTTTGCTGTTGAACAGGTAGATGGGAGGTTTCTGGGGCAGGCTGATGCATTTGGCAGTAGGGTGAACATCAGACTCTCTTTATAGTCAGTGTGCAGTGCCCTACCAACACCCTGTCTACATTCTTCAGTCTAAAGTGGTCTCCTGGAACACTCTTTTCCTTAACAATTCTCCTCATATTCCAGCAGAACTCCTTGGTATAGTAAGTGTTACACCTGGGCATAAAGCTTTGCAAGTTTTGGTCTTGTACTGAGATGCATAAAGAGAGGTGTAGACCACAACACAGGAAAGGGAAGGATGAGAGAAATCGTATTGTCCTTTTTGGAAATGTGTTCTTGCATTTTGACTCACTTTGCATTTTGAAATGTTAAATGGTAGTATAAGGCATGGATTTCCTTTGGCACAGGTACGGATTTTGATGTTTCCTTTGTTTTGTGTCATACAGAAGATTATGCCTTTTTGAATTTGAACCTGTGTTTTATTACCTATCCTACCAAGTGACTTTATAGAAAGACACCATCCTAACTCAGTGCCGATTTCCCTCTTGTTCATATTCTTGACATAAAAAATTTGGTGCTACTTTCCCAGTAGTTGTAAACAAATCATAAAATATATTCCTACTGGCCTTTAAGTTACCAGAAAACAAAGTATATGAAAATATGTAATTCCTTTTTGGTGGAAACTCTCACTTTTGTGTATCAGTGTTGCAATAAATCTGTGAGGGAAGACAGAGTACAGAGAAGAAAATAAGAACTTCTGTAGCTGCCACACGTTCATCTTCCTTCTTGGTGAGGTCTTGCCATGCTGGCCCCAAAAAGTGCTGCAGCTGAAGCTGGATTATTTACTATGAAAGCTAAACAATTGGAAGGGCCAAAGATGGGAGAAGAATTGAAGTTGCTGTTGCATGTCCATGGCAAACTATTTACAGCAAAAGAGAAATCCCCTCAAACCAGATGCCCGTCAGTCTTTCTGTATTCCATGCAGTTTCCCATTCTCACAGTCAGGCATCTTAATGTCACTGCAGGCAGGTGTGGAAAACTCAACCCATTATTGCACCTGCAGCTTCATAAAGACACTTTCAACTCAAGGCATTCATCTTTCAAGTACGTGCCATTTGACTTCATTTGAGGAATTACCCAAGATAAAAATTAATTAGATGTTCCTGGATGTTCACTGAGAATGGTTATGTAGCAAAAATTGTTGTGGTGGTTTTTTGTTTTGTTGGTTGTTTCTGCTTATTTGTTTGTTTTCTGTAGTTGTGGCAGCTGAAAAAAAAAGCTGTTGAAGGGAAGTCTGCAGTTTGCCTCAGACACCAAAAGCCATTTTGCTTTGAAATTTCGAAATCACTGTCAAGTCCCAAAGAGAAGCAAACAATTTTGCACAGGATTTACTGCACTAATACAATCTGGTTTATGCACAAAGATGAAGATCTGTTTGCTCATCAAACCACAGCATATAAAAAAAAGTAGCCATTTTCAAACCTCCCACCAATTGCCAGACATGGTTATGCTCTGGTATGTATTAAATCCATTTGGCTGGAGAGGGATAAGGAGAAATTTGAATCATCTTTTGAATAATACTGTTAAAGACATAGAGCAGTGTAAGTCTCTTGGTTGCAGTGCAAGGAACTACATCTAAATCTCTTAACTTTTTGAAGCTATCTTGAATGTTCCTGCTGCTCTCAGGGTTAGCATTTATAAATACCAAAACCAGGTAAGATAATGATCTATGTTGTGTGATTCCACCAGTACTAAAGTTGCTTTTCCACACCACCACGAGTACAGTTTGTTGAAGAGAATGGTGGAAGGACACCAGTGCAAGATAAATCAATGACATTATTCAGGATGAAATTAAGATGTCAGTCCTTCCTATTTGCATGAAAATTACTCAGTCATGCAGGCCACAGCATTAATGAAATACGAGGCTGTGACTAATGGTGTCACTCAAATTTATTGTGCTTCCCTTTGTCCAAACCCTCTGATTTTATCCTCTGTCAAGAAGGGTCTTGCTCTGCAGTGGCTGCATTTTGCCATGGCACCTGGTGCAGGGTCAGAGACAACATTCCTCTCCATTATCCTGGTTCAGATCCAAATCAACCAACCATGTGCTTTTTTCAGAACTGTTTTTGGCTTCTTCCTGAGCGCAGAAAATAAAGAGACCTCTTCTTCATTGCTTTCTGACTGCAGTAGCCTGTCATTTTGACATCACCTAACAGTCATGTCTGGTATAAACCATCTGCAGTTCAAAAGAGACAAAAATAATCAAGGGAAAATGTATTGAAACATCCTATTGGGATTTTTTTATTTTAAATCCAAATGATAACTACATGGTATTATCTTGGCTCCCATGCAATCTAATTTTGGATGGAAAAATATTATACCTGCTTGAATGTTAAAATAGTCGATGGGTGAGGTTGCTTTGCAGTCTTAGCATCAATATCTTTAATTTGATGCATGCTTAAAAAATCTTCAGCTCTGGCAGCCAAATCTTCATAGGTTGCCTCTCTCTTACCCTGGGCAGTGTTTGTAGTGCCCTGCCTGGTTTGGGCTGGCATAAATAAAGGAAAACCATCACTAGCTGGATGCCTCCCATACTGAAAAGTCCTTTGTAAAACAGGTGAGAAATCAAAGGGTTTATGGCACAACCCATGAGTATAAATGGGATTTTTAATAACTTGTGGGACGTTTGCAAAGGTGGCAAAATAGGATAGTTAGATTACTGCTGGAACCGCCTTAGGAGAGATCAATATATGAACACTGTTCCCACTAGAACTGCAGGGGAAAATCTTGTAATTAATAATAAAAAAAATTGATTCATGTGAAGCTCTCAGGCAGCCCTGTGGAAGTAAAGCACTGCAGTGTTTGGTGGGAAAGTCCACTATTGATTCAGTCTGATAAAATATTTTTCTTTATCTTTTGAGAAGTCTCAGTACATCTATTATATGAATAAAAGTTTGGTATTTCTAACACATCGAGGGTCCCAACAGACACAATTCTGTTTTGTTGCAGAAGCTATATTCTTTCTCTGTCTTGTTTGCTGTTGGACAAGGTATTTGAACAGAGAACTGCACACAGAGGCAGAGAAGCATAATCCTCTATTTTTCAGAGGCTCTGGACACTGAATAGGTATCATTGTATCCGTGTCTCTGGAGGGAAAAAAGCACTGCAAAAACTTCTTGGAGCAAGTTTTTTTTGCTTGTTTTTATGTGTGCAGCCTCCTACTGACAGCTGCAGAGAGAAATGTCTTCTGGCCTTTTTATGCCTTCCTCTTGCTGTGTGCTTTTCCTGTCAACTACCCCATAAATATTTTGCTGTAGCTAGTGCAGAAGATGAGCCTTGCTCAGGACCCCTTCAGGAATGAGACACAAAACCCAGTGACTTTAAGACAACTGCAGGCTGGGTCTGAATACCAGTCATCCTGCTCAGCTCCAGAACACCACAGTCCACCTCCCCGTGCTCAGATTTCACTCATATACTCTGTTTTTCATGAACAATTCATATTTATTCATGCTGGTGCCAAAGTTCGTCCTTTGTTGCCAACAGTTTGTATTTATCCCTGATCCTCATTAAGGATTCCCCTTCCTGTCTGTTCCCTTCCCTGCAACAGCATCGCCATCCTGCACATCTCTGGTCTTGTCTCATTATGCAGAATAGATCACTAATATGCTAAATAAAGCACTTCAGACGTACAGATCTGGCTTAGGATTTCTGTGAGACGTCTCATTTCACAGGGACAGGTGAAATTCCCTGTGGTGGGCATTAAGACTGCATTGGTCCTCGGGCTAGGACAAACCTCATTGCATGCTGAGTTTATCCTGGTGGACACCTCCTTCCTAAGGAGGGGAGAAGGCCATGTGTAGTCCATGTTCATGCTTGTTCTTTTGCCATTTAAAATATTTAGTTGGGATACTTCACAATAAACCTAACCTAAGTTTATCTTGTTCCATGTAGTTGTGGAAGATAGTGATACAGGGAATTATGATTTTCCATTAAAAATAAAAAAAAGTCTACTGTGAACCACGTAAGAGATGCTGACAGGTGTAGCCTGGAATTGTGATTATATTAATTGCTGTATTTAGGATTGGAAAACAGAAAGTTAACCAAAAAGACCCTAGGCTGCACTGGTGTTTCTAAGGTGTATATGTAATCCGAATTACAGAGACTGGTGGGAAAAAGAAATCTATGGTGTGTGACAGCAAAGATTAGCATAAAAATCACAGATCATTTTTTACAGTACGATTATCACATTGCAAGATAATACTGGTTTCATCTTAAGGATCTTTAAATGGTTCTTGCAGGGACCATTACTATAGCTTGGTTTTTTTTTTTTGTTTTAAGGGAAAGCATAACTTGCTTGTGGAGTAGATCTTTAAGTGTTATACAATATGGCTTTAAACTTTTCCTGCAATTAAAGCCTAATCCAAAACACTGAATCACATTATCAATTTTATGCTTAACTGGAGCATTTTTTCAACAGGTCTATTCATCTGCTTTAAACTAAGCACATACTTAAGTGCATTGTTGAATCAGGGCCAGAGTTGTGTGATGAAGGAAAAAAAAAACCACACACAAAAAGTATCTAACAGATAATATTCATATTTCTGGGATTAAAATGTTCATTTCAAGGAGAGGAAGAGCTTAAGTCTCAATTAGCTGCAGGCACAGGTGAAAGAAGCAGCTGCTGAGGACAGGGCTGTTGACAGCTATGGATTGCTGTGGGTTCCTGGGACAGAGGGGATGAGATTGATTATTCCAGCATTCCCTGCAGATCCCCCTGAACAGGGGGGCAGGAGCAGCAGCCACTGCTGGGTAGGCTGGTGATGTGCTTGAAACTCCAGGGGCTCTGCTTCCTTGGGGTGCACTGAGGAACCAGCCAGAAACAAAGCCACACACCACTGCCAGTCCCATGCCCAATGCCCACACTGACTGTGCTTTTCTCTTTCTCAAGAGAAAACCAAAGGCTGAACCTTCCACTTGACCCTTCTCCTGTAATACTTATGTTCTCCTGTCCGGTTTGGCCAGTGCTGCTGATCATCTCTGGTGTTGCACTGGGGTTTCTGTTCACTGTTACGAGTCTGGTGTGTTAAAATTGGTGCTTTTATGGCTGTTTTGCTTTCACAGGTTGTGACACTGGTGTAAGTGAGAGCATTGTCGTGGTGAATTATTCACAGAATCCCAATTGGTTTGGGATGGAAGGGACCCCAAAGCCCATCCCATCCCACCCCTGCCATGGGCAGGGACACCTTCCACCAGCCCAGGCTGCTCCAAACCCCATCCAACCTGAGCTTAGCTGAGCTTCTTGATGGCAAGAATACATCGAGTAAAACATAGATCAATAGCACTGATAACCATTGATCAACTGTATTGGTAGGACTCAGTGCCACCAGGTACAGCCCTGGCTTAGGGGAACAGGATTCCTGTGTGAAACCTGCAGGTAATGCTGGAAATCAAAGCACTGAAAATAGGAGGACAGCCTAAAAGGAAAAGCAGGACTGTCCTTAAGCAAATAGATGTTCAGTTTTGCACTTTTCCTTCGTGGTCTCTTCGCCTTTTGTCCCTGAGTTGATCGAAACACCTACAGCCCTCACCGCTGTAGGAATCCCCTAGCTTTAAAGTTAAGTGGGTGTTAAAGTGCTCTGTAACATCAGGGAGCCTGGGCAAGGAGAGGAAGAGGCCATTGTGTTGTAAACAGTGTCGTTGCCATGGAAACTGGTGATTTGCAGGGGAAAAAATGGAAGGAGGGGAGGAAAGAAAATAGAATTTCCCCCCTCACCCTTAATATTTAAATCGTAACTGTGATTAGTGAACATGCTTCCTGTATTTGCTTAGGTAACGTGGTAGGCAAATATAATTGTTTTCTGAAGCTGCCAGAAGTCGCTGTGTTGTTGCATGCCTTGTCCCTGAAGTAAGGATGCTTATATGTACAATTATCTACTGAAAACAGTTGACCTCATGCTCATGTATCCTGAGCTATTTTGCAGATCGCCACGGTTCTCATACAGAGCAAAATATGTTGTCTAATGATTTGTTAACTTTTCACTTCTTGGCCCACGTTTGGCTGTAAAACCACAGTTCTGTTAATTACAAAGAATCTGTGTCTGTGTTTTCTTTGCTTTGCCTTGTGGGGGGAAAAAATTAAATGTTAGGGAGGGGAAGGTGTTTTTTTTTAAAAGTTTTTTTTCTTTCATATAAAATGTTGAGTGACCTGTGGCAATTTCCAAAGTATTTCAGTGGGTTCTCTGATGTTTAAATTGAACTTTACATCATTTGTTATAGTGACACCTGCTGCTCCCGTAGTGGTGAAGTGTATGTGAGTACATAGAACCCACTTTTCAAAAAATTTATAACTCACTGTAAAGATTTTATTCTGTGCTGAAACTTGGCATGCAGGCTTTTTGAGTAGGAACAAATTATTCTTTAAAAGAACGTGGTGGGGAGAAGTTGGTCATTCATAAGAGCTTACTGTGCAGTCGAAGCAAAGTGATTTTGCTGACACATTTATCTGTTTATGACTCTGTAACTTGGAATATGAGAATGAAACAGTGCATTTGTTCACTTTCTCTGTCTTTCAATCTCAGTTCAAACTTCTGCTTTGGTCACTGGTGTAAATGGCTCTGACTTTCTTTTCCTGGTTCTCCAAGATATTTCTCTCTGTCACAGACAATTTGATTAAAGATTGCTCAGCAAGGAGCCCAGCTGGTTTTCAGCCAGAGAAGAGGCATTCCTGGATGAAATCCTGGAAAATTCCTTCAAGGCTGTCCCAGTTTCTATGTCTTTTAAACCTGCTGCTTGTGGAAACTGCAGCAGGTGCTGTTCTTTCCTGTTAGGGTTGCCTTTTTCTTCTAAACATTTCCCTCACTACTGAAATACCTGGGAAGTAATCACTAGTGCTAAACATTTGTTTTATGTTTGTTTTTCACCCTTGTAAAATGGCTGTGAGTTTTCCAGCATGTTCACTGTAACCACCTTGAGCATCTCTGTGACAAAAGCTCCTTGCAAGCCAACCTCACTGTCTCTGTAGTTACCTTTTACTAGGAATAGTCATACAAATAAAAATACCTTGTGATTTTCTTTGGAGTAATTGTCTCCATACAGGAAACCTCTTTTCCAAAGCAGCATTCTGTTAGTTTATCTACTTTTCATAGATGAAACAACCACAGTGGCAGAGGTTGCGCAGATCCTCCTGTGCTCCAACCTCCTCTCAGGAGGGGAGATGTGCCTGAGTGGAGAAGGGATCTGGGCTGGGCATCACCTGCAGGGTGGGAGGCTGGTCCTGGGGCCACCGGGGCACGAGTGTGCAGCTCTGGCTTCGTGGTGATTCAGTAACCAGGACCAGCACCAGCACTGGTGACTGTTTATCCAGAGTCTAGACATTTTATACAAGGTTTGGGCTCCGTTCTCTGTTTTATAGGGGAGGCAAACACGTCTCTTTTCTGGGTCTTGTGGTCGCCTGACGGGTGCTCTGGCTGTGCGCTGCTCTGCCTCAACAACCTAAACAACCTCCAGAATAAGCAATCTGGTGGCTTTTTATCTGAAACTTTGGTTTAGGGGGTGATACACAGGTGTGCCTGCCTCCAGCTGTGGAAGGGAAGAGTGGGGACACATCTGTCACTGAGGAGCTCAGCATGGCTGTGTGGAGTTCAACAAGCACAGGCTGTCACACAAAATCATTAGACAGAATGGCTTCCTTGCAGTCTTTAGTAAGACTGAGTGCTGGGTTTTCTTCTTTGCTATGGACTTTGTGGAGGGATATTGGTCCTCATAAAGAGGGAGTGTGATGAGATGCCTCATAACATGACCTGCAGTAAATAGGTCTGTTGGAAAAAAGTGAAAGTGAAGACATGCCATCACAATCCATCATAATCCCTTTGGAGGGAGGCTTGCAGAATGCTTGCCACAGAGCTTTCTGAGGCAAAAAATTGGTAGACTTTAAAAAAAAACCTGGGGCTAAGTGGTATGTGAGTTCTGGAGGGTGGTGGCTGTGCAAATCCCACCCAAACAAAACATGTCAACACAGGTTTAACCTTCCAATCCCTGGGTAATTCCACTGACTTCCATGGTAAGTGATTTACTGGACCAGGACCAAGAATGCAGCATTTTGGAAGAATGAACCTTGCCAGCCTATTTAATGCCTGCTTTAACAAATTTTCTGGGTTGGTTTCCTTGCTTTGTGTCCTCAGTGCTCATCGTCCCCTCGGGGTTGTGCTTGGTGCCATAAACCCACGGGCTGTGCACTGTGAGTCCCCAAGGGCACTGTGGGACTTCAGCTGCCCTGGTGGGAGGGGATGATGCTCACCATCCTCTGCAGTGTTTTAAAGGTGTTGAAGTGCACAGAAATATGTTCCGTGTCCGTGTGGAGCAGAGCATTTGAAATGATACACATTAAAGTCAAATACAGGAAATGCTCGGCAGTGAAAAACAAGGGTTTCCTTTGTTTGTTTTGGTTTTTGAATGATTAATACCCACCAAACATCATTTCATTCAGCACTGAAAATCCTCTGCGCCAGGCGTTGCTAGGCAGTCAATAATTCAGTAAGACAGTGTTTATACAGTGAAAATCGGTGTAAAATACATTTGCAAAGCTGCAAACTGGACTGAATCTCTGTTTACATTAAATACATAAACAGCAGAGTGGCTTGAGCTGCACTTTGTGTGTGTCGCACACACAGTGCATGGCCCAGCTCTTGTGTGTACACAGCCCACACATAAATATTTCCCATTAATGTATTCAGCTGGCAGTGCTTTGTAGGGAATCAAGTGCCCATGACCAAGGACAGTGCACAGAGTGTGTTGATGTGAAGTTTATGTGACAACAGTAACAGTACATGTTTCCCATTACAGATAAGGATGCTTAGTATTTATATGGGGCTTTCCATTTTAAAAGCGTTTTAGAAATACTAATTAGCACAAGCCTAACAAGGGAAAAATAATTAGAGACACAGATTCCTATGAGAGAGAGAAACCTTGGGAAGCCAAAATGCCAAAAGAGACTTAAAAGTAGTAAATGACAGCAAATTAGGCATGGATTTGGAATACTTATTTGACAGCAATAAAGACCAATTCAATTTTAGTCTAATAAGCAGAGGTCTCCTGTCACTCGGGATGCTGGAGTCTTGTTAGCAGAAGGATATTGACAGATGGGGAGAAGACCAGGATACATGGGAGGGATATTTGAAGCCCAGATTTATAAGGAACGGTTTTATGTTAAATACATACAGACTGGCTAAAGGACAACAAAGGAGACATTTGATAAGGCTTGAAGGGTATCAACACAGAGCAGAAGATGTAATATGAGGAATGGGATTAGAAAAGATGGCTTGAAATGAGAAAGAGCTTTTGGACTATATATTAAGAAATTGTCAGTTATATCTATTGGCTTGTAAAATAGAATTTCCAGAGAAAAACGAAGCAGCATGTCTTGCTGAATTTGACAGTGTGATGCAAAAATGCTAGTAGTGAATAAGAGTTCTTCTGGAGGAAATAAATTAGTTTGACAACTCCACAGAGCTTGTTCCTCTTCACAGTCCTTTGTAAGGTAAATGAAGACCCCTCATGTAATGCTATATTCTGTAAAACCAGTGTAAATACAGAAATTAATTAGTTCATGCATGCAAGGAAGCCAGTGCAGCTCTAGATCTGTTTCCAATAGATGTGGAAGCAGCAAATTCTGACAAAGTTCTCTTTCAGTTGTCAGGGCATTCTGCCTCCTGGTCGTGCACCTCATTTTCCTAGAAATTATGTCTACAGATAAAGTGCTTGTTCCCCATTGGCATTATGTCATTTTCTCCATGTCTTTTGCAATCACACTTTAAAGTTCTGAGATCAGCTGAGCTGGACAGAGTCTAAGTTGGGATTTCATTCCGGGTATCCGGGCAACCTTTTCAAGTGACACTTTGCTGAGTAATATTGCCATCCACTCTGAGGAGTAGTTTCTGCTGAAACGAGCTGCTCTGATTGGAAGACTCATCCTTGAGCTGTGGAAAGGAACCCTGCGGTGCTTCCAGTGCATGTTCCTGTGCAGGGAGGAGATGTGCTGGGTGGCTTTCCCACTTTCAACCACAGCACTTCATAGCACATCTGCACCTCTTGTAAGACAGCACAGCTGAGTGCATTTTGTGAAGGAGTCTGCTTATTTCTTGAGTTTTGGACATTTTAATTAATTCCTCAGACTTTTATCCATATCCCCTGTGGAGTCAGATTTCCAGCTCTTATGGAGTGTGTTGGAGGATTTGGGGTGTGGAGCATCTCCGTGGTGAGCAGAGGCTGCGGGAGCTGGGGCTGGTCAGTGTGGAGAGGAGCAGAGTGAGAGGGGATCCCATCCACGCACACAAACATCTGCAGGGGGGTCAGAGGATGGTGCCACCCTCTGCTCGGCGGTGCCGGTGCCAGCACCGGGAGCGACGGGCACCGACTGGGACACAACCGGTTCCCCTCCCCCTGATTAATCCTAATTACTGATTAATCCTAATCAGTAGGATTAGGAATGAGATTCCATACAAATTCCCCCTCCCCCCTTGTTTTTTTTCTTCAATGCACAAAATTTTAGCTTGCAGAATTGCTGAAAAGAAAATTGACTTGAAGCAAGTGCTGTCAGAGAAGGCTCAGAAGTTTGAGACCTTGTTAGTGTGAGGGACCCCACTAACAATACACAAGAACAGCGAAGTATTAGAAAAGAAGAAAACATGAAAGTTTTTTGCCTGTTCACTACAGAAAAGGAAAAAAAAAAAAAAAAAAAGAAAGTTATATCAACAAAACTAAAACAAGCAAAAAAGAGAAAATGCCAACCAAACAAAAAATGCCAACCAAAAAAAGAGCCCACAAAAAAACCACCAACAGGAAAAAAACCAAAACAACAAAAAATCCAACTTGAAAAACACCAGCCAACCAACCAGCAGGAAAACAACGTAGACCATTGCTGCTGAGACATAGCCTGTTGTGGTTCTCCTCAGAACAGGTCTATTTCCATACCTCCCCGTGTCTGTGGGGTAGAACAGCACTCTGTGAGATGCTTGAAGGCAAAGCCCTGTCAGAATTCCCAGGGGCTGCAATTTTACAGTCATGGTTTGGTATTGCCTAAGTTTCTCCTGGAGGTTTAACTTCTCTGGAAAGCACCCAAAGATTCTTTCCTTTCTGAAGCTCCTTCTATGAAAGCTGTGGCTGGTGGCAGCAGGATAAATTCCATAAATTCATCCATTTCTGCGTCGCTCGTGCCAACACGAGGGCAAGTTTGTGCTGCTTCTGCTCCCAGTGGTTTTAACAAGGCACCAACGGGATGCAGAGTGGAAAATAACAATGAGAACCAAGTGCTGTTAGCATTGCTGCATGTGCACAGTGCTGCATGCATCCCCTTGGCTGATTTACCACCTTCAGGTTTTGCTCTTGAGGTTAAATTAAGTCATTATCTCCCAAATGAGGGGGTTTCTTTCAGCTTAAGATGTTATTTCTTCTCTAATGCCTATGGCTAAGTGCACCAGAAATTTAATGGTAGGTTTGACATAGAAGTGAATTCTTTGCAGTGGTTTGACAGTCCCTAACAGATTTTATGGCAGTTTTCATTCATTTAATTGTAAAATCCATTACAAATACCTTTCATTTTCTAGGGAATAAAAGCTTTATGATGGACTTCCAAAGCTCGAGTCTTTGAGAGCAGAAGTCAAATTTTCAAAACTTTTCCTACTCTTTTCTTACACCCTAAAGAAAATGCTTTGTCTTATTACTTGGCTAATTTCCCTGCAATGCTGGATTGTGGAATGAGGTTTTGTTTAAACAGCTCCAGACCATGTATTGTGTTAATGTGGACGATTTTAGGAGGAGCAAACTGTGTTCCAGTAAAAACACAGCAATAAAATTTGCAACCCACGATTCCCCTTTGATCATCCAGATTCTTTGGGATTTGATTCCCAGCATTGCAAATTGGGTCAGTAATTGATAGTTTGTTGTACTGACATATAATTCACGGGGTGTTTTTTGGTTGGTTTTTATTTTCTTTTTCCCCCTTTTTTGCAAAACCACAGCAGAGGCATGACTGCCTCCTGGCCAGGGAGAAGGGACCCACCAGGCAACAGGAGCTTGGACCACTGAACTGCCTCTTCATGCTGGGCTCTCACACTCTTGGCAGGGCCAGGAGTTTGGAATCCTGGCTTGTGCTCTGGCAGGACAGGGCTGTAATGTGGAAAACAGCGTCCAAGGGCAGGACAGGAGGGGAAATCGGGAGTGGAGGGTTGTCAGTGGGCAACAGATCCAGATCACTCTGTGAAATGCATCAATTAAAACAGTCAAGCTGTAAGAAATGCAACCATCATGATGCCTCTATGGAAAATTAGCGCCAATTAACCCCGTGGAGCTCAAAGTGCAGCCTGCATTTATTTCAGTGATAACCCCCTGAATTAAAAATGTGCTTTGCTTACCATGTCCTCACTACAATGAGACACTGTTTGCTGCTCTAGGGAAATAGTTACAGCTTCAGAATGAGGGGCTTTTGTGCATGAAATCTGCCACAGTGCTATTGCAGTATTACCCCCCAGAGCTGTAAGCAAAGAAATATAGTCTGTGGTTCAGATCAAACCTGGTAAGTCCAAACCTGGAACTACTCACCACTAGGCCTGTTAGTGAATGTCATTTTCCAAAATCAATTCTGTCATTTTGGATTATTTTCTGTGCTCTATATGTCACAAGTGTTTATCTTGACAGAAAGCAAGATACACTCCTCTCTGTTCTAAAATTATCTCTTTGAGTTGAAAAATAGCATGTAAGGATGAATTGCTGTGATAAAACATATGCAAAGTTATTTTTACGTTTCTTTTGTTGAGGCAACTGTAGTTCTGCTGGAAATTTCCATTAAACTTGAAGCCATGGCTGTCCATATTCCAGGACATGCTCCAATTCATTAAGTACTCCTTTGACACCCAAATATATAAAGACATGTTTGATCATTTGTTTTTATTAGGTTCTTCTACCAAGTTTCCAGGAGCACAGGAATTCAAGTCTGAGTGGTCAATGTACCAAAACAATTAGCTTCAAGTAAAATATTGTCTCAAAAAATGTTCTTTATTCACCTTGTGATTATTGGTTTAATATTTACCTCTGGACTGTTTCTAGTGTACTCACCCAGAAATGCCAGTTCAGCTGTGTGACAGGAACTGAAGAAGCTGGGAATAAACACTGTGCTGCTCCAGCAGCAAACAGAACAACTCATCTGTTCCCCCTTCCCACAAAGTTCTTCAATAACAAATTTAAGTTGGTGCTTACCATCCATATCTCTTGTCTGGCAAACATATAAATTCAAATCTGTCTTTCCTCCATGTGTTAGACAATTCCCAAAGCCAGTCATGTATCTGGTGTACTTTAAAAGGGAGATAATGATGGCTTTGTTCCATGGTAGGGAGGACACTTTTAAAAGCCTGGATACAAAGGAGAACATAATCTGCATTTCAGGTGCTGTGTGTCGCAATATCCATTAATGCTGGATGTCAGACTTATGCTGGACAGTGCCCTTTTATCATGTCTTTTCCCAACACTCTAAAATTTAAATGTGAGGGAGTCCTGATGACTCTCTGACAATGTATGTGGTTTAGTCTCTACAACGCCTAAGAAAGACCAGAGCACCACTGGTGACAGGAACATTGCACAACAGATTTCAGGAAGGGCAGTGAAGGTTGCTAAGCATTTTATCTGTTGTGAGTAGGAAAAACGCTGTATATGGATGAGTGTAATTAGGTCATTGGTTTATGTACCCAAAGCCCTAGTTTCCCAATGTTTCTTAGAATTAATGTGGATGTATATTTAATGTGTATCTTTGATTTGGCTGAAAAAAATATCCAGGCAATTCCCAAGTGCCTGTACATAGTTATATGTATGTATTTATATACATGGCTTCGTAGCCTATTCCAAGAAGGATTGGCAAGGGTATATCCTCCTGAGATTTGCTCAGTAGCCTCCAATTTCAGTGGGATTGCAAGGCTCTGAAATACACCTTCGGTGCTGCAGAGCTCCCCGAGGATCTGCCATGTAAGGGAGAAGTTTGGGGGCCCTGTGGACCAAAGGTATTTCCTTGGACTTCTTTGGAGGTGGGATATTGCAGGATGCAAAGGAGTGCTCAGTGCCAGAGGCTGCAAGAATGGCCAGGCAACCACTTACGAAACTGACTCTGAGATGTGTTGGAAAAATCTGCTTCCAGATCTCTTGTTTAAGGTTGTTTTATTTTCCCCATCAGTGGCAGGGTTGGAATTTGGCCTTGCAAAACCATCATGAGTGTGGTGTGCTTTGCTTGTTGTGCTCTTTTTGCAATGATGACAACATTACCAGGACTCTTGGTTGTGTGATTGGTCTCGGGAGTAACATAGATGGGACAGTGGGACATCTCTGAGATAAGAGACTGTGAAGGGGGTGGGGGGAAACCTGTTGCTGAGAAGGAGGGAGTGGCAGGGGCCACTGTGATGTCTCTGCCCTGCCCAGGTGAGGAGGGGCTGACAGAGCAGCTGTGACGTCCAGCCAGGACCATCCACCACAACACACTTGTTCCACCCTGGATTTCCAATTTTCTCCCAGTTACTTTTTCCCCCCCAGAAGATTCTCTTAGGCTTCCCACAGCACAGAGAAGCACTGTGAGCAGGTTAACCCAGCAAGCCCTTCAGTGGCTCTGGAAGTGACTTCTCCACTGCAGGAGCTCAGGTTTGGAAGGGGCAGGAACACACCATCCACTGGAGGTCCTGCTGGACTGTGCTCTGCATAACCTTTTTCAAGCTGCTTTGGGACAGGCTGCACAAGCCACCGCAGCTCAGACACACCTGTATGATGTCACTGTGCCAAAGAAGTGCTGAAAACAGCCTGGTTTTGCCCCATGATGTGACATCTGCTCACCCCTCTCCTGTGGTCTGCCGGTGACACCCTCTCCAAAAATGTGGGGTTTGTCCAGACTTGCATTGCTCTGAGTGGTCCTCGGGAGACACGAGTGTTTCTCACCCAGCCTTGTAACACTTCAATTTTTGGCCATCACAAGCATTTAATCACCATTAAGGTGTTTTTAGCAGCACAATGGCTCATCAGCTTCAAGCTGTGTGGAGGCCAATCAGCTCTGGTGAGGCAGGACAGTGTCTGTGAGGGAATGTGAACTGTCTGGGGTTTTTCCTTTAAAGACCAGTGTCTTTGGGTTCATCATTCCCTTTATTGATTTAATCCTAGCAGTTCATCTCATATTGATCTGCACTGCTCACCAGAGACAGTTTCACAGGAGATTTTGTCTTCTCAGGCAACAATTGAAAGAAAAGAAACCCCACACCTTTGAATTAAGCATCATCTGCAAGAAGAGTTTTCTAGGAATGTCTGGTTTTATTACACTTGTGTTGTCTAATTTCTGATTGCTGGCACGTAGTAGACACACCGAAGTGCTGAAGATGAATGACTCAATATGATAAATCAGTGCCTTCCCTTCCTCTGCCACTGCCCCCAAGGCTTCATTCCCTTTTTTGATCCAAACTTCAAAAGAATTGTCCTGAATGTTTATGTTATCCCATTTTTCATCCCACTCTGTAGAAGGGGGATGGCTGTTTTTATCCCCTCTGGTTTTTGAAAGTGGTAATAGAGAAATCTTACACGAGGTATTTCCTTTCATGATTTTCTGCTGTTTAAAGACTTGAGGAGAACTGGGTGGTTCAGATAAGCCTCCAGACCACTTCTAAACCTTCTGAATCTGCTTTTTTTGTAATGCTAGGAGCAGGTCTAAGGTGCTTACAGGAAGAGGAACAACATCTTACTGTATAAATTCTGTCTGGGAGCATGAGTGTTCCTCTCTGCTCTGGTTTTGTAGTAGCTTTAGTAATCAAAATAAGAGGTTATTTTTTTCTTTCTATCTTGTCTTTCAACTCCTTCTTGCTCCTTTTGAGCTCTTGCTGTTGAGAAGAGTTGATTAAATGTCCCCATCTGGTCATTAATCTGTTGTGCAGAGAAGGACAAGAGCAATTTTGGTCTCAGCACCCTCCCTTTCTGTAGGTATAGGCAACTTATCTTTTTCATACACACACCCTGTCCTTTTTCATGCATAAAGGACACAGAGTCACCTTATTTTGGCAATTTGATGATTTTTTTATCATCACAGAGCTCATGTGACAACATCTGTGTGTAGCATGAGCATCAGTGCTGGCTCTGCAAGGAGCTGTAGGGAAAACTTTGGGCAAAATATATTCTGCTGATAAATGTCAGTATTCAGGCTAAATCTTTGACCTATTTTGTATTATTTTATTATTTCTTCCTCAATGCAATGTGTCTCCAGCCCAGAAAATGAGAAAGAATTGATAAATTTTAGATGAACAGTGTTCCCAGACCACTGAAATTTCTCTCACTCTCACCCCACCAAGGGCCTCAAGGCCCTGTGGAATGCCAGAAGGCAAGTGGCTAAAGGGTGTGTAATGTTTTTTTTTCACTAGTAATGTCCAATTTACTATTTAAATTTGTAATTTTATTGGTGGATTGTATGGTGCTTAGGTGTTCTGCTGGTAAATGTTGTTTCCTTGGTCTCACTGCATTCTCAGCAGAAAACAGCCCACAGTTTTTTCTTCTACAGCAGAGAAAGGGTAGACTCCAAAATGTTATGTTAAGCTCAAAACCTGACATTTTCAGAGTCCCAAACCCTGACTGGAAGTGCTTTCATTGGTTCCCACCAGGTTTAGAACAAGTTTCTATTACTGTTGCCTGACTGTTGTATTCCAATTAGCAACAACAAGGTTGAAAACATAGAATGGATTCCTCTTCTTGTAGTTCTGGTGAGAAGCTGGTTGATAAATTATTTTAAAAGGGATGCTAGTTGTTAAACAAGGAGTTAAGCTAAGTTTGAACTGAAAATCTGGGCTTTAGGCTGAATTCTGAAAAATTCTTCTTCTTCTTTTTTTTTTTTTTCCATAATGATACCAGGAATGCTTTCAGACTGCCAGATTCATTGGGAAGTTTTTCAAACTACTATTTTTACTTAGAACAGTGCTTCAAAATAAATAAAATAAAATAAAATACCAAACGTAACAGGCTTTTTGAAAAATTAGGTCTTTTAAATTGTTTGCATCCCTTTGTACTCTCTGAACTGCCCATTCTGATAATGAGAATTTTTTCCAGTGATGTGCCCTTTTAGATGGGGAGTCATGTCTTGCTCTTTCCCTCCTGCTCTCTCTTTTGCAGACACTGATTTCAGTCAGAATCAGAATTCAAAATGCTAAAGCTGTCAGAATCCTAATGAACAGCAGACAGTGTGTTCCCCATGATGCTGGACTGTAAACCTACTATTGATTCTTATTGTTTTTCCTCTGGAAAAAAAAATTATTGATACATCAGGTGAGGAGGAATACTTGAAAAATGTGCATTACTCTTGTCCTGTTTCCCAGTTCCACAGGGTGGGTGAAACCAGATGGTTTTCCATGAAGTGGACTTGTTAGCAGTAACTCAAGGTGCAGGTGTAATTCCATTTTCAGTGGGTTGTTCAACTGGGTTGTTTTACTCTGGCAGTGTCTGTTTCACATGTACACCAAGAACATTCTACTCTGATTGACATCTGCCTTCTAATAAAGTCCCAGTTGCCCTCCTATGTGGTGTTCCCTTTTCTCTTAGTGCATCTGTAAGACTAAAAATTCCTTTACAGCACTGTGCTGAAACTCACGAACAGGCAAACTATCTCAATTTGTCAGTGCTGCAGCACCAGGAGAATTTCCAAGGCTCTCTGTGTATTAACATTTTATAATGTTTGTGGCTTGAATGCTTCTTTGAACCAGGAACAAGGAAACTTTGGTGCAGGGATTTCAGGTTCGTGCTCATGTATCACAACTGAAGGTAAAATCTGGCCTGGGCTGTGGGATTGAGACAGCTTGGTAAGGAGATGTATGGTGGCATCTAATGAATTTTGCATGTTTTCCCCCTTTTTCATTGTATCCTGTGTTTTCTGCTGTGTTTTTCCTATTCCTATACATTACCTGTGGTGTGTCCAAGACTTTGGGAAGTTCAAATGGGCTGGAGGGGACACAAGGGAATGGGAGTGTCCTGGATGTTTCTGCATACACTGAAGACACCCCTGACTCAGCGATCCTCTAAGGTTTGGGGGCTGGAAGAACCTCTGCCCTTGCCCTCTGTGGAGGAAAGGGCTGTGGGCAGCACTGAGCTGACCCAGGCACAGCTGCTCTCACATCTGGCAGGTTCTCCTTCCCATTGCCTGTTCTGGTTGTCTGGCACAGCCTCTTTGATGCTTTCAGGACAGCCCTGATTTCTCCTCAGTGGCCAAAGCTGGTGAAGGTGTTTTGGTCACACCAGGTGTAACCAGCTGGAACTTGCAGGTGTCCATGCCTGATGCCAAGCAGGACTCGGGTGCTGAGCAGGCTGGGAGGGCAGAGTGTGAGGGGATGTGCCCCTGTGAGGGTGTGTGCTGGTTTAGAGTTAAACCAGCAGGAGAAATGAATCCAACTCAGAATGGGATTGCAAGTCAGAAGAACAACGTAAAAAAGATCACAAAACACACTGAGACAGAAGGAAAATCCATTTGACCCACAAAAACAGATGCACAGCACAGCCCAGGGGGGCACGAGCAGGATGGAGCTCACCAACCCCTGTGCTGAGCACCACGTGGGGCACCTGAGTGCAGAGTAAGAAGAAAGGAAGGAACCTGCTGGTGACAATGATGGTGGCAGTCTGGGGGCAGTGCCAGTCCAGACAAGGCTCTGCTCCTCCTCTGGATCTGACCAGAGATCCCAGTCCCAAAACCCCAACTTATCTCTGCTTGGGCTCAGATGGGAACGCCCAGTCCCTCCCCCAGGGTGGGGAGTTTCCCAAGGGGTGATTTACTCTGTGAGGTCAATCCTGGCATATTTTTGGCATCTCTGCTGGCCCCTGAGCAGACATGACCCCTCAGGTGGGTGTGAAAGTGCTGGTGGCTCCCTGGAGGGGAGTTCTCACACCTGAGCCATTGGTGTGAGGACAGGAACACTTCCTTCCCACAGAAGTTGCTAAACACCCAGCTTGTACCCTGAGGGGTGGGGTGTGCCCTGGGCAGCTGCTGCCAATGGGCCATGGTGGGCAGGTCATGAGAAAAATTACATAGAGGGTGTAGAATCCACACCCACAGTGACAAACTGACCCTGGCTACCATAACCAGGACAGGATGACAAGCCCAGGGGCACCAGTGTCACCTGTCACACCCTCTCTGCACTGGGTTAGTGCTCTTGACGAACCTCGTGGTCCAGCCCCAGATGCCTGAAGTCTATCCAAGACTATTCCTACATTCCCAAGTGTCTGGCAAAGCCTGGAACCTGAGAAGAAACATCTGGCAGAGGGCACGTGAGGTGCATGGGCTCCCTGAAGCTGTGCCCAGAACCGTGGACAGGTTTTAAGGAGACATTTGTTTAAAGCTCCAGCTGGTCACATTCATTTGCCTCCTCCTGCCCATCAGTTCTGTCCTCAGGAGGAGATGGGTGGCTTGTTGATGCAGGGACACATCTGGTCTGGTGACCATTCTGGGTTCACCCCTGGGAAGATGATCATCGCAGCCAGGGTGTGACTTGTTTGGCCCCAGGAAAGCCCATGACCTTGGTTACCATGATGCTGGAGAGGTCTGTGTGTGCATGAGTGAGCTGAGCCTGTCCCTTGTTCCTGGCACCACCTGCATGCAAACTGTTCTGAAGTCTCTGCAATTCAGAGGCTGAAAAATCTTTCTGTGAATTTCACCATTTGTGCAAATAAAAACTTAAGGAGTTCATTGTGAAGGAAAACCTGATTTATTTCAGAATTTTCAGCAAAAAACCCACACAGGGACAGTCCCATCCCTTTGGTTAGCTGGGGTTTTGTTGTTTTTTTGGAGATAGCACAACCTCTCTTAGGAATCTTGTGCCCTAAACATTTTTTTTGCAGCATTTACCCAACCAGAAATGACGTAGGTCTTTTCTCTGTTGTTATTCAATTCTCCTGGTAAAGTACTTGCTGCAGACACTGCTGCTCGGGCAGACTGAGAGCTCAAATGGGTGGAGACCTCCTGGAGTTTTGGGGGAGAAAAGCTGGCTTTTGGAGCTTGTTCTATGGGCTGTCCTACAGCAATTGCATCACAAGCTGCAGATATTCCTGTTCCTTATAACAGTGCTAAAAATATTTTGAAAGTGGCCTCTTTACCAAACAGAGGTGGGCTCCGGAAGGGAGGATTGTTAAAGCATCTTGGCCACATATCCAGGGTTAAAACAGGTATTATCACTGAGTTAAGAGGTTCAGGATAAACAGCCACATTTCTCAGCTCACATTCATTTACTTTATGCACCTCAAATTCTACCTGTGCCTATTTTTCCTTTTTACTTCTGTTTTCAAGGGACTGGATAATCTATGTCCTCTTCTTTTGTGTTTTAGTTTGTTTTTCCCCTGGTTTTGGTACTGCTGCTTGAACAGGTTTCAGCTCTCATGGATGTCACTGTCATCTTAAATATCAAATGTTTGATATTATTTCACAAAAACATGAACGAATTCAGATCTGTGGCTGTGGAGGGGTCGGGAGGAACACAGAGGGAGAGGCTGAATGGGAGTTAAGAGGCAGCAGAAAGAAAAGCAGAATTCTCAGTGCTAAAACCACTTTGTATTCAATAGACACCTCTTAGGGGTTGGTGGGGGCGGAAAGCCTGTGTACTTTATCTCTCTACCTTAGCTTGTAAATTGAATCCTGCTCCCAGTTTATTCAAGTCACTGCTTCCAGATTTATTAAGAACACACTGCTGCTCTATCTTTCTGAGTGCATTTTGTCATTAGAAAACACATACCTAAGTGATATCCACATGCTCTGCTGATCCAGAGTGGTTTTCTGTAATAAGCTGATTAAAGTGAATGATCTAAAACCTGCTGAGCAGATCTGTGGATAATAGGTAATCTGGGCAGAAAGAGGTTCCTGAGAGTGCCCAGGTGTACATGTACAAACTGCTCAAGAGGGAGAGAGAATGTGCTTAATTCACTCACAGGAGTTTCTGAAATATCATTTTATAGGTTATGTCCATGGGTACTTCTACGTCCTTCTGAGAAGAGGATGTTTTTAGCTGTAGCTTGTGATGTAAAAGAGATACCAGAGCACCCTAGTCTAGTGTTGAGGGAGCCTTTCACCATATGAACGCTGAACTAATGCATTTTTCTTTCAGAATAATTTAAATGTTATTAATCTGTGAAGTGGAGGGTTTCATTCTGTGGCAGCCAATGCACAGGATGGACCCCAGAGAGCTGGAGGCTGAGCCTGTGGTTCGGGTGGCTTTGCAAGCACAGACTCAAATTTTAAATACTTTGACTCTATTTTTTCTCCAGTTAAATGCTCTTACCTCTGTGCTTTGTTTCAACATAGTTTTCAGTTGTAGCTGCCATGTGAAATCACCAGATTTTGGGGTGGGAAACCCACCCCTCCATAATCCAGTGCTGCAACAACCACCTCAGCCGCTCCAGTCCTCGGGGGCAGCAGGAGGAGGAGCACCAGGATACACATTTCCTACGCAAGAAATCAGTCCAGGGACTTCGATTTGCCCCCCTTGGGTCTCTGGGAACATTTTGTGATCCCCCTGAGGGGATAGGAGAGGGTCAGGCAGACCAACAGCTCCAGGTCTGAGGGAGCAGGACCATGGCGCAGTTGAGCCTGTGCTGGTGTTACATAAATGGATATGTGATAAATAAGTGCTTAATGGCCATGAGAGATGCCTCCTAGAGTTTGCCAACACATTTGCAATGCTCTGGGTTTATGAAAGACCTTGACACAATTCCTAGACAAACTAAGTTTTCCTTTACTCTGTATTTTTATAGCCATGATCAGGAGAGCTGTGATTCTTTCCCCAGCGAAGGCAGTGGTGCGAGCGTGTTCCTAGAAGTGCATGTGGTCTAGTTTATTTAAGCAGGAAGGAGTTTAAGTGGAAATGAGCCACAGAAATGCGTGCCACTTGTCTAAAACAAACATGGTTTCGGCTTTTCCTCGTAAGTGACATCTATTATTACATTTTTAAGTAGATCTTTGTTAGTAAGCATCTGCAAACGCATTAGATCAGATGGAAAGATCCAAGGTTGTATTTACATTACTAAACCAGAATGTTCTTTTTAAATAACGATCTGCACCAATGCCAACTGAAGTTAATTGGGAATTTGCAACTGAAAGGGTACAAGTACCTAAAGAAGTTTCTGTTTTGTAGGACTAAATAAACTGATTGAGTGGTTGGCAATGTTATGAACTTATCTAGGTTGGTTATTGGAAATTATATCAAACATTCAAAGTCATATCATGAAGAGGTATACGAGAATCTTCTCAGTGTAGCAGCCTTGTTTGTTTGTGAGTTTGCTCTTGCTGCAATCACTGTGTCAGTTTATGTGATGCTTGAGAGACTCCAAGTCCACTTTGCTCTTTCTGATGGTTTCCAAGGGTACCTAAAGAGAGAAACAAAACAACTTGTGTAAGTAGAGACCAAAATCATCCCCATTTGATAGTCTCTAGTTCTCGAGGACAAAGAGTGTCACTTGCAGAGCCAAAGACAGTGTTTAGCAATGTTCCTGTTTCCTGAAGTTGTGGTTGAAGTCGTGTTTACTGAGGGGGTTCCAGACTTCCCCTGCTGGGCAGGGGTGGGGATTGGTGCAGGTGCTTAAGAAGGAGCATTGATTCCCTGGCTAAACATTAAATTTATGGTTGCTGCATTGAAAATATTCTTCATTAACTGTGTAATTGAGCAAGCTTATTATTGTTGTTGTTGTTGTTGTTGTTGTTGTCTGTTGAGTGATCTCAACTGAGACTGTTGTCTCAGTACACTGAGCACAGGCAAATGCCACACATCGATGCCTCAGGAATAATTCTTCTCAGCTGTTTCTGGAGTACTGTTCTCCAGTTTTCAAGAATTTGTTTTGGGGCCAGTGCAGGTTAGACTCTGATGATCTCTGGCACCGCCACTCTATTCAGGTGGTTGAAATGGGCAGAAAAAACTTCAGTTTCTCCACTGAGGGAAAAGTCCCTCAGCTGTCATTTCAGGTCATGGAGCTGGTTGGATCCAGCGAGTTCATCAAGGCTTGCTGGGGTTTGCACTTTGCAAGATCATTTAAGAGTATATGGGCTTGTTTTCATATCATTTTTGGGAACAAATGCCAGCCTAGACTACATCTGGAAGCTGAATATTCCTAATGCTGCCAAAATGCAACACATTGTACTTTCTAAGTTGAATTAAAAAGAAAATTACCATTATAATTAACCTTATATTGTAGTAATTGTAGCATATATGTAAAAGGGGATGCCATCATACTTTTAATCACATGTTGGTTCAATTTAGTCTTCTTCTATTTTTAATATTCCACTTTAAAAGAGCTCTGTCTGCTCATGGTGTTCTAAATGCATCTGTTCATCCAAGAGGCTTTCCCCCTCTTCTATTATACCATTTCTTTTTCTTTTTGTGATTAGCTTTCCTTCTTTTCCCCAGTAGCCATGGGCAGTCAGGGTGTCTCCCAGGAGCTCTGGGAGCACCAGGGAACATTGGTTATCCAAGGCCAGGATTTTACCTATGGCCATGAGCTTTAGGTACTGTTTGAGGTGCCTCAGAAGGTTGAGGTTAATGCTGTAACGAGTACAAATTCTCTGTCCATGAGCTGCTGCTGCCATCTATTTTATGGCACTGAAGGAAGTATATATCAGATTATTCCCCCTGTTATTATCTGTTCATGGTATTAAGCCTTCATTAAAATCAATGTAAAAATGACAAAAGTGAACCATTAAATCAAGATAAAGAAACACATGCATGATGAGAAATTCATCCTTTACCCAAAACACTGGTGAGAGCTGAGATCCCTCCTCTTAAAAGAATGCCAGCTCATGGTTGGAACTGATTATTTTAGTTACCCAAAAATGAGGAAAATAACACAGCGGTTCAAGGGCACAAGGATGCCTCCTGGGTTACTCAAGTTTCTTGGAAGGTCTTTATGTTGATTTGCAAGGGTGTTTCTCTTTCCAAATCCCGTGGGAGTTGCTCAAGGACAAAAACTCGAGCAGAATCACAACCACAGCATACTGGGCTGACTCTACAAGCACACCAAAGTACAGGAATCCTTCATCCTTCAAAAGAAAAATGGGTATTTGTGTAGCTGCTCTGCAGAGCCATCAGCCTGCTTCAAGCTCCCGTGCTGTTCAGGACCAAAGTATTGCATGTCTCCTGTTCCCCACAGCTCTTACTCAGCTGTGGAAAGAAATACCAAGTCATGTAACCACTTTCTTCCAGATCCTGGGCCAGGATCTCAGCTGGTGTAAGTCAGCAGAGCTCCAGTGACATTATTAGTGCTCCAGTGATTCACACCAGCTGTGGGTCTGGTCTTCTGTCTCAATTTATGAACTAAATGTCAGGAAATATGAAATGATCTCTTATAGTCAGCAGTTCTCCAGATGTGTTAATGGAGTTTAAGTTTACCAAGAGGCAGGACTTCAAAAAGAGATCCAGCAGAAGAATAAACTTTCAAGAAGAATGCCTTACTTACAAGCTTTTTGGCAAGAGGGGGCTGTACAACTCACTGCAACTTAAAGAAATTAGCTCAGTTATGGATCAGGATATGGTAACACGGCCTCACTGAGAGCCCAAGGTTCAAAATAATTTCACAGCACAAAACAAGCTGTTGGCATCCAGGGAGTAATTGCCATGCAAACAGGAATCTCCGAGTCTTAAAACCAAAAATTAAGCAGCTTATGATCTTTGTGTGAAAAACCTAATGCTTCCACTCTGGGGGTGTAGCTGGGTTTGTTAACAGGGACTGAATGAGCACCGTGTTGTTACAAGGACACAGAAGCTTAATAGTTCTCACTGTGTGATGTGAAACCTCAGCAGTGTCCTGGCTTATGGATGTGACCTGAAATACAGTGAGGAAAACAGTTATTTTAGCCAGTGAGGATGACATGTTTGTTGACATTGCTTCAGCACCATCAGGCTTACCTGTCCAAAATCCAAAAGGGCTGGAATAGGTGAAACCCCACAGTCAACAAATGTGGGGTCTCAGGAGTCCTTTATCACCTTAAAGGTGAGAAATGAGTATATCCTAAAAAAATAAAAAATAAAAAAAATATATATATATGTTCCATACCTGAAACATCCCATGGTGGTACCAAGATCTTCACAGCCTAATTTATTTGCTAATGAGACCTTTCAGAATTAATTAAAATGATCAGTGTGTGGCTCCACACTGTGTGATTTACATATATTGCTCTCACTGGAGTCTCAGTGCTTTGGATAGACCTGGGAAAGTCGAAGAGCAGCACACTTTCACTGAGTGATCTGGAGTGGAACTCTGTTGGGATATGCTGCCTAGATTTATTTTTAAATTAGGGTAGCAGAAAGTTGATTCCTAGCAGTCTGAACAGTGTGGAGTGCTCTGGGGGCACTGGCTAAGGCTCCAGACCTTGCAGGTCTGTTTCACAGTAATCTCAGTTGACTTCTGGTGAGTCACACATCTGCCTGGGTGTCACTGCTTACCCAAAGGAAAATAAAAAGTGCTTGGACACAAAATTATTCAGGCTTGAAGGGGAGTGTTTTGGAGGAATTTCCTCATAGAAAGCTAATTAGACTTTCAGATACAGTAATTATCATAGTCAGATACAGTAATTATCATAGTCTGTATATAGCAATAGATTGAATTTAGAGGCGTTTGCAGTACTGGAGTGATGGGTTGAGTGGTGAGGAAACCCTTCTCAGTGCTGGAAACTTCTTGGGAAGTGACAGCATCCAAGACTCAGCATTTACTGGGGCTTTGCTGATGCCTCAGGAGCACAGTGGGAACGAAATGGAGCTCATTCCCCAGGTCCACAGCAGCAAAGACCATAAAGAGAGCTCTGACCCTCCAAGGGCTTGAGGAACTTCCCCTGTGAAGATCCGTGAGTTGTGCAGAGCCTGGTGATGTAGGGACATCGCTGCATTTTGGAATTGCAGTGTTTCACAGAGACTTCTGCTCCCTGGGGATCTCTAGGGATGAGGTTTGGAAAACTTGGCTCTGAGTCAGTTTGAAACCAAACTTAAAAACAATGCTGAGTTTTTACTGTGTTGGCTGTACAGCGTGGAGCAGGTGAAAGCAAAATAAGTGCTTGAATCAGTCTGAAAATTAAGATTACACTGGTGTGCCTCGCTGCACTGAGCCCTCACAGGGCAGCTCTGGAGGGCAACACTCTCCACTTCTGCCTGGTCCTCCCCATCCTGGGGGCTGATGTGTTGGCCTTGGTAATTTGTGAATCTTTCACCTGCTGCCAGGGCTGCACCAGTGCAATACGCCTGGGCACAAAGCCATTGACCCTTGCGCAGCTCAGCCAGCCCAAAATCCTACAATACAGGCGTGTCAGGTCTGATCCCTGCTTCCTGCACCGAGTCCCTGCAGCCCACAGCTGAGCCCAGATCAGGAGAGTACACCTTGTTTTGAAGGCGGGGAGTGATGCTGACCTGGAGTGTCTTGTCACTGAAAACACACATCCCTGTGACTGGCAATTCTCTGAGCTCAAAGTAAAGTTTTCAGTGCAGAGTTCAGACTTTTTTGAGGATTCAGCCTGTACATGAAAGAATAATTCCTTCGGGGATCAGAAGCTGTTGCAAATGCCACCATTTTTGGAAACACAGGATAGGTCACCTTCCCAGGCACCACTGGAATGGTGTCTTGGGGAGAGAGGAGGGATAGGGAGGAGCATGGGCTCTTGGCATGTTTCCTGCATCTTTTCTGCTCTCCCTCAATCTCCTTGTAGAAACTGTGGGTGGAATGGTCATTCTCAGGGTCTTGAAAAAGCAACAATTGCAATGAAATAGCTGAAGCTGTGACATTTATAAGCTGAATTTCATCTGTTTGTTTTGCCATCACCATCTCAGCCAGGGCTTGGGTCTTACATCTTCAGTGTAACCTTAACAAAAAGCTCAGAATTCGCTATAAAGGGTTACTTTGGCAGAGTATATGTTGGAATTATTTATATCTGTGTCCAGATCTGTTTCATATCCCTTTGCTTTATATTTCCAGACCTGATCTGGCCTCACAGAAGACGTCAGGCCAGCATTCCCTGGACTGGAACCTGGAAACACTGGAAAACACTCATGAGCCAGAGGACCTCTTCGATGACATATAGCCATGTGTGGGCTGAGAGACAGACTGGTGCTTCTAGCAGAGATAATCTATAAAACTAAAAGGCATTTTTTATAGAGCAGAGCCAAGATCTGTGCTCTGAGATGGTTTTCAATGACACACCCCTCTAAACCCTCCTGCGCTTGTCCCCATTCTTCACCGAGAGGCTGCAGACCTGTGGCTTGCTAGACCTGATTTCTGATGGGCTTAATAGTGAGTTTATCCTCTGTACAGACTTTTGTCAAATGTATATGGGAAGGGAGATCACCCCTGAGGTGTTTTTTACATCCTGCCAGTCTCTGCTGGCTGGATTCAGGTTTTCCACGTCCCCAGAGAATGTCAGACATAAAGAAGATTTTAAGATACCATTGTGCTTAACCTTATATGCTGCCCCTTTCTTAGCTCAGCCTAGGCATGGTCTAGATAAATCATCTTCAGCTTGGTTTGAGGTGCAGATGTGAGTTTAGAATAATCTCTTCTGATTCAAAGCACCCAAAGAAGTACCCTTTTATTTGAAGGTTCTCTGCAGCATTAATTCATTAGAAGATATTTTGGCTTTTAGAAGTAAAGTGCTTATAAAGTGGATATTTAATCTATTTTAACTTTCTGTAGAAACCAGTAACATTTTAAAAAAAATGTCATTTTTGATACTTCAGCATTTTCCTTAGGGTGATTTCTAAAGAAAAGAAAATAAAATGCATTCTAAAAACACATCAATTTTGTTCTCTTTTCCTTGGACACGATGAGTAAAGGCAGGACTTAGCAAAGTGTGTTAACGAGCTTTTCTTGCCGCAAACTGATGCATTCATTTAGAATTAAGGCTTCACCAAATACAAAGTGAACATGTATTTACCTTCAGCAGTCAAAATGAAGAGCTAAGTGTAGGCTTCAGGTTTTGCTTTCCAGTTTTAAGAGCCTGAATCAATTCTTGTTTAAGGGAGAGGGATCCAGGTCTTCTGTCTCTGAAACGAATCCCACTGAGGTCGCTTCTGTGCTCTATGGCTTGCAGAGGTCCTTGGTAAGATACCTACTTGGTATTTCTGAAATGGCCACTTATGTATGCTCTGATTCTGCCAAAATTACATCCTAAAATTAATTAAAAGCTTCCATGTCAGCATTTGTAGAATCATGGACTCACAGGGGAACGTGAGGGTCTGGGAATATGAAATTTAAGCATTCCTCCCTGATAAACTCGGTCACAGCATTTTAAATTCACAAAGGGCTTTGGGACAGTGTTATAAATCACACAGTAAAAATAAGAATGGCCAAAATATTTTGCTTGCTAAAAAGGCTTTGTGCCTGAGAAGTGACAGGACCACAAAAGACCCATTCATACACCCATTCATAGGCAGGACCTGATTTAAAATCTTCCAGTGCTGATCTGACAATGCTTTCAGCAGAACCTTGTGGATGGTTTTGGTTTTAAAGTGAAAATGTTCCATGACTTAACCCCGAATGCAAGAGCTTGGTTTAATTGTTCCCGTGGCAGAAAATGAAGGCAAATGGAGCTGAACATCCCACAAAACTCTGTTCTCAGGAACCTGTTGGTCTCTAGTGGTGAGATATTGTTGGACAAATAGGCAGTGCTGCACACCACTGGCAGATGTAATGAAGCCTGTCAGAGAGTTCATTCTTTTGTCTTATTTTTTTTTTCCTTTTTTTTTGGTGAGGTTTATATTCAGGCCAGGGGTTGGACAGAAAATTGCATGGTGGGGATACCCATCCCTGGGCTGTGTGAGCATAGGTGTGCTGTCTGGTGAGGGCAGTCGTGGTGCAGAGCCAGTTTCCAGTCAACTGAGACTGGTTTTATTCACAGGGACACCTTCTCTTCCCTGGTAATCCACATACAACATGTCAGTGTCCACAGCCATGTGGGAAGTGTCAGTGAAATCCGACTTTTTGAGAGTTTATATGAGGAACTGTTGGCTTTCTGATGGCAAGTTTCCATTTTCCAGTTGACTTTGAAGAGGAAAGACCCACCAGTCTTAAAACCAGTTTGAACTCTGGTGCAGGTCTTTTATCATGTGAGAGCAGAATTGCCAAAGCTCCAGAAAACCAGTGAAAATTCTTCATGACCTGCATTTCTCTGCTTTTTCCTCAAACTCATTTTTCCCAGTGCATGGAATTAGACCCAGTGGTCCAATTGACCAAGCCAGGTAAAATCTATTTCAAACTAACCTGGGAAGGGAACTCAGTGTTAATGCCTCAAAATACATATATATATATATATTTTAAAACCTACTAACTAATATGATACTCAGTGCTGCTTGGATAAGTCTGAGAAAATCTGGGCTCTTTTCTGTCCATCCATGAACAGTTCTGGGCTTCAGCCTTACTCCATTCATCCTTCTGTTCTGTATTCTTCTACCAAAGAAAATTCTTCTACCAAACTTAGGCTTATTTTGTGAGCTCGTTTTTCTAACTGAGCATTTGTAAACCCCTGTTTTCCAGGCGTGCCTCTGAAACTGCCACATGGAAGGGCCTGACCTGAGATGTCACTCAGTTGCTTCTCCCCCACCCAAAATATTTCAGTGATGACAGAAGACAGAACAGAGAAACGTGCCCACAAATGGGTTTTGCAAGGCAGGAAGTTGACCAAAGTTAGGAAACACAGGTCAAATTTCAAAGACCCTTAATTAGTACTTCTCTTTGATATTACTCTGAAAATGATTTCCCAGGTGATTCCTTTTTTCATCATTTTAAACTGTACTTTTGGGGAAGATGAAACATGTAGTTGTTTTACATGTAATTCATTAAAGGTTTGGGCTCATCCAGAGTTTTATACCCTTAATGTAACTTTTTAAGCAGAAAGTACATTTTTATGCAAAACAATTTGTCTTTATAAGTCTGGGTTTATCTTGAAAAACAAAACTCAAAAATATTTATTTTCAAGACAGCAAAAAGAAAAGTTCTGAACCTAACCCCCCCCCCCCCACTCTTCAGGAAATGCTGTATAAAGTGTTGCCTTTGGGATGGTAATATTGTTTTGATTTTGAGATCATGTTTTGACAGTCTGTATCACCATTTTAACCACCTTCTCACCATTACTCCCAAAAGCAGACACTTCTGTCTAGGTGTGTATTAGATATATTGTTCTTCCTCACTTTGTCCCTGTAACATATAAATGATTGTGTGTATAAATGTGATTCTCTGGGAATATTTAGTATAGTCTGGCTGGCTTTGACAGCTTCTGCAGTTTGATTTAGAAGCCTGGGGGTGCTTGAGGAAAGACAAAGCCTTCACACATGGGAATTCAGGTGCTGCTAAGTGTTTAAGGTAAAGCTGCTTTTTTTTTCTGGTTTTGTGGGTAAAATAAAATGTGAGAATAGTGAAGTAAGAACGGAAGGAAAACAAGGTAATAAAAGCATGTCCAGGCTGGTTAGAGGCTGAAGGTGATATATTTTAACATCTTCTGAGCAATAGTGAGTGGGAAAAATGTCCGGGAGCTGGTTATCCTACTGAAAGAGGAGCAGCTGGGAGAGAGTTTCCCTCAACCATCAATCTTCTCATCAGGGATTAGTACCGCTGTTCTGCTGAACATGTTTCTGCTCTAGTTTTGTTCTAATTCCCTTCACAGAGCCTGTGGTCTCTTAAAAACATTTTCCTAAAAATTTCCTTTTGATGATCTGTCATCCTCAATATAATTTTTTCCCCTTATAATGTTGGTCAACATCTGAATGTTTGTCCCTCTCTGACCATTAAATGATTTCCCTGCTGTTGTAATTACACTCCAAAATCAGAGTCATTCATAAAATTCATCAGTATTAATCTGCTAATGCTAGGAAAATGAAACCCTGCATTTTTAAAACCAACACTACTAAAAAGGGAATACCAAGCTGTAGGAAGATTATTTCTAGAGATCCCTAGGGTTCAGTCTTGGGGCCAGTCTTGTTCAGTAGTTCCACCACTGGGACTGGCACAAGAAGTGGGAACTCCAATTAAACCTGTTGATGGTGTGGATCAGGTAAGCCTGGCACTGTCTGATCTTGAATTGGTGCTGTCCCACTGGTTAGAAGTGACAACAACAACCAAAAATCTCCCCCCCCTTCCTTTTTTTATTTTTTTGGGGGGGTTTGGGTTTTTTGTTTGTTTTCCTGAATTCACAGGTCATGTCAAAGAGCTGGAGCAGCTTTAACATCATCCAAGGGATGTTTGTTTTGCCCTAAAGAAGAAAGATGACCATTCTACTTTCACGTTCCTCTTTGGGAAGGAAATACAGCTCTGTTTTTGGTTTTCTTTACGGCTCTATTTGTCTTGTGCAGAAATATTTAACCGAAGAAACTTTTACCATCAATTCCTGCAGCATCACAGAGTGAGGAACAGGACAGGCTGGAAGGGGACTCTGAAGATCATTTCTCTCAGGGGCTTTAAAGGATTTCTATTGAGTCTTAACTTTTTGCCTCTGCTGAGATTTAAACCAGTGGGTCCTCAGTGGAATAATGTCCCTGTTTAGGAAGCAAACACATTGAACCATTCTAATATTTAAGCTGAAAACTGCTGTCTTTATTATTTTCCTCCCCCACACAGAGCTGTTGTTTATTTGAGACAGTCTGAGGGAAATATCTGGTGGGAAATGTTATGCCCAGAGACAGACAACCACTCCAGTACTTCCTGAAGGGCACGAAGGTATGCATTGAATTATGTGGTTTTATGCAACTGCAATTGTTGTGGAGTTCATCAGGTGATAGTCATCAATAGAGCATGTAGTACCTGCTCTGAGTAAACAGTATAACATCACATTGTCCTTCTTTTCCTGCTCAATTCATCAGCATTTGGAAGTCCTGCACCTCATTTTTATTGTGTGGTTCTGATTCTCACTGGCTGAGAGACCAGGGTTAAGCCCTGGGCTTATTTAGTTTAATTACCTACCCCAGTTGTCTGGTGCAGCCTGTTGGCTTCTGCTTTTCTTTCTGAGGTGTTAGAAGATGCTCTTTGACTTCCAAGGTTGTTGAAGAATGATTTTTAAAATTGATTTAGATTTTAACCAAATGCCAGAGTCCTAAGCAGGAAAGGCTGGAGACCAGTCTGCCCTCCAGACTCGACTCCATGTAAAGCATAGAAAGGTAGCAAAATACATTTATAGGACTATTCACAAGTCCAGTGAGGAGAGAGACCAGCAGTGCTGAGAAACTGGTCATCCCAGCGTGGTGTCCCAAATGGTGGGAAGCTGCTGCACATGAAGGATATGAGTGAGTGGAAAACTCTCTGAGCTGCATTAAGATGTATGGATTGGGATGCCCATCCTAAAGCAGTCACCATGGGCTCCTTGGCAGCCTGGAAAAGGTGTGTGTTCAGCCTGCCTGTCTCGAGGTGAGATGCTGTGCTCCCAGGTGATGCTCCTGTCCCTCTCAGTGAGCACTGGGGGGGTGTAGAGGGCAGGGAGGTGTGGCTGGTTGGAGCTGGGTGGGAATAACCAGGACAGGTTATTAGGCACAGCTGTTTTGTCTTCTGCACCCCCTGAGGGCAGTAAAGGGGCTCACCCCAAATTTACAGAGGCACTGGGAGAGCTTTTATGCTGGAAATAAATGAGGAGACAAAGTACAGAAATATTTACATGAAATAGTCATTTGAAACGTACCAAAATGGAAAACACTCTGCCCAAACTTTTGACTTCCTGCTGTATTAGGAATCTACTCTCTGGTAGCATTTCCAAAAAGCAAGCAGGTGGGTAATTTCCCTTCCTGTGGGGAAGTTTACCCTGCCAGAGCTGCTGCTGGCAGTGCTTGGGGTGCAGAATTCCCAAAACATGGTCCAGTTTTCCCTGCTGCTCTGAGCTGGGGCTGGAGCACGGGCAGCACCCACCCCTGTGAGGGCATGGGCTGCTCTGAGTTTGCTTTGGAAAACCAAACCCTCCTCAGATTTGTCTGAGATGCTGGGGTGGATCTCCCTCCAGCCCCTCTTCAGCAGGTGTTACCCGAGGTGTGGGTGTGCTCAGGCTCAGAGCTGAAGCAAACAGTGTCTGCCCCAGCTGTGCTCCTCCTGAGGTTAATTACTGGTTAATTATTGTCCCCGGGGGATTCGAGGGGCAGGGAGTCACCACCAGGTACTGCAGGTGACAGACGGGGGGGTGAGCCTTTCACCCCAAATTATCCATGAATTGTTCCCATGGGAGCACAGGCAGCTCAGCAACGAGGAGCACCATCCTTCTGCCTGGGTCAGGCCATCCCCATCCCATCCTCCCAGGGAACTGCAGGGTGGTGGTTCCAAAATAGAAGTCAAAATCCACGATGCTGAGGATCCTTCCCGCTGGAGAGCTGTAGGCACGTGTTCCTGCACTCCAGTTCCTCAGCAGGACAGCCTGTCTGAGCTCAGCTTCCATTCACTGCTCATGTTCAAGGCTCGCCCTCCTGACCACATTTCTTCTGAGGGCTGTGGGAAGAGAACAGCTGAGAGTCTGGTGCTGAGCAGCTTCGTGTCCTCCCCGTGTCAGCCCTGCATGAAGTGATGGAGGGAAGGGCTCGTGTCCTGCTCCCTGTGTCTGCATGTGCTTTAGTTTTATGACTCCATCCTTCCCTCCACAGAGCCAAAACCAGAAGAGATGGGAAATGAAATCAGCCCTCTAGAAGCTGCACTAATAAATATCTATGAAAATGAGAGTGTATTCCCAAGAACAAAGGAGGAATTGAGACATTTAACCTAAACATCCATAATAAATGAATCAGTGCTGATTTATGGAGGGAGATGTTTTATGCTGCAGAGGCATGGAGGAAGTGAAATAATTTCTGCCCAACACTTGGCATCTTGCAGCCAGTCTCATTCCCCTCATGCAAGCCCTGGGAAGATGTGACAAACCTCCTCACAACACATCCCAGGAATGTTGTGTCTTCCCCTTTGACTTCAGCCAAGCTCAGCAGCCAAACTGGACGATGATTTATTGCAACTGCCCAGTAAAAAGCTGCTGTAAGCCCAGAATAAGCTGTTGTTTTGCAATCTGGTTTGGCTGGGGGTTTTTTGGGGGGGTTTTTTGCCTTTTTTTTTTTTTTTTAAGCTTGATTTTGCTTTCAGTTTTGTATGGAGGGACAAGCAAGCAATTTTCTCCAAGTGGAGCTGCTCTAAGTACCTTCCCTGCTGCTGTCACCAGTTTCACTGGGAGGTTCAGCTGCCTTCAGGTCAGGTTTTTGCATCTTCAGCAGGTGTATTTGCTTAATTTAGTGTGACCAGAGGTGTGTATGGGCATATGTTCCTCCTGAAGAGCAGAGATCCTCACCATGAAACCTGCAGACTTGCTTGGGACTCCCGCAGGGGGAACATCTCTGAAGTTAAACTCCCCAAATTAGGCAGCCCCGACCAGAGTCTGATGCATGGAAACCACTGGCAGTTCTCAAAACAATGAGATGTGGGAGGGTGACCCTGTTTGGTTTCATCACTCCAGTTCAGTTGAACACCAGAAATTAAATTTAACCAGTGTGAGGAGAAGATACATAAGCCAATTAAAAAAAAAAAAAAAAAGGAAGGGGCAGTCTCTGATTTCACAAAAAATATGCATAGGTTTCACAAGAGTTTCTTCATATCCTTTCCCTTCCCCTCAGCACATGAGTGATTTTGAGAGAAATTTAAAAAATCAGTCTGAGGTGGAGGCAGGCACATTCTGGGCAGCTTTTGATGTTCCGTGGTGATTTCTGTTTCCCAGCCTGGGGGAAAATGCTCAAGCTGATGTTCACATCTCGGCAGGGCTGGCCAGAGTCCCTCTGCTCCCTTGTTGCTCGTGATTGTAGCACACTCACCCTCCCTCTCACCGGGACTCAGTTGCCAAATAAGAAGTTACTCCACACCCAGCCCTGTGATTGCAATTTCAATAGAAAACTGTCTCCAAATAAAATCCCTTTGAGGGCCTCGAAAATGTCACAATAAATTCTACTGACAGTGGTGTATTCCTTTATTTGCCTGGCTATATTTTCACTTTAACCTTTGTGCAATGAATTGCTTTCCATTGTGGCACGAAACTGCTTGGCAGAGTTTTGCTGGGGTTGTGTGAGTCAAGCCCTCACCTCACTGCAGTGAAACCCAAACCTTGAGCAGAACTCAGGGAAGCAAGGATGTGACCTGTGTGCTTTCTAAAGGAAAACAGTGCTTTTGAAGTACATAAAAGGTAGGGAGACAAGGAGTAAAAGAGACAGTCCATAGAGGCACTTTAGGGACTGGAGGGCTCTGAAGTTTAGGGTGATGTATGAAAAGGGATCTCCCTTGGCTGTACTTTGGATGAAAGGGGTAATCCTTGAGAATCAGGAGGCTGATATTTTAATTTATAGGAGAGAAGAGCCCAGGCTGCAGCCTGTGGTGCCATCAGTCCTTGAGAGGGGGGCAGTTCAAGGGATTCTCCCTGTCTTCCTGCTCTCAGTGCTGAGGGATGCTCTGTATTATCCAGGTGTGTCAAAACAGCACTTGGGAGCTCTGGGTAACCTCTAAATTAAATCTCACCTGTGGTCTTCCAAAATCCTAAGCAGAAATTCTGGGTCCCATTTCAGTACCCTGTGATGTCTGCCATCCACAGAGCATTGAGGGAGCTAAAGGGTTTGGAAGGTGGCATGGGGCAGTGGGAGTGATGGAGGGAGTGATAATGGAGCTTCAAACAGAGCAAAGGGACAGCTACAAACAGACTGAGCAACCTGGAACACACACCAGGGAGCAGCTCTTGGTGCAAGCCCTGGAGCTCATTGCCAATAGACAAGGTGGGTGCTGAGGGGCAGAGCAGCTCCAAGAGGAAATGGGTCCAGTGTCCTGGAAAAGGGTCACCAAGTGTTGGACCACAGTCTGGGGTCCGGGGGAGTGCTGGGGAGAAGCATCATCACTGCTACCCTCTTTCTACCTGCCTCTAAGCAACTGCTTCTCAGCAGTGCTGTGGACAGATGCTGAGCTGGCAGGGGCTATTGTGGGGGTGCAACTCATTAGCAGGTGGCTGTATGCCCTGCCTAGAGAGCAGAGCATTGCAAGAGCAAATGGGACATTCCTACAGACACTGGGTGCTGTAGTGAACCTGGGGAATGTTGCCTGAATGGATTTGTGAGGCAGGAATGGGTTGTTACCTCCTCAGTGCTTGTCCCTCCCTATCCCTTATCTATGTAGCCCTACTGTGTGCCACAGAGCAGCACTGAGTGTGATCATTGTCCTTCCAGCCGAGGTCAGAGCTGAGTCTGGCCCTGCACTCAATCATCTCCTCTTCAGCCTCCAGAGGTTAAAGTAGCACTCTGCTGTAGTGTTTGGCACAATAGAGTTGTGCTTCAGACAGTGTCAGGAAATTCTGTGTTCAGATATTTAAACACGACACTCTCAGGAAACCAAGTAATGCCTTCTTAAATAACATGTACCTTTGCAGCCACTGCCACAGAAAACCCTTGGCTGTGCAAGTCAACACCTGGCCAGCTGTTGCATGGACAGGTATCAGCCCATAAAGGGTGATGTTGGGACAGGAGCAGAGCATACTTAGGCTGCTTGTTGTTGGTCAGCAGAAGGAGAATGTGCATTTTTGTTGCAAGAGCAGGACCTGTAACCTTACAGATGGACAAGGTCTAACTTGCACTACAGCCTCTAGTCTACCTGTGTGTCTTCCTGTAAAAACATCTTGGTCACCACTTACCTTTCTGCATATTTGCAGTGTGTAGAAAACACTTCTTGTGTTTCAGGCTGAGAGACACATTTCACTGGCTCATTATAGTGTTTGGCTTCCATGGCCAAGTGATTCTGGATTGAAATGCAGTGTCCTTGAGTTATGGTTATTGTGGCTGTTTGATTTGAACGCAGATGGATAGGAACAAGCCTGGTCCCAAGGGAATCAGCCCCAGTGGCTCCCTGCCTCCTCTCAGAATCCCAGAATCACTGAGGCTGGAAAAGTCCCCCCATCCCCCTGAGCCCACCCTGTCCCCAGTCCCCACCCTGTCCCCCAGCCCAGAGCTCTGAGTGCCACGGCCACTCCTGCCTTGGGCACCTCCAGGGCTGGGCACTCCAAACCTCCCTGGGCAGCCCCTGCCAGTGCCTGCCCACCCTTTCCAGGCAGGAATTCCTCCTGCTGTTCCCCCTGGCCCTGCCCTGTCCCAGCCTGTTCCCCTTCCCTGTGCTCCTGTCCCTGGGGGAAGGTCCCACCCCTGCCCTGGATCCATCAGGGACTTGCAGAGCCAGCAGGTCCCCCCTGAGCCTCCTTTTCTCCAGGCTGAGCCCCCCCAGTTTTCATTAAAATTATGAACATGTTGTGAAATGAAAATAAATACAATCCATGCTTATCCAGTGTAAAACTAGCTTAGTCATGGCGAGGTGGAGCCTGTCTGCATCTGTTAATTATACCCTGACAGGCCTCAGCTTGAGAACTCGGAACACACCACAGTGTTTTCGGAGATCTTGTGATATAAACATTTTTCCCTAAAAGTGCAGGAACAAGGGCCAGAAGAATTTTATTTTATGTTTTCTTTGTGTGTTTGTTCTTAAAGACTAGTTGGGTCCAGCAGTCATTGGGTGAGTTACCACCAAGGGCATTGAATCCTCTGTCAGACAAGTCACAGAACCTCATGCACTCCACAGTGCTCACCTAGAGGGGAATTTTCATTGCAGAAACTCTGGAAAATAATTTTATCATTTACTGCTTAAGCATCTTTTTTGCTGTTTTGAATTTAAAAATGCTGTAGAGAGTCCAACAAGTAAGTGTTAAACCTTCTGTAAGAGGCACATATGGGAGAAGAGTTGCTAAGCACAAGCCAAATGCTGGATACCTAAAGCCCAGAGAGAGAACAGATGTTTTACCACCTGCACACTCTTTTCTACCAGAAAATAATTCAGAGTTGGATGCTCCTCACTGGATGAGTTTTTATTTCTTTTTTTTTCAAAGCTGACTTACCATCTCCTTAGGCTTAAAGGGTAAGCAAAGCAGGGAGGGAAAGACATTAGTGTTATACCCTGGGTTTGCACAGTGCTTACAGGAAAATGTTAAAATGAAGTTTCTCTCTCTGGGGGTTAATAATGTATGGTTAGTGTAGGGTTGTTATGAAAAGAACATAGTTACAGTGAGAGCATATGGCCAAATAAAAGAAGGAATCCAACCTCTCAGAGATGCTGTTCTCGTGGAATGGGAAAGGCAAAGCTGACTGGAGCGTAGACATGCTGTAAGCTGCTAGTTTTCCTCCTAGAATATAAGGATATTGCTTCAGTGGTGGGGGGGTTTTGTGAAGTATTTCAGCCTTGGGGAGAGTCTTTAGGGAAGGACCTGAGGGAAGTGCGAACACCAGAACAGAAATACCCCGATTGCAAAAAGGGGTAAGGAGCAACTTAGAGTGGGGTGAAAACCAGGGGCTTTGCCTAGTCTGGGGTGTGGGAGAGATTGAGATGGTTCCTGAGGGACTCTTCCCCATGTGCTGGTGGGTCAGAGCTCCAGGGAGCAGCAGGAAAGCCAGCCACAAAGAGCCTGGATAAAGGGATGTCTGAAATTAACTCCCACGCCACTTGTGGCTTTGGGGAGCTGAGCTAATTAACAGAATGAATTGTACTTATCACTGACCCACAGAATGATCCGAGTCAGAAGGGACATCAAAGATCACCTGGTCCAACTCCTTGCCATGGGCACTTCCTACAGCTCCATGAGCAGACACGGCACTGCAGAATACTTTCATTTCCAAACAACTAGAAGAGAGTTTACTTTACTGACAGATAAAGATAAACAGGAGGAGGCAGCTGTAAAAAGAATTCCATTGACCACTGACCTGAAAACATGTAGCTTTCCATAAAATAAGCACAAACTAAGGAAAAGTGGATATTTAGATCCTGCAGAAATACTTCCTACAGAACCGAGGCAATTAATTTTGGAGGGTGATGCAGAGGGGATATATGGAATGGGAAAAGGCATGGCTTTTCTAGGCTGAATTACCACCCATTTCAGAATAACTGCATGGACGTCTTTACTCTCTCAGATGAGACCAGAGCAGATGCCCTGACTGCTGCTGACTGTACATGGACCCTCCTGAAGATAAATCCTAACTCTGGGTTCACACAGCAAGCCCAGACCTACATGGACTAGGAAGCTCCTTTTTCAATGCCTTCAATAATTTAAAGTGCTAGAGGCATAGCAATGGCCCAGAAATACTGGAAAATATATGTAAAAAAACACCAAGGCTAGAAATAGTCCTGATTTTGTTCTTTGGGGTTTAGGGTAAGGGCTTTTTTGGGTTGATTTTGATCAGATTTGGTGTATCCCTAAAACAGGTGTGTGTGTGTGAGGGAGGAGGGTGTATGTCGTTGCCATCTTAGTCAAGTCTATTTTACACTTGCAGAGACCAGAAATTAGTTTAGTGATGGCTGCAGTTAATATATAAAAAATTGATAAAAATGATAAAATAGATAAAATTTTGATAAAGTTGATAAAATAGAGTTGATCTGTACCCTCCCAGATAATAAAAATACCAGTTGTTTGTTTGGGGTTTTTTGTTTTGTTTTTGGTTTTGTATTTGTTTTTGTTTTAAATTCTCCTCCTACACAACAGGTACTTGAATTAAACCCCAGCATATTTGGGGTAAGAGGCAGATAAGTGTCAGATGTTTGGCCACTAAATTGGCATTGCAAAATATGGGAGATTTTTTTACCTAAATATGTAGAAATGCTGTTAAAATATCTGAAGAATTCCAGTATATGAGGTGCCTGGAGAAGATATATGTTCCATGTATGTTCCATACATGTTCTCTGGGGATTACTTGCACTAAAGGTCAGATGTCCAAGGACAAACTCTAGTCCCAAACCTGAACATCCTGCAGATCCCTCCAGGACACTATTCCTGGTTTGCAATTCCTGCCCCAAATCCAAGTTTTATTGAGACAAATCTGCGCTTTACAAAGGCTCAAGACATAGTAAAAACCTATTTAGATTCTATTTAGAAATTATTTTTATATTCTTAGCTTCTAGGTAGCATTTCTTTTGGGTATCACCTGGGTTTTCATGCAGGCTGAAGGTTCACACCAGGTTTTTGATGCCACACCACATGCCTTTAAATCCACTTAATTTGAAAATAGTCATCATAGAGGAGTGAAACCTGCTTGGAGAGGATGCTGCCCTGCAATCCAACAGGGAAATTGGTTTTATTGTCGCTTCTAGCTCATGGACTAATTTTTAAAGGGAAACAACCCCTTTCTGAGCTCCAACTGCTACAGCTGCCACAGGACATGAATTATTTGGGTAAGACAGGATAGAAAATGTTCTGTGAAACATACAGATGTGGTGACTTCATAACATTCTGGAAAATCAAATTTGATTTTTGCCAAGTCATTTTTCCTATTAAAAAATTACAGAAAGTCCAGGAAAAAAATGGAAATAGTAAGAAAACAAGAGTCCAAGCATTACTTCAGATTATTTTGGGGATTTCCATTCAGACTAGATTTTTGTTGTCTTCGCATTTCATTCAAATTAAATGTCCAAATCCACCTAAGCCAAGGCAAAATTGGTTTGGTTTTTTGTTTTGGTTTTGTGGTGTGTGTGTTGTGGTTTTTTTTTTGGTTGTTTT
>VXAU01002414.1:462984-478546 GCA_013399695.1 Formicarius rufipectus | reverse complement strand
TTTTTGTGTTTTTTTTTTTTTTTTTGGGGGTTTTTTTTTTTTTTTTTTTTTTTTTTTTTTTTTAATCATGCAGACAATTCAAGCCAAAACTGGCTGACAAATATTATAGTTGCTTTCAAAATACGAAACAAATGGATTTTACAAACACTGGCCAACAGCTACATTCTGGTATTTGTTTTAAATGCAAGAGAGACAAGTGTGAGCTGAGAAATTAAGACCCATAAATCTACCCTGTGCACACTGCCAGTTTATTTAAGTGATACAGTGTTGTGTTAGTTGAAGTGATCATAGGAGAGTGCTAATAGCAAGTGATTAGTTGCTTAGGCATATTTATTTAAGAAATATAATAGATTAAAAGCCTTCTGGTCAGAGTAGATACTCCATCATCTTTAAAGTAAAATAATTCCTGCAATTTATGACTCCTTTTGTCATAATTCAGGCTTTACACCCATGAATCATGACTGAATTGCTGTTGACTGGGCTGTGGGCAGAGAAATTTCTAGTGATGATAAAAAGAAACTGGAAATTTATGATTGCTGAACTTATTCTCCTCTTCAGGTTAGAAAAAAAGAACACTGAAATGTTCCTTTGTAATGTCTCCCTGCCTCTGACATTTCCAGCTTTAAAATGACTCTTCAGCAACTGAAAGTGCAGTCACTCTGTGAAATAAAGCCCCTGGTTTGCATTTTCATGGTAGGTCGGTGGAAAATGACAGATGTTAAAAAGAGCAACAACATTTCTTTGAGCCATATATGTTAAACTCTTCCTGTGTTCTCTGCATTGACATTCTATGTAAGTGTCACTGGTACTTGGCCATAAGTGGTGTGCAAGGATGGTTATAAAAACAGCATAAAAAGGAAAAGAACAGGCACTTCAGCCCCCTGTGCTGATGGTTCAGCACCCAGAGCCCGCAGGGGGGATCACTAAAGGCTGGTTTTGCTCACCAGGACTTCGGCTGTTCCCCTCACCTCTCTTGTGGCAGTGATGCCTGAATTCCTGGAACAGACTTTGAAGACATCATTAGCGGAGACAGACAAAGTACCTTGACTTGGAATTTCCAGAAGTGTGCACATACATGTTACAGTTTTTATAACATCCAATAATTAGTGTATATATGAGATCTATACCCACCCCATGGTACCCATCTCCCCTGGTGCCCACCCTCAGAACACTCAGAATTGCCCTTTGGAGCCTCTCCAAGGGCTCTGGGATTTCTCTTCTGTTTTGTCTTCGAGCTGCTCTTGCAGGTGCTCCTTGAAAACAATGTCCTTGGCAAAGCTCTGGAATGTGTGAGGAAGTGCCCATGATCTCCAAACACCACCCAATATGTGAGAAACCCGGGAAAACCGATGTAATTCTAAAAATTCCAAAAAAGTCCACAAAACACACTAAAATCCTTAGGCAGCAGCAGCCCTTCTGACATCCTCACCAGGGCATGCCATAGGGGTGGCACCTCTGTAAGGTCATGCCAGGTCTGTAGGATGAGCCTGGTGTGGAATAAAGGTGAATTCACACACTGTGCACAGAGAGGTGAACACTGGCTCTGTGTGCACAGGAACAGCCCAGATGACCTGAATTTGGTCCTGCCTTCCAAATGTGAACACATTAAATTATTGCAGTGCTGCTGCTCCACAGCACTGGGACACCCTCTCAAAAATTATTGAATGTGTCTCTCGCTAGACACAAAGATCCATCAAGCCCCAAACACTTGAAAAGTGATAATCAGAGAATCCCAGAGTTCTTTGGGTTAGAAGGGACTTAAAGCCCATCCAGTGCCACCCCTGCCATGGGCAGGGACACTTCCCACCAGCCCAGATTGCTCCAAGCCCCATCCAGCCTGGCCTGGGACACTTCCAGGGATGGAGCAGCCACAGCTTCTCTGCCCACCCTGCCCCCCCTCCCAGCCAACAATTCCTTCCCAATATCCTCCCAGCCCTGCCCTCTGGCACTGGGAAGCCATTCCCCTCGTCCTGTCCCTCTAGCCCTTGTCCCCAGTCCCTCTCCAGCTCTCCTGGAGCCCCTTCAGGCTCTGCAAGGGGCTCTCAGATGTCCCTGGAGCCTTCTCCTCTCCAGGTGAGCCCCCCAACTCTACCAGCCTGGCTCCAGAGCAGAGGGGCTCCATCCCTTGGGGTATCTCTGTGGCATCCTCTGAACCCCTGCCCCTGAGACTTGTGGCTCCAGAGCTTCATCCAGTGATCCTAAACCTGCTCTCCACTAGCAGAGGGAGGGAATTGGCTACCCCAGTCCCCACAGGGAGGTTCAGGCACTCGAGGGATGTGGGAAGATTGAAGGCCAGTGAAAACTTAGGTGAGGGACTCATCAAGTACCTCGTCTGTCTCCACATCCATTGTCACCAGCTCTTCCTTCCCATTTACCAGGCAGGTGCACTGACCTTGGCCATTCTTTGCTGACTCAGGTCCTTACAGAACCTCTTCTTGTTATTCTTCAGTCGCTTGCTAAGTCCTGTCCCACCTGTGCATGGCTTTCCTGACCCCATCCCTACACACCTGAGCCATATCCCTGTACCCTGCCCAGGTCACATATCCCTGCTCCCCCTGGCTGTGAATTTCCTTCTTATTCCTCAGTGTGAGGAATGTAGAGACATGAAAGAACAGGTATTGTGGTCTGGATTTCTCTGTGTTAGTGGTGAGGTGTGTTTTATACCTTATCTCACAATGTGCAAAGGTTTTGAATACGTATCACTTAAATTTTGTCCATGGAGATAGGTCACCTATTTCATGCTAGTATGGGTATAGATTAGGGATGGGTAATTGGGAAGGTTTTTGGGAATGAATGATATGATTTATTTGACGTCTCACACCAAACTAGAAATGGCTGCAATATTAAAATGTCTGCTCTTTTTTTAGGTTGTCTGGCTGCTGATAAGAGTATCTTTTGCTATAAAAAAAGGGAGCTACCTGTACAACTTTTAATCTGAATAGGTCATTGTGTAAGTCCTTTTCTGTAGATGCTTTCATTTTCTACCTGTGACCCAGTAATGGAATTTCTCTGGATGTGGGAGCACTTTTTCAAGTCAGGAATATGAAAAACATTCTTGTCTGACTTGATGCATATCAGTAGAAATGTTAACATATATGGATAATATGTAAGCAGAAGGTCTCTAACATCAGATCCTTGTGAAGGGCACATGTTCTGTGGTGGAACTGCCCTTACATCGGTTCCCCTCCACGATCCCCCACTCAAAAAAGCACTCCACCTGTATACACAGAAGTGTGTTTGTGTGACTACCTACATCTAGCTCTGAGCATACAAATTACCCAGGAATTATTGCACAGGGCTATATTCCTCTGAGTCTAAAATAATGTCTCCTTTTCCTGTCCTGGGGACAAAATAAATCAGTTTCTGACTGCTTTGTGGAAGCACCAAAGGTGCCTCCTGCTCTCTCTGACAGGCTATTGTACACAAGCTATTAACACACTGATTTGTGGCTGATAGGATGAATGCCCAGGTGGTCTCTGGCCTCCCAAAGGAGCTCCAGCTCTCTCCCTTCAGGCAAAAAGAACTGCTCACTTAGATTAATGCTGCCTTATCTTCCCCTTCTTCAAAGCCATCCCGAGTCAAACCAGGGCTCAGCTTTCAGCTGGCAAACTCAGAGCTGTGAACTAAGCCCCTGAACTGAATGTTAATATACCTTTTTTTCCCNTTTTCCTAAGGGTAATAGTCATGGAATAACAAAGCCCAGGGAATTCTCTTGACAGGTGAGGTTTGTGTGGGCACGAGTGCATGAACTCACACAAACCAGGCGTCCTATCTGAGTCTATTAAATAAATTGTGATATTAAGTGACTGGCTTATTGTGGGATTCTGGGGAGGCTTAAATGTCTGGCCTTGAAAACATGCATTTCAGAAAGATAGCATTTTTCTATTTAAATACTATCAGGCTTCCTTTTATAGGAGTATAAGCACAGTCAACATATTCCTGTTGTTTGACCTTTTTGCTGAGCATAGCAGAGCATAAAGCTCTTCAAAGTCAGCAGAAGATTCATGAGGAAATTCAAAAAACTTCAGATTAAAACCCAGGTGTATCTTCTAAAAAGATAAAAATACCCCCATATTTTCTTCTTTTAACAAATTGGGCTAGCCTAAAAATAATATCTAAAAATAAGCAATACTACAGCAATAAGAGCAATGAAAATGTGGTGAAAGCATATAGGTAAGTTCTAACTATGCAGTTACATATACACACCCCACAAGCAAAAAATGCAATTTAAATCTGAAGGATCCTCTTAATTCCTTGGGAAATCAGAAAAAAATCAGTGGTCAAGACTGAGGTGGCTCCTTGACAATATTGTAGGAGCACCTTCCTGTGAACCAGTGAACATGAGAAAAGAGAAGAAATAGCCTCTGTTTCCTTGATTTAAAACTTTGCTGTTGCTTTTCTGCATGAACCAGTAACTGTTGTGCAAAAATTATGTCAAGGTTTTCAAGCAAGGTATTTCCACCCCTGTTATGAAGGTTACTATCAGCCTGTTTTCAGTCAATGAGTAGCTTTCCTGCACCCAAGGGTCATCTGTAGTGGGATAGTTAGAACATTCCAAGAGCAGGACAGTGCTGGGGAGCTCTCAGGGAGAGCTCATATACCCCACAGGCATTTTAATTGTCACCCTAACTGTAGGGAATATCTTATTATTACTTTATATCTTGGGGGAATTTTTGAGCTAGCTCCTTAATTTATCTTTAATTTATCTGGAAAAAAACATGTAAGAGTTTAAAGAGTTCCTCAACTTTCCTGCTTAAGAAAAGAGCTTTGTTTGCTTAGCTTTCTTTGTTGAGATGGAGTTAACTCCATTGCTAAGTCAAAACAAAAGCTTCTGCACAAAGTTTTAGCACAAAGCAATGAAAGTACAAACCTTTTCTTCCTGTCCAGCCCTCCCCTCTGTAGTTTCACAGTTGCTTACTTTGATTAGGAGGAACAAGGGCTGTCGAGCAGATACGTACATTGGGGGTATTAGCACCCACGGTTCAGTCTCCCCCGTGCTGATGGAAGTGATTATGATGTCAGACACAGCATTGGAGCTGCTGAGTGCTCCTGGGGCACAATCAGCCACTCGGGGGGCACTGGGGACTGGAAGAACCATCCTGTGGAAATAGATGTTGACGCGACCTGAGATGCTGTTCTCCATCAGGACCCTGAGGTACTGTGAGGGTCAGTGTGTGGGATCCCAAGCGCTACCCAAAAGTCATGATTCCCCTGGGTTCTCAGTCAAAACGGAAGGAGTGTTTGTGCAAGAAGAGGAGAGACCCTGGAAAGCAGCAGACGTGTTACACATTCAAGAAAGACATGTATGAACAGAAGAGGCTGGGCCAACTCTGCAAGGAGAAACAAAGCTCCATGGAGAGATTTCGCCAGTTGCTGCTGACAAGTACAGCAGGTTCACCAGGGGCTAACAGGGCTCCAGAATCTGCATCAGCCCCAAAGTATCTCTCTGGAGAGTCTGCTGAGGCAGTTCTGCAGCTCTCTCAGACATCCAGCATCCCTCTGCCTACCCAGGGAAAAACCCCAGTGCACACAGCGTCCACAACAACAGGCAAATCCAGGTCTTCAGACCCAGATCATTTCCCAGTGTTAGAGCCTTCAGCTTCAGACCTGTATTCACAAACTAGAACTTGCTTTTTCTTGCCAGCTTTGAAATATTGTAGGTGTAAATCCATACAGCATTTTACACTGGGGAGTTATTCTTATTTTTCCCCTCATCTTGCACACCTGGGCTGCATATAAGGCCACTATTGCAGTGTGTGGCTGCTGGGACATAATTGGTGTTTGTTAATAAGGCACTGAATCTGCATATAAAGTGGTGCAGTGAAAGTCTTCAGTGAGATGCTGAAAGCAGCAGAATGGGCTGGGAAATGTTAGGAAGTTTTAAAAGGCATTAATCCTGGGGGATACTCGGGGCAGAAACAATCCAGCCCTCTGTGAAACGCAGTGAAATGATTGCAGGGAGCAGAGGTTACACTGCATGGAGGGTTTTGCTGGAAACCACTGGACTTTCAGAGCACAGAATCAAAGTTATAGCAAAGTAAGCAAATTTTCAAGCCCCTTTTTGTGTTGCGTTAAGCCTGTGAGTGCTTATTAAATGATTCCACAAATAAGGAATTATGTCTTCTTATTCCATTTTTAAAGGACACAAATACCTCTGTGAAACTGAACATCTTAAGGCACTCCATGGGCAAACATGCAGACCCTGCCCTGCAAACAAAGGTCTTGATTCTCATGTGACAGCACGAGAATAACTATCACAACCAGACACAGAAGAAAGGGGCTGGGCACAGAAAACATGCAGGACTCACTTGGCAAAATCGAGTCTTGTGAAGTCAAGAGCTACAAGTTCACAAAAAAAAAAAGATGGAAAGAAAAAATTGAGCTCACCAAGATGGATATATGGATAAAAAGTGAATGGGGCAATGGGACTGTTCAGGTATGAATGGATATCTGGTTGCATCACAGATGATACTGTGCAAATACATCAGTGCACACTTTAAAAATCTATGTGTATATAAATCCCCTCCTGCTCTTTTCCCATTTGCATCCCACATGCTCCTGCTGAGCCACGCAGGGCTGTGTGAAAGAGCCCACTGTTCACCAGCAACTGGGGAGAGCTGGGGGCAGCTCCTGGGCCTGGAAAAAGCCACATTTCACTTATCTTTCCTCCTCTCCTCATGCCCAGATGCTTTGCAAAACAAGCAAACTGCATATCTACATATCATAGCTGGTGCTGCGTATCGGGCTACATCCACTGAAAGCCTCACTGTCTGGGGCTGGGAGGTTCAGCAAACCTTGACTGGGTTGTCCTTGAGCCTGCTGCTTGATTTATGTTTTCAGATGGAAACTATATGAAGCTCTTAGTTATGCCTGGTTTTCTGCCAAAAATCAGCTTGACCTAAACTGGGCCTTACGGAAACCTAAAGCACAAGGTGAAGTGTCACATAATCCACAGTAAAACCTGGCTCTACCTTTTTTGTTTTCTTAATGAAGAAAGCACACATTTTCTTAGGCTGAACTGTGAAGTTTTCACTCATTTTGAACTTTGTGTCTGCTATGAAAGCAGTAGCTGGAAGGGCCACACTGGCTTTCCTGTCTTGTCTTTCTGTATGTCGCATTGGAGTCTGATACCAAGGCAACAAAGACAGAATGAACTGGGAATGAAAATTCTCTGTTTTCAATAACGACCACTATCTCTGGAGGAAGGGATCCAACTTTACACACATGTAGGAGGCTGAGAAGCTTTGACAGAGGCAAAGAAATCATTGTGAACACTGGGCATCTAAAAGAAAAAGCAGAGATATGAGCCGAGATGGAGAATATTCACCAGTCGTGGGTTTAAAACAAAATACTGTGCCTCAGCTTCCATTCTCTGTAGTCGATTAAATAAAGTGGGCAATGTTCATCAGCGGCATCAGACGCTCGCATTAATTACTGTAATTTGTAAGAAGGGAAGTGCCACCTAGTGGCACGGACTGCGCCGCGGGAGCGCATCCCGCATCCTGCATCCCGCATCCCGTGCTGCCAGAGTCCCCAAACCCATGAAGCACTCCCGGATAACATAGCCTATTAGTGGTTTATCGAGTGCCAACGGGAATCACGGCTCCAAGCAAACACAGGAGGCCTCCTAGTCTAATTTAACCAGGACAATAGGTCCCGGAGACCCAAGATGGATATCCCCAGTGCAGATGCATGCCTTTTAATTCTGTTTGGTTTACCAAATAGGAATTCCTCCAGGAAACCTCAACAAAGAACTGGATTAATGAGAACCCTAGCAGAGAGTGTTTGCTGTATAAGCAATTCCAAGCCTAAGTAAAGCAAGGGGCAAAGTCTGATCAGCGTTCAGTACCAAACTCAAATAAATTCTGACAGAAGTGGGTGAAAAATGTGCCAGCTGCAGGTCAGCAAGAAATGCTAACAACCCTCAAACACTTGCCTGCCTACTTTCATTAAAAAGCAAACAGGGAGAAAAACAAACACATTTTCTCCCTGCCTTTTGTTGCTCTGTGGAGTGTGTTTTGACACTTGTCCTCCCTCAGCTGTACTGTCCCCTGGTTTCTCCTGTTTTCATGGCATCTTACTGCTCCTCAAACCCCGTTTCCTCCTGCCTCGGCAGCCGTGCAAGGCAGCTCCTTGCCATCAGGCCACATCATCCTCCGAGAGCTTTGCCTTGCTCCTGCCAACTCCATTCTCTGTCTCTGCTGTCCCAAAGGCTCCTCACATTTCCTGGTTTGCTTTTATAGAAGCACAGAAGCAGGAAGACCCTCCCAGCTGATTCCCTGGAGCATGACAGGGAGATCCTCTCTCTTTTTGGACTGACTTGGGTCTGCAGTGCTAAAACTGGAAGAGAGGGAGGTTGCTGTGCTTCAAAGAGCCTGCCATAACCATCTTCAAATGGTGACCTGTTTGATCCACTGAACACAAAAAGGGTGCAATATCCTCAATGCTGGTAAATAGAGAAGGCACAGAAACTGGGGATGCCACTGGTTTCAGTAGAACCTCTTAAAACCCACGCCCTCTTCTATCCCTTGTGTATTTGAACCAGAGGAAGAAAATAATTAATTTGAACCAGAGGAAGAAAACAAAAATGAGAAGGTGATCAAACAGGTCCTTCTTTAATGGCTTTTCTCATAATATTCTGTGCAGTGATGCACCTGAGGCCAGAGGCATGAAAAAGAAGTGCATCACCTCCCATTCTGCAGAGACCTGGACCACCTCTCATCCCTCAAAATAAATACCTGGCAGGTGGTTTTATCTGTATTTTGGTGCCTCTTGTTCCTTGGCACACAGGGACAGCAGGAAGGGCCAGCAGCTGTTACAAAACATCTGTATGGCCACGGATTTATGGAGGGTCTCAGGGGAGCTCATGCACCCAGTGTGAGAACTCCTTATCTGCTCCAGAGCACATCACCCACTCTGTTTGCAAACTCACCACCCCAAAGCGATAACAGGAGCCGCTATCTAAGCACTTTGGGCACGGAAATGTTGCCTTTTAGGGCTATTGTGCTGAAGGCCTGAGCTCAACCAGGTAAAGAGAGGACCTTTTTTGCACTCCTGCACCAGGCGAACACCAGCAGTAGGTCGACTTACATTAGCATGGAAAAATCTCACAAAGTTTGTGCTATTTCTGTCTGATTTTATATTCAAAATGATGTATTTTAGCTCCTACAACCAATGTTATGAACACTATCACTGTTCTCATTCTCCCTCATCCTGGGAGACCCCACTCACCTGAGCAGAGAAAACCTTTCACAATTATCTGGGCACCAGAAACACTTCTTTTCATCCTTCCCTCAGCAAATGGAGGGTAAAAAATGGCATGTGGCTCCACCAAAACTGGTGAGGAATCCCTGGTGACAGCCAAGCCCTGTGGATACCTAGTCACAGAGGAGAGCTGGGGATGCTGTGGGGGGAACATGCAGCTCGAGGCTCCTGGGGCAGAGTGCCCTAATTTGGTCAGCAGAGGCATTTTAGCAGCACTGCCCCATGCCTGGGCCTTAAGGGCTCACCTGGGGAGGGGTCCTGGTGTGCTGTACCTGCCACAGCTCTGGGAGGAGGTGTGAGCTGCAGAGCCTGGTGCTGGTGCTCACCATGTGCATCGCAAATCAGTTCTCACTCACTGGCAGTTCCAACCTTCCCAAAGCACTGAGCCCATCTGCCTGGTAAACAGTGGGATTATTTGACAAATGACCCCTNTTTTTTTTTTTTTTTTTTTTTTTTATTTTTTGCCTGTCTCTGATAATTTTTATTTGCTGCTTGAGTCTTCAGAGTGAATTTGCTTCCTCTTTCCAAACTTTTGTCTGCTACCACCATGATTCATGTTCTGTGTTAAAGGCAAATGAGCTTCAGGGGTACTACACTTCCTGCTTTGAGGCCTTAAAAAAACAGATTTAGAAGTACATTAAAAACCAAAGGGCATTCAGAAAAATAAATACATTTTTTTTAAAAAGCTTTGCAAATAGGAGAACATTCAACAAAGCAGGGTAGTTTTCAACAAAGGGAGCTGAATACTTCTATCTGCTTTTATACTCCAATGACAAAGAGATTATTACTTCCTTCAGAGGAAGTGATAAGATTTTTTTGGGGGGTAAGTGTCTACAAATCGTCCAAGAATCTTCTAAATTGTGCAAGAAGTATTTGCAGACCCCACCAGCCCACTTTGTTTGTTTGTTTACATGTTTATTTGTTTGCTTTAAATGACCTTATCACAGGTACTATCCTGCCCAAGTGTGAGAGCCAGCCAAAGCACACAAGATTCCGGGAACAGGCCTGGATTGGCTCTTTCAGCTTATTTACACTCTTTTTCTAAAGGTGGACTATGACTCTTCCTATAGACATAGACCTTTTTGCCTTTCCTTGCCTGCTAACAGCTACCAAAATTTCCACCTTTCTATTTCGATGAGCAAAAAACAGTGCCCAGGGAAGAAAAGTTTTTCCTGCATGATGGAGGACAAAGAAAAATCCTGAATATTCCCTTTCCTCCACTTTTTAGGGTCTTTGCTGCCCCTTCACACACGGTAAAGGAGAAGAAGCTGTTGACTGACACTTGTGGAGTCAGCAGGATCTTTCCAGTGACTTCAGTGGGCTTTAGATTAATCACATTGCGAATGTTTGTTATTGCTTTAGCCAAGGATGAGAAGGCCCAGGAAGAAGAGATTAGTTAAGAAAATCTCTCTTAATCCATTTCAAGAGTTTGCCCTATCAGTGTGGAACCAGACCCAGTGAGTTTATTCTTTGCACAATGGTGGTACCTTTGTATCATAAAGGAAAAAAAAAAAAAGAAAAAAAGAAAAATAAGTATGAAAGACTCATTTATTTTGGTAACAGTAAGAGAACAAACCCACATTTGATCATTCAGGATTACTTCTGTGCTAAAGCTTATGATGCAGCCACAGAGTTATCAAAACAAAAATAATGCGTGCCCAGGATGGAGTTTATCAGAGGAAGCCCAGGACACTATGGATTAGCACAACACTTGACTATGGCTCAGGCCACCCTGCACTGATAAGTTGCTTGGTTTATTTCCCCCTTGATTGCCTTGGTCCTTGTAGGGTTCAGCATTGAGAAGGACCTTGGTGGTGGCCTGCCCACACTGACAACTCCTCCCCAGTATTACAGAGCAGCTACTCTTCAAGGAGTCAGATGTGGCCGTGTGATGCAGGCTGCTTATTCAGCCTGGCTTGAAGACAGAGCCTGATACTTTGGCTTACACCAGGCAGAGCCACACTTTCTGACACAGGATTTGGGGACATTACCCCATCTGGCCTCTTGTCCTTGGAGTCAAGGCAGAAACACTGAGGTAAAAGACAAGGCAGCACCAAAACACAAGAGGAGAACATGTCATTGTCTTTGCCATCATCCCGTGCTACGGAAAGATTGGACCTCCTTGTGATAAACCCTGTCCTGGAAACACACTATCACATGTAGATAATGCATGTCTGAATCAGTACATTTAATGTAGAAATAATACCCAACCATCAATTGTGGCTTGTTCTGCTACCAAATGAAACACTCTATTCACAGTTTTTCATAGCTGAGTGCTCTCCCGTCTGCTGAAGAAATATGGAGTAAAAATAGGTGGAGAAGGGTTTTGCCACAAAGGAAACATTGACATAAGCCATTATTGGAGAAAGTGGTTGTATACAGTTTGGTTCCTGCTGCTGCTAAGGTTGACTCCTTTGAAGAGTTTTAATTTGCCTCTGAAAACATGTTTGACTTGAAGGTTAGGGAAGAGAAGGACTGGGAAAAGCTTTTCTTAAACACGGAATCTGAGAACTTGCAGGAGCCTATTGTTACAAAAGATTTTGTGGTTTCTGAAAACACACTGTGGTTTAGATAACCGAATCACTGCATAATCAGGAAGCAGCCTACATTTCTGTACCTCTGAAAGGGGAAAATTGGGCCAGTGGACTCATTTTCAGCACATCTGGCGTGGCACAGCCCTTTGCAAGGAGATGGGAACGGGAAGCTGGACCTTCAGATCTAGTAGCCAAGTGGAATAATTTTGCAAGAATCTTTGATTTGTCTAAACTGACCTTAAATTTGCTGGCGTGTAAATTACGTGAATGATTTCCTTTACTTTTATGCAAGGAATAAACTCAGGAGGAAAAAAAAAAAAAAGAGTAAAAAAGCACAGAAAAGACAAAGAAAAGGTGACTGTGAAGCCACAAAAGATAGCTTAAGAGAACCTATGCCAGAGAAATTTTCCTTGAGAGACTGTGTTTCATATTCACAATATTCTTTCAAATGATGGGAAGCTTTTTTTTTTTTCCCCCACAGATGTTCAGTTTGATATTTGCACATTGGCTGTAGCCATGGTCTAATTAATTTCAGATATTTCAAAACAATGGTTTCTCATAAAGAACCATTTAAGGTCTGTGTTTCACATTTAAAATGATAATCATTGTTGAGTCCGTAACATAAAACCTGGGCTTAAAAAGTATGTAATGAAAATAGTGGTTTTTTCAACTCTGGACTGTGATGCAGCTAGCAGGATTATTTTTTTCTCTAGTGATATTGCTTTAGGATGAAGACAAAGCCTAAACATTTTCCTTTTTGTTGGGTTTTCTCACACAAATCTGAACATCTGAAAACAATGATTTGTCATGGGAGACATTTGGCAGCCTGAGCAAAGGTTTACTGTTTCTACTTTTCCTAAAATATTTACAAAGAAGAGTATCTGACATTCGCAGTAAATCAGACAATGTTTCAGGCCCCTGACACAGCCCATGGAGGCAGCCTGAGTGGTCTCTCAGAGGGGAGGAAAGGAGATCCCCTTTCTGGACAGTTTTTTGGTTCAGTGCAGAAACCTTGGCTCGCGAGGAGGAGAGTTAAAGAAAGTGGGATGAAAATACCGAGGGGTTGCAGAGGTCTGTCTTCCCAGCTTGATCAGCTCTTCACTTCCCTCAGCCACTCTTGAAAAAGCCCCGAGGACCTCCGGTGTAACCCATCCACCCTGCTCCAGGGCTTTCTCCCCCTCCGGGCTGGGGATGCCCTGGAGCTCCTCATCCCTGCAGTTCTGCCGGGCCGTGAGCAGGAGAAAGGGGATCCCCGCGACCCACTCCGCTACCCCTGCCCCTGCCTTTGTCTCAGCAGCCCCCACGTCTCCCCCGTGCCCACAAACCCCCATCCCATGGGGTGCAGGGCAGGGCAGGGCTCCCCATCTGCCCCTTCTCCGTGTGGTCCCCTCGGTTTGCCCCGACGGGAAGGTGCCCCGGGGCTCCGTGGGGAGAGGAGGAACACGAGGAGGACGAGGAGGAGGAGGAGGAAGAAGGCGGGGGGTGTGTTGGGAAAGGGGGGGGAAGAGGGTGTTTTCTGCATCCTCCGCTTTCTTCCCAGTCCAAGACCGAGCGGCTTAGCCAGTCGATTCCCATCAGGGCTCCGGCAGTCTGGGTGTGGGAGAGGAAAGGGGAGGGCTGGAGGGTCTTTTCTTTAGAAAAATAATCTATTTTCTTTCCCATCTTTGGGGGGAAAAAAAAAAAAAAGAAAACAAAAAAAAAGAAACCAGAGAACGAGTGAGAAAGAAAGCAGCAAGGCTGTGTTAGATTCGGGGTTAGCTACTGGTTTCTTGGTGGTGCCTGTGGGGGGAAGAGCAGCACTACACCCATCACACCCCCCCGCCCTGCTCTCCCCCTCCACAACCAAATTTCTGGTCACACTGTCTCCCCATCCCCAGGAGAGCTGGTCAGCAGGTCAGCGTGACCCCCGCAGGGTGGATGTCCCAGTGGGAACAGCCCGCTGCAGCTTCCCCTCCTGGGGCTGTCTTCCTGGCTGGGACAGCCACAGCCGTGAGGAGATGCTCCTCAGCAGGGCAGAGATCTCCAAAAGGTAGGGATATCAGAGTCACCGGCTCCTCTTCCCATCCTTGGCCAGGAGCAGTTGTTCAGTCTCCGGTGGACAAGAGCGAGGAGGTGACAGAGAAGCAAGACCGGGGCTGCAGAGGTGGCTCCTGTGCTGTCATAGGTTACCCCTTCCGCCTGAAGCCAAGACAGGGAGTGGAGTGAGAAGGGATGAAGCTGGAAAGCTGGGCTGGATGGTGAAGGCTAGAGGAGCAGCTTCAGATTTACTGTCATGCCTGATCATTTACAAGTTCGTGGACTGCCTTTGAGCGTGGCCTGGGGACGGAGAGATATTGAACACCATGGGGTATGTCCTGCACTCCTTTCCAGAGGGCTGGGATGGTGGCAGGATGGTCTCCCACTTCTTCATCCAGAGAGGAGAATGGGCCAATGAGACTGGTACAAAGGACAAAACAAGTCCAGAGAGATTCCTGCCTTATGCACATGCCCTCAAAGGGTTTGTCTGCAGCCTGAGGAGGCTGAGACTGTGTGGGGAAAGGGAACAGTGCTCTAAGCGTGTGTCTCACACAACCCCCTTCTGTCTGGGAGAGCAGAAGAGGCTTGTTTGAATCAATGTGGGAGAGATTCAATGTTAGTATTCTCCTTTCATCACAACATTGTGCAGAGGAAGTGTGCACCGCCTCAGCAGTGACACTGCACATGGCAAGGCAGGGAAGGCCAGGCTAGCAAAAACAGGAACTGCAAAGCCTTTGTGTGAATTGGCATCAAACCCCCTCAGAAACGTGCCCACAACTCTTCATAGTGCTTGCTTGAAACCGCACAGTTGTATTTCTGTCAGCTCTTCCAACTCACAGGGTTCAGGGGTTGAGAAACCTGCACCCCAACACCGGGCAGGTCCAGTGTGTTGGGACAGGGTAGTGCTCAGGAGGCACACGTGCCAGCCAGGGACTCATTTGTGCATGAGGGACTGGGGTGGGGTGGGGTGGGAGGTGTGAGAGGGCTGTACACACTGTCTGTATTCACATGGGAGAGGGGGAGCAGTCTCTCTTCACTGCCCCTTGTAAGCAATTGTGGATTCCCTCTATCTAAGGAAGGAAAGGTCAACAGGCTCGGAAAGGTGAGGTAAGGACTGCACCCAGAGCTCCAGCTCCAGGACACAGCTCACATAAACCTGGACTGGTTTAAGCCTTCAGGTCTCCGTTTCCCCCTGCTTGGCTGCCATCTCTTCCACCTCCCGCTCCTCCGACTTGGCACAGAGGTCTGGCTTTGGAAACGAGGGCTTTGGGCTTGTCTGAAACCTGCTGTCAGTGTAACTCTGGGGACAGACCAGCTGGAACAGTAACAGTGAGAGGCGCTGGAGGAAAACTCCTTCAGCCTCTTCCAGTCGTACCTGGGGCTGCCAAAAACGTGCCCAGAGCAGTGCGATCAGACACACCTATTCCTACAGGCTTTTCTTTTTTTGGCTCTGGCTTTGCACCTTCCTGGGGGAGGGGGGCTTGTGGCATCCGCCCGTCTGAGAGGGAGCACGCCAGAGGCACAGCTCCTGCCGGCACAAAGTGCTCGGTGAAGAGAGCCTGAAACGTCTCCCCCAGACTGAGATAGGTACATTCTGGGCAGGAGCTGCCTGGAGAGCACAGCAAACCCTTTACTAGCTGGTGAACGTCCCTTGCAAAAGGGTGGTTTAGAGTTCTGCTTATGACTTCATCTCTGAGAGGTTTGGACAGCAAGTGCAGAGTCTGATCTTAACTACCAAAAAACAAACA